>CANSZD010001217.1:0-449958 GCA_947648045.1 Beta corolliflora
ACCAAATCCTATTCTCAAAAACAAATATCAAAATAACTATCAAAAAAAAAAAAAAAACAAATATCAAAATTTCAATCACATTATTATCCATTGGAGTTAAGATATAAAAATAACTAACTTTATATGCACGCGATGCGTGCAGAGTTTCGTGAATATAATATGACAATTAAATAAAATAGCACTAATAAGAATTCATGAACTACAGATAATTTTGAATACAAATGATTTTATTGCCCCATCTAATGCACATAACCAATATTGTTTGAATATAAATATTGTTTACATAAGTTCTTAATCGATTAGAATATTTTGTATAGCCACATGCACTCTTCGCGTTGTTGTATTGAAGTGTGACTTAATACTATCTTGAAAAAATGTACATTGATTTACGGGTCCATATAGGTGATATACACATGACAATACATAAAGTACTACTCTAAAACTCGTATACCTTAAAATAACAAAATAATGATCAACAATACAATAGCTTATAAATAGTATTATAATTATAATTGACTAATTATTCATGGATAGTGCATCCATCATATACCCGGGTGTAGGTGTACCATGTGCATGGTACACCCAAGGCTATTTTTAGCTCATTTGCTCATTTGGGACCTCCAAATGAGTATAATGAGAGCTCCAAATGATCAAATGAGCAAAAAAAGAGTATTGGGTGTACCATGCTCATATACCGCAGTGTATGATAAAGATTGTAATTTTCGTACACCCATAAACGTAAATAGAGGGAACTTAGGAGAACGTACCTTGGAATGAAATTGATGATTAAAATTTATTGCAAAAAAGGTAAGCGACTAATTTGCGTACACCATTAACATATATAGAGGGAACTCGGGAAAGCATACTTTGGAATTAAAGTGATGATTAATATTTCTTGCAAAAAAGGTATATACATGTGAAGTATCAAATATAGGATATGATATATACTTTCTCTAGTTTCTAAATAAGTGCAACATGGAGAAGTGGCACACACACCAATACATCTAGAGAGAAAGTTGGGGACCACACTTAAAAGAGAGATTATGCAACTTAATTAAATAAAACACCAAAACTAATTACCCAACAACTTAATACCCCCACCACCTGCCATCCACCACAACAACGCCACCGCCGACCACCACCAAAAATATTTTCCCCTCCCCCCGCCCCTCCCCCAGGAAAACACCTCATTTTCCCTCCCCACCCCGAAACCAACTCCCTCCCCCTCGAAACCACCCCCAAAACCAATACCCTCCCCCTCGAAACCATCCCAAAAACCAAAACCCCAAAAAATTAGGGTTTCGGTTAAAGGGAAATCGGTATCTCCGACCCAACCCAACCCAATGTCGGTAATAAATCCACGATAACTTGTCCGATTACTTTTAAGTTGCCGAAAAATCACACCACAAGTAACAAATCCGACAGAATGAAATCCATAATTGCAATCGCAATCCCCCATTATCATACTCATCTCAATCGATTTCCTCGCTCTCGTAATTTCTGGGACGCGAGAATTGCATCTCGCGTCGGCGAATAATTAGGGTTTTGGTTGAAGGAGAGAGGGGTGGGTCCCCGGCCCGATAAATTACGGATCTAGGTTTTGTAAGGTTAATTTGATCGGGAATTAGATTTTTTAGGTTTTTAAGGGCGTGCGACGGTGGCATGGTGTTGTCGGGTTTGGTGGTGGTATTGAAGGCGATAGTGGTGTCGAGTTGGTGGTGGTGCTTATGGTGGTTTCGGGTGGGTGGTGGTGTTGGGTTGGGAGGAAGAGGGTTGGGTGGTTGAGCTGGGAAGAGGGGGGTTGGGTGGTTGAGTTGAGGAGATAGATGGGGGGTGGGTTTAGTTGAGGAGGGAGAGGTGGCTGAGATGAGAGAGGGGGTTGGGTCATTGGGTGGGTTGATTAATTAATGTTGTTTAGGTTGTTAGATGATAAATTTATTAAGTTGTTGAGGGATTTAAGTAATGACATTTCTGTAAATAAAAGGAAAAAACTTTCCATTTTGAGCTATGTTGCACTTATTATGATATTTCCTAAAATGGGAAATGTTGCACTTATTTAGAAATGGAGGTTAGTATTAGATTTCGATAACAAAACATCTACTATGAATAGAATTACCTTATTTGTATCATCTACCTTATTGTCGTCGCTTTCAATTGGATTGGTAAATCACTCAATAATTTGAACTCATTTTGTTAAGATACCAGGCCCAAGTTAACTAATGGCCCATGTGCCTGGTTTGGTGTGTTGCTCACCTTTCCTTACTCTCCACTCTACAGCAGATCCTAGGATGATACTACCTAGTACTATCTAGTAATGAGTCATGTCCTTTTCTATCTTGTCTTATTGCAGCATGCATGCTAGCTGTGTATGGGTAGATGAAATACTATCCGTTAGATTGATTTGCCTAGGGTTGTTTTCTAAGGTGTTAATCTCCATAAATAGGATTTGCTAGTATCAGTGTAAGGTATCACAAAATGAATGAATGAAAAAGGCTGATGTTGGTGAGACTTCTGTGAGCATTTTATAAACATTCTTCCTAGAATAATATTGCAACTGTCATCATGGTATCAGAGCTAGAAATCAGTCTCAGCTACTCTCACCTTACGCAGTAAGTTTAAAAATCTTTCTTTTGTTCTTAAAGTTTTCATCTTTAGCCAAAAATAGCTAGAAAAATAAAAATGACTACCATAGAACCTACTAGTCCCTTATATCTCCATCCCTCAGATGGAAATAATTTTATGGTCATTGAAAAACTATAAGGTTCATCTAACTATAGAACCTAGAAGAGGTCAATGGAAATAGCATTGGCATCCAAGAGAAAATTGGGGTTTGTAACTGGTTCTGTGAAGAAAGAAACAGGTAATGCTGTAAAGAGTGAAGCATGGGAGACCTGTAATAGCATGATTATCTCATGGATGCTAGGGTCTGTTTCAAATCCATTAAAAAGTCTGTGTTGTTTG
Organism: Beta corolliflora; assembly: GCA_947648045.1. Lineage (NCBI taxonomy): Eukaryota > Viridiplantae > Streptophyta > Magnoliopsida > Caryophyllales > Amaranthaceae > Beta > Beta corolliflora. The sequence goes on from CANSZD010001217.1 coordinate 2,962, forward strand.
TAAGTAATGCAAGACAGATCTGGTTGCAACTTGAACAAAGGTTTGCCCTTACCAATGGTTCAAGAAAATACAAACTCAACAGAGATTTGTATGAAGAAAAACAACAAGGAAGAAAGATTAGTGACTACTATACAACAATGAGCTCACTATGGGAAGAACTTGAGTCACTTGATACTCTTCCTGCCATCACATGTGATCCGCTTGAAGTGACTAGCTTCATTGAAGCCATAGAAAAACAAAAAGAGGAGCATAAACTCTTTTAGTTTCTAAATGGAGTGGATGAAGTTTACAGTACACAAAGGAGTCAAATCCTAATGATGTCACCACTACCCTCTGTAGAGACTGCATGTAGTCACCTGGAGCAAGAGGAGTCTCAGAGAGAAGTCCTTGGACAGGTGAAGGAGGAGCCAAAAAATCTTGCAATGTTCAGCAAAGGGACAGGGGAGCAATGATGAATGCTCAACCTTCACTACAGTGTAGTGTGTGTAGCAAGAGTGGACATACAGCAGATACATGTTGGTATGTTGTTGGCTTCCCAGCTGGTCATCCTAAGAACAAAAATATAGGAGGGAATCAGTTCAAGGGAAAAGGAAAGGCAAATAGAGGGAATTTTCAGTCAAGATGGAACAAGGGTAAACCAAACACCACAAAAGTGGCAGCTAATGTTCAAGGGAGTCAGATGAGTGATGCTGGTTCCAACTCAAGCAACAACAATGCTGTCATCTCTGTACAGCAAGCTCCTCAGACTCCTGCCTACTCCCTCTAAAGGAGGTGATACTGATGAGGAAATGGATGTTTCCTAGTTAGGTATGGTTTCCTGTCATTATGCTGATAATGTGAAGAATGTTGGATGGATTATAGACTCAGGGGCCTCTGATCATATGACTGGATCATATGAAAGTCTAAAAAATGTTATGATGTGCAAAGATGGAAGTTCAATCAATCGTCCTACTGGTGAAACTTCTAAGATAACACATAATGGAGATGTTTATCTCAAAAATGATTTAAAACTTGAAAATGTCTTGTATATTCCTGCATTCAAACATAATCTGTTGTTTGTAAACAAGTTATGTGAAAACAGAAAATGTAAGGTTGTGTTCTATGATAATTTTTGCATAATACAAGATGTAAACTCAAGTAAGATCATAGGAATAGGAAAAGGTAATCAAGGATTATACTATCTCTTGAATGAGCCTTTGAATGTTGTTCTAAAAAACTTGAGAGATGTTGTTGTCAAGGCTGTAAACTCACATAACAAATGTGGGAGCTTGAAACAAGCTATGACAGCCAATGCAAGCATAACTATTCCTACTGTGGTGGAGAATGTGAAAAATTTAAGCAAGGGAATGCTCTGGCATCACAGGATGGGACACACACCTATGAAAAAGGTGGGCTTGATTGTGGATACAGGAGATTGCAGAGAAGAATGTTTGTCTTGTCCTTTGGCTAAATTCACTAAACTTCCATTTGGGAAAAGTGAATCAAAGGCAAGAGAGGTATTTGAACTAATCCATATGGACACATGGGGGCCATATAGGGTTAGTTACAAAGGAAAATTCAAATATTTCCTAACTCTTGTTGATGATTGTTCAAGGGTAACATGGGTGCATCTTCTCAAGCTGAAGTCAGATGCTTATGAGGCTGTAGAAACATTTGTCAATATGGCCTATACACAATATGGGAAGAAAGTCAAAGTGATTAGGTCTGATAATGCATTAGAATTGGTTGATGGGAAGTGCAAAACTTTCTTTGAGAAATTAGGCATTGTGCATCAAACTTCATGCAGTGACACACCTCAGCAGAATGGTAGAGCTGAGAGAAAGCACAGGAATGTGCTTGAAATGGCAAGGGCTCTAAGATTTCATCTTTGGCTTACCTCTGGAATTTTGGGGTTTGTGTGCTTACCCACACATATCACAAACAGGCTACCAAGTGTTGTGAATGATGGTCAGAGTCCATATGTTGTTCTAAATGGAAAGCTACCTGACTACAAGAACCTAAGATGCTTTGGATGCCTTGCATTTGCATTTAATCCAGAAAGAAAGAAAGATAAGTTCAATGCAAGGGGGGTACCTTGTATCTTTGTAGGGTATCCTGTGACCCAAAAAGGATACAAGTTGTATAACATGCTCACAGGGGTGTATTTTGTGTCAAGGCATGTTAGATTCTATGAATCTATCTACCCTTATCATGTCTTTCACACAACATCCATGATTAAGACACCTGAAGCAAGCAGAAATATGACAGTATGGGAGGAAGATGCAGTTGAAGCAAATAATGAAGATGCTCCTGAAATTGAAAGTGATGAAGAAACAAGACCACCCTCTCCTGTTCAAGTAAGGAGGTCTACCAGGGTGCACAAAACACCTCAATGGCATAGTGACTATCAAGTGAGTGCCAACTGTGTTCAAAAAGTGGTTGAAACTACTGTTTCTTCTCACTACACTTGTTTATTGAGCACCATATCAAGTGTGCCTGATCCAAGACACTTTAAAGAAGCTGTTATGCATGCTCACTGGCTAGTGGCAATGAATGATGAATTAGAGGCTCTTGAGAGCAACAATACATGGGAGATTGCTCACTTACCTGAAGGGAAGAAGGTCATAGGATGCAAATAGCTCTACACTACTAAGTTTGATCCACAAAGAGAGAGCACAAGATACAAATCAAGTTTGGTCATACTTGGTAGCAGAGACAAGAGTATGTAATTGATTATGAAGAGACATTTACCCACGTAGCTAAACTCATAACATCGGATCTCTCTTAGCGGTTGCGGCACTCAAGAAATGGCATACACATCAAATGGATGTGAAGAATGCCTTTCTTCATGGAGACTTGGAAGAAACTGTCTATATGAAGTTTCCTCCGGGCTATGAAGGCCAAGGATTCGGGTTTCTGCTACCTACAACCTTGAAGCGATCGGTTCCCGGACTACAAATCGGATGGTGTGCAAGCTAAACAAGTCTCTATATTGCCTCAAGCGAGGCACCAAGACAATGGTTGGCCGGCGAGGCACGGTTTTGAAGAGCAATGGGTTCACTCAATCAAAATCAGATCACTCTCTTTTCATCAAGGAAGAAGAAGATAGTTTTGTGGTGATTTTGGCCTATGTTGATGATTTGATTTTGACAGGTAATTGCATGAAGAAGATAAATGCAGCAAAAGCTTTTCTTCATAAAGAATTCAAGATGAAAGATCTTGGTGAACTCAGGTACTTCACGGGTATTGAGGTGGATACCAATTCACAAGGTATCTTCTGTCTCGAAAGAAGATATATCATCGAATTGTTGCGGCAATACAACATGTCTCACTTTGCAAACCTCCGAAATTGCCTATGGACACCCATGTGAAGTTACTTGCAAATGCAGGAGATCCTCTCTCACATCCTGATATCTATCAGAGATTGATAGGCAAACTTATCTACTTAACCATCACAAAGCCAGATATTGCCTACACAGTCCATGTCCTCAGCCAATTCATGAAGAATCCTACAACTGTTCATTTTCAGGCAGCTAAAAGAGTTCTAAGGTACCTAGCTGGGACCAGAACTCAAGGGATTTTACTAGCAACTCACTCAAAGGCTCTTCTACAAGCCTATTGTGATAGGGACTAAGCAGGGTGCCCCAACACCAGGAGATCAACATCTGGCTTTTGCATTTTGCTAAGAGACTCACCTATAGCCTGGAAATCTAAAAAGCAATCTGTTGTGGCAAGATCTACTGCTGAAGCTGAGTACAGGTCACTTACTATGACAATCTGTGAAGTTATATGGGTGAAGCAGCTCTTGAAAGAGCTTGGGTTGAAGCATCTTGGCTCTACAAGCATATTCTGTGATAATCAAGCTGCTTTGGCCATTGCAGCCAATCCAGTCCACCATGAGAAGACCAAGCATGTGGGGATAGACTGCCATTTTATCAGGGAGAAGGCCTTGGAAGGTGTTGTCACTCCTACATATGTCCACACCTCACAAAGAATCGGCCGATGTTCTCACTAAGGTCCTTCTTGTTGAGCGACAATCTAAGCTTCTTAACAAGCTGTGAGTTCATTACACTCCTCCAAGCTTGAGGGGGAGTGTTAAGATACCAGACCCAAGTTAACTAATGGCCCATGTGCCTGGTTTGGTGTGTTGCTCACCTTTCCTTGCTCTCCACTCTACAGCAGATCCTAGGATGATACTACCTAGTACTATCTAGTAATGAGTCATGTCCTTTTCTATCTTGTCTTATTGTAGCATGCTAGCTGTGTATGGGTAGATGAAATACTATCCGTTAGATTGATTTGCCTAGGGTTGTTTTCTAAGGTGTTAATCTCCATAAATAGGAGTTGCTAGTATTAGTGTAAGGTATCACAAAATGAATGAATGAAAAAGGCTGCTGTTGGTGAGAATTCTGTGAGCATTTTATAAACATTCTTCCTAGAATAATATTGCAACTGTCATCACATTTTGACAAAACAGTTGATATATATTCTAAAGGATAGGAAAAATTATGTGTCGGTCTCAAATACTGTTATACCTCAAAATGACGTAGCATTCAGTTCAGAGGAAGACGATGATCGATAGAAAATCTGATCACGTGAAAAAAAAAACTCATTTTCTAAATGCCGCCATTTTTTTCCCTACTAACGCCATATATACATGTATAAATATGTATACATGTATATCACTATTCAGATACTCTCCCTCTCTCTCACTCTCCTACTCTCCCACTCTCTTCACTCTCCTTCACTCTCTTCACTCTCTGTAACACCCCAGAATTTCAAAGCGGAAAAGAAAGAAATAATAATAGTATTAATAGGATGATGGCGGAAACATCGTCTTCTGGGAATGTCACTACTACAAGAAATGCGTTTAAATAACTAAGTGATAAACCAACATAAGTAAATAGTATAAATAAATTAAATTAATTAGAGTAATAACTAAAAGAGAAAACTGACTCTCAAACTAATTAAAAGTCTAAGCCTAAAACATCTAGCTTTTTAATGCTCACAACTCAACCCGAGCCCAAAACCAAAGAAGATTCCCATCAACATAACCTCACGATTATACATAATATACAAAGAAATGAATTTTTCGGCCTCCATAAATAATTTTCACGATTTATATACTGACAGAAACGATAATGTAAAAATAGATATATCAATTAAATAAACAGGTAAACAGTAGGCAAAAAATTATTCTAAGGCATGGAATACATACTACACACATAACATGATCCACGAAAAATAATTTCAGCAATTTTAACGTTCGTTTAATAATTATTATGCAAATAAGCCAAAAACGCACAAAATATCAATTAAATCAAATAAATACTAAAAATCAGACGAAAATTATTTTTCTTTATACAATATTCACACAGCATGCATCAAGTATATTCATGTCAAATTTCGTCAATAATTTCATTCAAAAAGTATTTTAAATAATTCCTAGCGTAATAATCTAATACCGAATAATACTCTAATCACTATGGTTCTAAGATAACTACTAGTTACCTGGAATGTCAGAGGAGAGCTGAGTCTAAAGAAATACGAAAATATGTGCAATCCAAGTCCTCCATGAACGATAATTGTAGTAACAAGTCACTAGGCGTTTTCTTCTTGAACGTTGAAAAAACTCTTGTTTCGTACTGCTCTGTTCCGACCATGATTCCCGATGATTAAAAGCTCGGATTCTAAATCTCTCCGGTCAAAGTGAAGAACAAGATGTTGTAAACGTTCTGTCCAAATTTGAAGATGATCCAACGGTTATATCTCTGGCTACGGTTATTTTCGTGAAGGTGTGACAGGAAAAACCGGGTTGAACCTTTCTATTCTTTTCCTCTTCCTTTTCTACGTAAATTAAGTACGTTTTCGAACCCAGATTTTTAACATATCTGAAAAACCGGGTTGAACTTTTTTTACGTTTTCGAACCCAGATTTTAGAGCGAAAGAGAAGAACAGGTGAAAAGATCAAGAACTCGATTTCGACGGGGTGGGGGAGGGGTGGGGTTCTAGGCGTCAAATTCGATGGGGTGGGGGAGGGGTGGGGTTACGGGCTCGTGACGGGGTGGGGGGGATGGGTTCTTTGGGGTGGGGGAGGGAGGGGGCCTGCGGGGGATAGGGGAGGGAGAGGGGGTTGCGGGAGGTGGGGGAGGGAGGGGGTTGCGGGAGGTGGGGGAGGGGGGGGCAGGTGGGGTGGGGGAGGGAGGGGGGCTGCGTGAGGTGGGGGGGGGCGGTTGAGGTGGGGGAGAGGGGAGGGGCTCTGGGGGGTGGTGGGAGGGTGGGGGAGGGGGTGGTGGGAAGGTTAGGGTTTATGGTTAGGGTTTAGGGGGTTAGGGTTATAATTAGGGTTAGGGTTAGAATTAGGGTTTAGGATTTTAGGGTTAGAGGTTAATGGTGGTAAAATCGAAAATACATCTAACGGTGAGTTAACGACAGTTAGGAAAAGGGTATTTGGTGAACAGTTTTGAAAAGTCAGGGGTATATGGTGCATATTTGAAACATTGAGGGTATATGGTGAATTTCGCGATTTGTCAGGGGTATATGGTGAAATAACCGTTTTTTATTTATTTAAATATGTTTAGTTTAGAAATTCATAATTATAAAATTTGTTAATTGTGGTGTTTTATAGTAGAAAAAATTGTTATTGCGGACAATTAATGAAATATAATAGAAAAGATAGTTAAAGAACTTTGTTAAAATTGCATATGTTAGACTAGGAATTCCAATGTGTAATCTTTGAAAATGTGAAAATTGAAATGGAATTCGTATGGGGAGGGCGCCTAATTTAGGCGGTTTCACCATTGGTGGGGCGCCTAATTAAGGTGCCTTCACCCTGAGTTGGGCGCCTAAATTAGGCGCTTGCACCGCAGTGGGGCATCTAATTTAAACCCCCACCTGTGGTGCAAGCGCCTAATTTAGGCGCCCAACATGTGGTGAAGGCACCTAAATTAGGCACCCCACCAATGGTGAAGGCACCTAAATTAGGCGCCTGACCTTCCATTTGGTTAGTTTAAGGCGCCTAATTTAGTTGATTTATGAAAAAAAAAATTGGAATTTATTTAGTTTAGAAAATTATTATTATGATATTTTGTTAATTATGGTGTATTAAAGTAGAAAAATGTGTTATTGCGAAAAATTAATGAAATATAATAGAAAAGATAGTTAATGAACTTTAGAAAAATAATTAGAAATTTTAAACGCATAAAATTATTGTATATAAATGATTTTTCATATTATTACATTATTAATATTAATGACATTTTATACTTATAATTAAAGATGAGTGGGCGAGACAAGGGCAAAGCAAAGTCATCTTTGCCTACTGATTCGGGTCATCGTCATCCTTATCAGAGAGGAGTGACGATCTCATCGAGGAAGGCTAAATATGACCTTTTGAGGAGCACTCAGTCTTCATCAGGCGCAGAAACAGAGGAGGTACCGGAAATTCCTCCTTTGTCCTTTGCAATGCCTACTCCGACCATTATGACTGTTGAGGCGTGGAGACCTCATCCACCTTGGACAGGGGATCCGATGGTGGGGAACGAGCAAGAGACGGGTGATTATTATGATAGTCGGGAGGAGCATCCATCAACGGGCCCAGAGGAGGGTCGTGCTTCTAGGGGATGCAGACCACGTACCTCTCGTGGTCGGTTTGCACGTTCTTCATATGGAGCATCGTGCAATGCTGAGGGATCCGGGACTACTAGGACGGGCAAGAGGAAGGTGACGGAGGATGACACTACATGGCTAGTACGTGACGCTAGGCCAGGTGGGCCGGTGGACGGTAGTGTCATACCGAGTTATGGAGGGCACATAGCGGCACACATTTGGGCTGGAGAGGACGACAAGACTATGTTGAAATGTCATAACCGGGAGAAGACGTGCAAGAAGCTTCATGCATGGTACACTGGTATGAGTTCCGATCTTCAGGGGATGATACAGGCTACTGGATTGAGTCACTTGCCTGATATTATGTTTGATCATTTGGATCAGTCGTTGATATGTGCGTTTGTTGAGAGGTGGCAACCGGATACAAACTCTTTCCACCTCCCTTTCGGAGAGATGAGTATCTTGCTCCACGATGTGAGTTCTATTCTCCATATCCCATCAGATGGATTGATTACAGGTGACTTAGGTACATGGGATGACGTGAAGAGTTCATGTGCAGAGCTATTTGGGATGGAGAGGAGCGCCTTTTTGAAGGCGCATTGGTCCGGTTGTGGTGTATTCATTGATTCTTTGATACAGAGATGTTCTGCTGCCGATCGGAGTCCGACCCACCAGTATCGAGGTTATATGCTGACCCTCCTTGGTGCCACTCTATTCGTTGATAAGAGTGGTAACCGAGTCCGTCCTTTACACTGTCGTTTTTGTCTTGTCTCCCGAAGGATGTGAGTCGGTATTCTTGGGGTGCGGCTACATTAACGTACCTATATAGGCAGCTTGGTATAGCTAGTCGTACTGATTCAGCATAGATATGTGGTTGCCTCACGCTTTTGCAGGCATGTATTTACGAGTATTTTCCTATGTTCCGACCGAATCGGACTAGGAGGATGGTTCTGTAGGATGCGCCGGCGGTTTGTTGGGATGTTCGGCATGAGAGCGGGGGGATTGACCGCCTACTGATTATTCGACAGGAATTGGATGGGATGAATGCCATGCAGGTTGATTGGTTACCATATGGTATATGTCTGGTATCGGCTTATCCTCGGAGCACGTACTTCGGGTGGCTGCGATTCTTGGATATTATTGAGCCGTATATGCCCGACCGTACTCTACGCCAGCTTGGATTCATTCAGGAGGTCCCCCACCCCATCTTGGAGCCGGAGTCTTGCTATAGGCCTTCTGCAGGGGATAGGTACAGGGTAGATTTCTCATTTTTAGCGCAGCGACAGACGTGGTTGATATTTCCCCGTTCTTCACAGCTTATGTTGGGTGCTCTGACGAAGGCGGCAAATCCATCCATCTCGACAGATGCTTTCATGCAGTGGTATTACACTTACTCCCATCCTTACATCATTAACCCGACTAAGTTGCCTGATGGTGATGGTGGACACGCATCACAGTATCAGGCGGGTTTGGTGCCAGATCGGGTATGTTATATTCTATTGTTGATTGAAATTATGTGTTTAAAAATTATATATTAAATTCTAATTGTGTTGTTATGTACTACTATATGCGGTATTGATCGAGATGTTCCTTTTGATGGAGCCGTTTATTGAACGGGACACCCGACCATCTACCGATGATTTTCGAGGCTTATTTGTGATGCGCTCGGGTGGTATGATACATGGAGCTGTACACATGGTGTGGCCCCACGCCGCAATCCTCACCCATTTCCACCCCTAGTCCATCTATGTATTTTCGAGGATTTGTATTATAATTTTCATTTGAACTATTTTTCAATGTAATGGGATTTGTATTTAAATTTTCATGTAACATGGATGATTTAGTTATAGTTATGCCTATGATATGTAGTTTGAATTTCATTGTTTTTTGAACTATTACACATAATTACATTTCGACTATATAAATTTAGTGTTTGTTTAGAATTGCATATTGATTAAGTAGAATTGTACATTGACATTAAGTAGATCATAATAAACAACTTTAATAGATAGTTATAATTTATAACATAATAATACTTACATTAATATTTACAACTAACTTATTTACGTGTTCCCATAATCAACATTCCATGAGTGAATCCGTGATGTGTAACGATGCTCCCATCCAATGACAGTATCATCTCTCAAATTATACCATTGTGTAGCAATTGCAGGCATCGGGAAATCAGGAGCCAAGTGTAGGCGGATATAGTGCCGATGAAACGATCCGAGATGCAGCATAACGAACTCATAACACGGTCGATCCACATTTGTTAGTGCAGTCAATGGTAGAACAGTGCAACAACCCCACAAAATACCTCCCGACCCCACTGTATAATACATCACAGCGCAAATGGCATACAAATCTGCAACGGACTCTAGCCAATGATCACTACCGCAATGACCTTGGGTGTGCATGATACGGTTTCTCGCCATGTCCACGTAGTCTCGTCCTCCATAAATATCCTCATATACATTCCTCATAGAAATCTCGTTGTAAAGATGTTGACGAGCGTGTGGCCAACGATCTTGCCCACCATTGAAAGCATCAGCTACACACATGAATCCGCAGTTCCCATCACCTACGACGTCGTTCCATGAGACTATAAATAGGAGGATGACATTGGGTATGTTCTCCTTGTAAGGAAATGGTCCTGGTTGCGTTCAAATATCTCCGCTGCAAATGTATCCGTTGCACTTGAATCTGTTATATAAATAAGAGTTAGTTAGGCACTTCACACTAGAAATGGTAAATAACATAGCAAATAAATCTTCACATAACTTAAAAAGTAAATATATGTACCTCCATCTCTAGTAGATCGAGTCGTCGTAGTTGTACGACTACGACTACTAGACCGTGATCTATCCAAGCGCACTGCACATGTTCGAACAAGCTCGGGTCACGTCTAGTAGATGATGAGCCGGGAGGTCTACCTCTCCTAGAAGTAACTACATGAGGCGCCTGAACTCCCTCATCCTACGGGTGTAGCTGGTGACGAATAAGGTCAACTATACCTCTCCTAATTGCCGGATCGCACTCAGAAAGTTCGGCAAGTAATCCCTGAAGGTATTCAACATCCTGATCACACTGACTAACATAATCTGTTGCATTTACACCATCTCCCATGACCAAAGTCTTGAAGAAAGGATAAATATGGTCAAGATACAAGCCTCCGTATTCGTTAATAGCCAACTGTATCGCACATGCGCATGGGATAGCAAAAGTAGACAAAAGTCGACAACCACAGTAATCAAACACCCCATCTCCTAAGTTTAGGCATTTAGTGTTTTCCAACTTCAGCAAATTCAAGCAGTAATGTGAGACATGGCCAACCAAATGAAAAAAAGGTTGTACCATATGTTGCCTACCAATTCTGCACCTAGATTTCTCTAAGCCATCCCTGATCTTGATCATTTGGCTATCAATGAACAAATTAACACGTGACCAAAGTGTATCCAAGGCACAAGTGGAAGTTTGGAGCCAGGATTTGAGAGCTGCATGTGCACTATCTACTCTACATGTGGTTGTGTTCCCAAAATGAAGCACGTTATTGGTCCATGTTTTCACAAACTTGGTCTTATGGGGATTCAACCACGTTGTCTCAACATAAGTAATAACGTGTTGCTTCCACGCCCAAGCGTCCTTCAAATTTGTCAATGCAACCTCATATTCATCCTCTGTGTTTGCATTTAGCACATTCCACCAATGACCAGCACGAAAACGCTCTCCAAATGACTTGGCCCCACATATGGTGCTAACTCATGCCTCCACATCTTTGTTAATATGCCATGTACAAAGAAGATGGGCAGAATCTGGAAAAACTATACGAATGGGGCTAACTAAACCCAACTCACGATCAGTAAATATGACATTGGGGCTCACATGATGCCCAAGTAGATTACGTAGGCACTCCAACACCCAACAGTAACTCTGTGCAGTCTCATCCTTCACTATGGCATAAGCGATGAGGAAGTTCATATTTGTCGGTGCCACACCAACCAACTCAATGCAAGGCATACCGTATCGATTCGTCTTATACGTTGAATCGACGCCAACAACCCAAGGATATGTACGAAATGCGTTCGTACCACCAGGATGAGACATGAATGCATGAGTAATAACTCCATCATCATCTCGTAATGACCATGACACATAGTTTTTCAACCTAGCAAGGTGCAGAAAATTTTCAGCTGAAGTCCGCTCTTCACGCCCTTCCATCTTGTAAAAATACCTTTCGTTGTATATATGCTTTATCGTTTGGTGAAGATGCGGGTATGCCTCTGTTACAACAGCTTGAATGTTTCTCGGTGCCGTCTCAGCATCACTCATTTGTCGAACCATCCGCCTAGCATCATCATCGAGTCCACTAGTCCGTCTGTGGCCCTCTGCATATACTATGAATGCGTGGTTGTGAAACCCATATTGACTTTTGGGAATCCACACATGCCATTGCTCCCCCAAAATTAAGTTAATCCTAAATGGACATCCACAATACTTTGTCGATGTATTAGGCCGTTTCACCTTTCTTGGGTCTACCTTATCCCCCTTGTATCTTGTCCCCCGAAAACATTTCAAATAGCAAACGCGGGGACCATTATCATTCTTCTTATACGAGTCAATAACCAATTCAAAGCCTATGGAAACTGCTATTTCATTAAGATGATCAGACGCCTCTTTAACCAAATTGAATCCATCACTTATCATAAATCTATTATGATAATTAACCCCGTCTCCATCATTGCTCGAGTATGGAACCTATTAAAGACCATATAAGTCAAAATCCAGCGATAAACTGCAAAAATAAAACTGGCAATAACTTGGACATGCGCCCTAATAAGACGCCTGCTAATATTTTTAAGCGAAAAAAATATAACGCCCATATTTTCATGCATTTTTAATTTAAGGTGAGTTTAGTAATTATTCTAATATGCAAAATAATATTATTTACTTGTAATTTTCACTATTTAAATAATTTATGTCTACTATATTATAACTACTCTAATATGCTAAAAATCTAAATATAACTACTCTAATATGCTAAAAATGTAGATAAAATTCATATAATATATCATGTTCCTACTACATATGAACGTAGTAAATTCTATCATGTAAATTTTACATATATTCTACATTTCTACTCCATATGAACATAGTAAATATCATGTAAACATATTATTCAAGATTTACATGATGTATTAACCATGCTAAAACTACATATATTCAAAATTTAAAGCTACAATCTATCAATAAAAACAATATTAACCATGCTTTTACAAAAGAAAAATATCCAATCGTTTGACCAGCTGGTCAGGCGCCTAAATTAGGCCATTGACCAGTTGGTCAGGTGCCTAAATTAGGCGATTGACCAGCTGGTCAGGCGCCTAAATTAGGCGGTTGACCCGGCGAGTCGGCGCCTAAATTAGGCGATTCACCGAGATGGTAAGGCGCCTAATTTAGGCGCCGACCCGGCAGTCAATCGCCTAATTTAGGCGCGACCCGGTGGTCAACCGCCTAATTTAGGCGCGACCCGGCTTTTAACGGCGAAAAAAATACTTACATTGTTTGCCATGAAGCCGGAGTTTATTTTTCTTCTTGGTCAACGCCGGTCAATGTTGGTCAATGCCGGTAAACACCGTGGTCAACGCCGGAAATAATGAGAGAGAATGAAAGTGAATAAAGAAATTAAGATGGTGGGGTTGTGTGGAAATGAGAAACACATGTGAGTTTAAATAAAGAAAGGGAAAGAGGAAAGGAATACAACCCATGTATTTTTGTACAAAAATACATGGCGTTAGTAGGAAAAAAAATGGCGGCATTTAGCAAATCCCAATCAGAAACGTTATTCTTGCTACTTATTTTAGTTTAAATTATAATTAGTAGAAATTATTATAGTTTGGAAGTTATTCGTTCACACCATTGTTCGTCATTCACAGGCGAGTTTCCCACTATGCTTGACTTTATTCTTTCAACACATTATAAATTCTAATAATCTGCAATATGTGAGTCTACGAGCAAATAATCTCATCTAATGATTCTAAAGAAAGAATGAAAGGAACTTCTACTAATTCTTTAAAAAATAAACTTAAACTCAAAAACACATGAACTTCAATGGTGATTGATAAGAAATGCTTTGCAAAATTTATTCCTCCCAAAGGAAAATTCATAAGTTTGAACTTACCTATTCCATGCGTGGGACTGGAGGGATGAAAATTGTGGGAAGAATAACATTTTTCCTTTTTGTTTTGGGTTTGGAGTGTGAAGTTAGAGAGCGTTTGGTTCATATGATTCTGGTATGAGGTATGGGTTTAGAATGAGCAAAACCCATACTTAGTATTTGTTTAATAAATTGATAAATTAAAAAATCATACCTAAAACCCATAAGGTATGGGGTTTAGAAACCCAAGGGGGAGGTGGGTATGACTTATACCAATACTGAAGGATTTTGTCCTCGATCAAGTGTAACAAACTAAATGTATATGGACAAATTATGGAGATAACATATTCAATAATATTAGGTGACCGCAACGTTTTGCTAGAAGCTAATTGCGGTTTGTTGGGCTAGTATATTTAGGCCAACTACTAATATGTATTGGGTCCTATGAGGTCACACAATGTGACAACCCTTGGATATTACCCAAATCCAATTGTGAAATGGGTTGGGCGGTTTTATGATGGATGGAAGAGTTGTAACTCATGAGTTTATTAGGCTCATAATGTATGACATTATGATGAAAAATAAAGCCTCATGAAACACCTCTTTGTAACCACCTTATATAATGATATGGGGGTTACAAAGGAAGATATACAACACATCATTTTGCTAAAGAAAATCTGATTTTCTTTGCTCTCCTCTCTTTTCTCATTCGGCCATCATACACCTCAAAAGCAAGAGGGTTCTCCTCTCTTCCGTACTAGCATACGTGGTGATCTAAGGGTTGTTCGTGGACCAACACTAGAGGAACGACGTTTGACGTTCTAAAGGATCTCCACTAGAAGGCTCGGGGTGGAAGTGGAATTCACGCATCAAGAGGTATATTCTATACTCTTTATAGATTCATGTTAATTTATGCAAAGATCTTGGTGTTAGATGTTTGAGTATGTGATACTCGTTTTTCCGCATTAAGCATCTAAATTCCTACAGTGGTATCAGTTAGCCTATTGCATAGATTAATATGATGTTGATGCATGTTTTCCTTCATTTTAATTCATTTAGGGGAGGGTATTAGCATGAGGATATTGTTTGCATGATTAAAATAATAGGATTTTAATCTAATGGGAGTATAAAAGTTGTTTATACATTTTTCGATACATGTATATATATATAATTGTTATATTATTTCATGTTTTAATTAAGTTGTTAATTAGAATATGATGTATATATGTATGATTCATGAATTGCATGCTTTGAGTTTTTATGCTTAATTTGATTATGTATAATTTCATGGCATGAATTCTTGAATTAGAGGCCGAGTATGATTTATTTATGCATAAAAATGTTTTACTGTATAAAGAAAATCACGCGTTTATCAATTAAAATTAAGTGAATTGAGATTGAAAAAACGGAGGCAAAACCTGGTCGCGGGGTGCGACCCTCCTGCTCGCGGGGTGCGACCCTGCTCGCAGGGTGCGACCTGTTCACTGGCCATAACGGCTGGTTCTTGTTTTCAACGGATTAAAACGTTTAAATCCGTTTATTCCCTTAATGCATATTAAGTAGCTTTTATGCTTGGTATCCTATGCTAATGCTTAAATGAATTAAAAGTATGTTGGGAGTTTATTTTATGATTTTTAATTTTATGTTAAGATGTTAGTTTTAATAAGTTGATTAATTCTTTCATGCTAGTATATGTGATTGAATATCATGTTATGTTTATATTTTTAATATGATTAAAATATATGTGGTGCCTAAAAATGCTTATGTATTTTTTCTTTAAATTTAATAGTTGATTAAATTTGTTAGATTAATATTTTAAAGCCCTTGGGAGATAAATTCTAATATGATTAAAATTTGTCTTAAGGTACTAACCATTTGATTTAATATGAGATTAAATCTAGATGGTGTTATTATGTTTTAAAGTTGTTAAAGCATAATAATTTATTTTAATACTTGATTAAAATGCATGTTTTATATATATGATATTATGAATGCATGCGGTGACTAGTATGGCCCAAACTTGGATAGAAAATACGATCTGCGTATCGTTAATGTATTTTTGTAATATAAATACGATCTACGCATCGTTGGTATTTTTGTAATTTTTAGTTTAAAATTCCAAAATATTTATTCGAGTTGTAATAAGAAGAATGGTGATTCAATCTTATCCCATGAAGCACAAGGATGGAGATCCATGGTGATTCAAGAATGGAGGCCTTAAAGAGTAGTCTTTAGGGTTAGGGGTCATAGTAGGATCACAATTTTATTTTATGCATTTAAATATTGCTTTTGAATGCTTTCTAAGTTTTATTATGCATGTGATTTATTTTTGCAATGAGTTCACTAGTAATTAAATCACATAATAATTTACTTTGGTCCCTAAAGCTAATATTGGGTAGCTGATATTCCAAATAAACATCTACTAAAACTTTGATCGTTAGTAATAGGTTACGCAAAGCGAGTGTTACTTCCAATCTTGGGCTAAGTAGAGTAAATTTCCGAAATTTGCATGTTTAGTTTGGTTTGGCCCAACAAAATCATCAAAACGGTTTTGGATTTTGAAGCAAAGGGTTGGTTTTTTGTGTTTGGGTGACAAGTTCTGTCTATGATTAGGAAGGCTTTCCCCAACGTTGTGGGTAACTTCCTTACCTGGGAGCTTTTAATTACCTTAGCAATCACCCATCAACTAAGAATTACAATTGTTGTAATTAGTAAAGGAGTTTACTTACCTTTTAAACTTGGTTTTAAGTTGAGGCCAAAGTCCACTTATAAATCATGTTTGATAGGATCTTAGAATCACTTGATTCAAAAAGGGGACACATTGAAAATTGGTCAAGTGCATAGCTTTTATTTTAAAGTGTTTAAAATTGGTTAAAAGCTATTATGATAAACATACTTATTACTTTTGCATCTTCTATGTAGATATCATGTATGGTAACAACAATAATTCACCTTTTAACTTACGTTCAATCCTTGAGGATAAGTTGAACGGGAAAAACTTCCTTGATTGGGAAAGGAATCTAAGAATTGTTCTTAGATCCGAAGGTCGAGAGGATGTTCTTGAAACCCTGATCCCGGTTTTAACAACCACCTCTACTGAAGCCGAAAAGGCGGCCCATAAGGCCATTGCAGAAAGGTCAGTAATTGTTACTTGCCTTATGCTCGCGGCTATGGAACCAAGCCTTCAAAAGAGGTTTGCATGCTTGGATGCCTACAGTATTATCCGACAGCTGAAAACCATGTTTCAGCAACAAGCTCGGATAGAGAGGTATGAATCTCACAAGGCTATTCTTGAGTGTGCGTTAGTCGAAGGCAAGCCGGTCGCCACTCATGTCTTTGAAATGATTGGTTATTTCGAGGCAATTGAGAGGTTGGGCTTTCCTTATAGCCAAGAGTTGGCTACTGACATCATACTACACTCACTTCATGAAGGCTTCAACCAGTTTAGGTTGAACTTCAATATGAATAGGGTGTCGAAAACCCTTGCTGAGTTACATGGGATGCTCATGACTGCCGAGCAAAACATCTCTGTTGCACCTAAGAAGGAAATTCTTATGGTTCAAAAGGGAAAGGGTTTTAAGAAGGAATGGGCTGGCAAGAAAAAGCAAGACAAGGGCAAGCAAGTTGCCACTAAGACTGCTGATAAGCCACAGGCAAAGGCAAAGCCAAAGGTGGCCGCAAATGCCAAGTGCTTCCATTGTGATCAAATAGGTCATTGGAGGCGTAAGCGCCGAAGTATCTGAAGGATAAGAAGTTTGGGGCTTCTTCTTCAGGTATCTATGTCATTGACATTAATTTAGCAACATCTACTTCTTGGGTATTTGATACCGGTTGTGTTTCTCACATTATTTCGAATGTGCAGGGACTAAGAAGGAGTAGTTCCTTGGCTAAAGGGGAGGTAGAACTGCGCGTTGGAAATGATGCAAGAGTTGCGGCCGTTGCAGTTGGGACTTATAGTCTACCTTTGCCTTCTGGTTTAATATTAGAGCTTAATAACTGTTATTATGTTCCTGCTATTACCAAAAACATTATTTCTATTCCTGTTTTGGATAATGAAGGGTTTTCATTTACAATTGAGAAAGGTTGTTTCTCTGTTTATTTGAATTCAATGTTTTATGCCCTTTGCTAAAAGGTCTAATGGTCTATATTTCCTAGACTTAGACAAAGATGTCCTTAACATAGACAGCAAAAAACATAAATCAAGCGATACTAATCCTACTTACTTATGGCATTGTCGTTTAGGACATATAAACGCGAAACACATTCAGAAGTTACATAAAGATGGACTTCTAACATCCTTTGACTTTGAGCCATTTGATGTGTGTGAATCATGTTTAACGGGTAAAATGACAAAGTCACCTTTTTCTTGGAAAGGGTGAAAGGGCCGGTGATCTATTGGGCCTAATACATGCGATGTGTGTGGACCAATGAGCACAAAAGCTAGGGGGAGGTTTGGGTACTTTATTACTTTTACGGACGATTTAAGTAGATATGGATATGTCTATTTAATGAAGCATAAGTCGGAATCATTTGAAAAGTTCAAAGAATTCCAAAATGAAGTCCAAAACCAGCTTGGCAAAACAATTAAAGCACTACGATCCGATCGTGGTGGTGAATATTTGAGCCAAGAGTTTAGTGATCACTTGAAGAGTTGTGGAATTCTTTCACAACTCACTCCGCTGGAACACCTCGGTTGAATGGTGTATCCGAAAGGAGGAACCGAACTCTACTTGATATGGTTCGGTCTATGATGAGTTTCTTGATCTTCCCGTCTCCTTACGGGGATATGCTCTCAAAAGCTGCTACTTTCACACTTAATCGAACTCCATCAAAGGCGGTAGAAAAGACACCATATGAGATGTGGAGTGGAAAAGTTCCAAGTTTATCTTTTCTACGAATTTGGGGTTGTGAGGTTTATGTAAAACGTTTACTTTCAGATAAACTCGCCCCTAAATCAGATAAGTGTTTCTTTGTGGGTTATCCCAAAGAGACCAAGGGCTATTACTTCTACCATCGAACTGAGGGTAACGTGTTTGTTGCTCGTCGTGGTGTCTTTTTGGAAAAAGATTTTATTTCCAAAAAGGCAAGTGGGAGTAATATATTTCTCGAAGAGGTTCGAGAAAAGCAACAAATGGACGTAGTTCAACCTATGTTAGAGTCAGAAGCACAAGTGCCAGTTGTGGAGCTTGAAGTAGTTCCTCCTTTGGAAGAATCTTCTCCCATAAGCCCGACCAAGTGTTGGAGGACGTGCATCCTGTACATGAACCTCCCTCTTGTCCCACTCGAATCTAATTCGTGCGAAAATTCTCAAATTGTTGAGAAGAAAATTTCTCTGTTGCGGCCCCTCGTAGGACTAGTAGATCAAGAATACCAAACAAAAATTTTGTTGATTTCTTGTTAACCGAAAGTTCTGAGATAATGATCTTAGAATTTGAGGAACCTACTACCTACAAGCAAGCTTTGATGAGTGAAGACTCCGAAAAATGGCTTGAAGCCATGAGGTCCGAAATGGCATCTATGTCTGAAAATTAAGTATGGGACTTGATGGATTTGCCCGACGGGGTTACACCTATTGGTTGCAAATGGGTTTTCAACATTCAGGTTTACAAAGCAAGGTTGGTTGCAAAAGGGTTCAAGCAAGTTCATGGTATAGACTATGATGAAACTTTTTCACCAGTAGCAATGCTTAAATCCATTCGGATACTCCTATCGATTGCTGCCTTTTATGATTATGAGATTTGGCAAATGGATGTCAAAACCGCTTTCTTGAATGGGTTCTTGAAAGAGGATGTGTATATGACACAACCGGAAGGTTTTGTGGATCCGAGAATATCCTAGGAGGGTATGTAAGCTTCAAAAATCCATTTATGGATTGAAACGAAGCATCCGGAGTTGGAATCATCGTTTTGATGAGGCAATCAAGCAGTTTGGTTTTCTCAAAAACGGAGAAGAGTCTTGTGTTTACAAGAAGGAAAGTGGGAGTAACATAGTCTTCTTGGTCTTGTATGTAGATGATATACTTCTCATAGGAAACGACATTCCCATGCTTGAGTCAGTCAAGGAATGGTTGAAGAGTTGTTTTTCTATGAAAGACCTTGGAAACGCTGAGTACATTTTGGGGATCAAGATCTATAGGGATAGGTCTAAGAGGATGATTGGACTTAGCCAACGAACTTATATAGATAAGATCGTTACTAAGTTCAATATGGAAAATTCTAAGAGAGGTTTTCTACCCATGTGACATGGTGTTTCGCTTAGCAAGACTCGGTGTCATACGGACTCGATGAGATTAGCGAATGAGTAATGTTCCTTATGCATCGGCTATAGGGTCCATTATGTACTCCATGATTTGTACTCGCCCGAGATGTTTCATATGCCTTGAGCATGTGTAGCAGATTCCAATCAAATTCAGGTGACGCACACTAGAGTGCAGCTAAGAACATCCTAAAGTACTTAAGAAGGACTAAGGATAATTTCTTAGTGTATGGAGGTGAAAGTAAGTTAATTGTTGAGGGTTACACGGACGCGAGCTTCCAAGCCCGACAAAGATGATTTCCGATCCCAATCCGGTTTCATCTTTTGTCTAAATGGAGAGCGATGTGGTGGAAAAGTTCAAAGCAAATCTTGTCGGCGATTCTACAACGAAGCCGAGTACATTCTTTGCGGCGAATCTGATAAAGGAAGCCGTTTGGATGAAGAAGTTCATTACGGAGCTAGGAGTAGTGCCTAGTGTTGGAGATGGTATTGTTTTACATTGTGATAACAATGGTGCCATAGCTTCAGTCTAAGGAACCAAGATCACATCAAAGGTGTAAACATGTACTTAGGAAGTTTCATCTCATTCGAGAAATCGTTGAGAGAAAAGATGTAATAGTTAGCAAAGTTCATACGGATAGCAATGTCGCTGATCCTTTGACTAAACCATTGCCTCAGCCTAAGCATGAGAGTCGTACAAGGGCTATAGGGCTTAAGCATGTAGGAGAGTGGTTTTGATTGTGTACTATTTACTTTTAATTAGTTCACAGTTATTGTTACTCTTGTGATATGTTTGGTTATGTTTATCAATAAAAGGTTATGTTCTTATTTAATCTTGGTTTAGTATTAAATAAAACGTTCAAAGTATTTTATAACGTTTGATAGGATTGTCAAATATGTGATTTGGCGAATGAAACCCTATCCGGTGAACGGGAGTTATAATTTACCTTGGTCCCTAGTTTGGATCATTAAAATTGAACGTAAATGATTCTGTTTCATGGACTAGATTGCAAGTTGATTGATAGCGCAGTTTCATGGGCTATGGGGACATAGAGATGTCTAGTCATTTGCATAGGCGTGTATAGTTGATACACGTTGGGCAGACCTAGTGGGAGTTCTCTAAAAGTTTATGAGAATCTCATTAATATATTTAGTGGATTCCTTAGACATGAGTATGACACTATTCTTACTTAAGGATTAGTATGTTTTTGACACTGCAAAACGTCGTGCCGTAAAAGGAGGCTATAAAAGCGTGATCGGAGGCTACTACGGGTGAGTGGGAGTTTTGGTTATACAAGGCTGGATAAAGTCCTCCTAAGAGTTAGGATTGGTGTCTTGGCCTCTTGGAGCGAGAGCGAAAATGCATGGCCGTGCTCAAATGGATTAAGGAGTTAATCATTTGTTTCGACAGTTCGAACTCGGATTTCAAGAAACAACTTGAATATTGGTATGGTTTACATACGATGTTACCATGTCATCAAGTTAGACATTAAGCGACTTAAGGAGTTTGAAGGTTACACATTTGTTCTTAGACAAGTGGGAGATTGAAGGATTTTGTCCTCGATCAAGTGTAACAAACAAAATGTATATGGATAAATTATGGAGATAACATATTCAATAATATTAGGTGACCGCAACGTTTTGCTAGAAGCTAATTGCGGTTTTTTGGGCTAGTATATTTAGGCCAACTACTAATATGTATTGGGTCCTATGAGGTTACACAATGTGACAACCCTTGGATATTACCCAAATCCAATTGTGAAATGGGTTGGGCGGTTTCATGATGGATGGAAGAGTTGTAACTCATGAGTTTATTAGGCTCATAATGTATGACATTATGATGAATAATAAAGCCTCATGAAACACCTCTTTGTAACCACCTTATATAATTATATAGGGGTTACAAAGGAGGATATACAACACATCATTTTGGTAAAGAAAATCTGATTTCCTTTGCTCTCCTCTCTTTTCTCATTCGGCCATCTTACACCTCAAAAGCAAGAGGGTTCTCCTCTCTTCCGTACTAGCATACGTGGTGATCTATGGGTTGTTCGTGGACCAACACTAGAGGAACGGCGTTTGACGTTCTAAAGGATCTCCACTAGATGGCTCGGGGTGGAAGTGGAATTCACGCATCAAGAGGTATATTCTATACTCTTTATAGATTCATGTTAATTTATGCAAAGATCTTGGCGTTAGATGTTTGAGTATGTGATACTCGTTTTTCCGCATTAAGCATCTAAATTCCTACAGTGGTATCAGTTAGCCTATTGCATAGATTAATATGATCATGTTGATGCATGTTTTCCTTCATTTTAATTCATTTAGGGGAGGGTATTAGCATGAGGATATTGTTTGCATGATTAAAATAATAGGATTTTAATCTAGTGGGAGTATAAAAGTTGTTTATACATTTTTCGATACATGTATATATATATATATAATTATTATATTAGTTCATGTTTTAATTAAGTTGTTAATTAGAATATGATGTATATATGTATGATTCATGAATTGCATGCTTTGAGTTTTTATGCTTAATTTGATTATGTATAATTTCGTGGCATGAATTCTTGAATTAGAGGCCGAGTATGATTTATTTATGCATTAAAATGTTTTACTGTATAAAGAAAATCATGCGTTTATCGATTAAAATTACCTGAATTGAGATTGAAAAAACGGAGGCAGAGCCTAGTCGCGGGGTGCGATCCTCCTGCTCACGGGGTGCGACCCTCCTGCTCGCGCGGTGCGACCCTGCTCGCGGGGTGCGACCCTGCTCGCGGGGTGCGACCTGTTCAATGGCCATAACGCCTGGTTCTTGTTTTCAACGGATTAAAACGTTTAAATCCATTTATTCCCTTAATGCATATTAAGTAGCTTTTATGCTTGGTATCCTATGCTAATGCTTAAATGAATTAAAAGTATGTTGGGAGTTTATTTTAGGATATTTAATTTTATGTTAAGATGTTAGTTTTAATAAGTTGATTAATTCTTTCATGCTAGTATATGTGATTGAATATCATGTTATGTTTATATTTTTAATATGATTAAAATATATATGTTGTTTTGTCCGCTTGTCCAACAAGTAAGCTGTAGATGGTGCTTTCTTGTCGAGCAAGTAAACTAGTATCCCTTAGATGTTCTTCTTTGGAGACTTGTGCAACAATGTCTGAATCAACCAAGTCCAAGCCTGAGCTTCGTTCCCGAACCTGCAAAAAGGGACCCACCCTGGAGGTTTGGGTGGTGGTTCCCCCTCCGATGCTTAAGTCAGATATCAGGAGTTGTAAGAGAAAGTAGAGATAGAGAGAGAAAGTGAGAGAGTAGTTTTACAGAGTAACTTTGCATTGTTTGAATTGAATGATCTTTCTCCTGATTTCAGGGGTATTTGTAGTGATAGCAAGATGACAGCTAACCTTAAAATCTGACCTAGAATAGTGGCTTCTGATTGGCTGAAGAATCAGATCATGACACGTGGCAGGCCATGATTTGGGAGGGTTTATCAACCACTCTCATGCAGCCACCTCACCGGGCTGGCCTCTGACTTCCTTTTGGGCCATAAAAGCAGCCTTTTAACCAATCAGAGCCTAGCCCAAAGGGTAGATCCTTTTCCTCTATTCATCAGGGGAGGACACGTGTAGGGCTCAGATGACCCCAAGTGTCGTAAGAGGAACCGTAGATTTTAGGCTACAACATTTGCCCCTAAAAGGGTTTTCACTGTTGGCCCATCTGACGGTTAAGGCCCTTTTATCCAAGGTAGCTTCCTTAGGCCCATCTGACGGTTAAGACTTTTTAACCCAAGGTAGCTTTATTTGAAATGAAGGAAAAGACGCGCCTTTCTCTGGGTTTTACCGGTCATAATCGACCGTTGGACCCTTTCTTCGGTCATTCTTGACCGGCTCCACAGGTTTCTTACTCCTCTATAAATAACCTTGGTGTGAAAACATTTGATCATTTCACACCTTGAACGAATTTTTCTGGAGAGAGAAGCTCTGTAAATTTTCTAGAGAGAGAGGGAGATCGTCCAGCTTCAGCATTCTTCACCGAATCGTCCAGACGTTCTTAGCAGGTATCGTTTCATTGTTCTTTTCTTTCTTCTTTATTCTTTATTCTTTCTTAGAAAAACAATAAAATGGAATCTTCTTCGTCAAACAATCCTAGCCGACCAAGAGCTTGTCTTGACCCCAGAACCGATACTTCTTCTTCGGCACATTCTAGAGTTGGACCTCTTCTGGCCGAGTACATATTTTTTCATAGTTTTGGCCGAGAAAGTCAGACGACCCAGTCTTTACCTGTGCAGGGTAATCTGGCGCGCGTCAAGCAAACGGCCCGTCTAAGACGAAGAGTAATAATCCCGTCAAACAGTTCAGATATGGAGGAATCTACTGGGCGAGTTCCAGAAGAGACGAGGGAGGTCCGAAGTGCTGGGCCTTTAGACGGCCCCCTTTCCCCTAGCCGCAGCTTTGAGGAGTCCCAAATAAACCCGGAAGCGACACTGAGATGGAGGAAACTGGCGAAGATGATAATAGCAGGGATTCCGGGGCTGCCGATGAGTCAGACGAAGCCTCCACTACTTCGTCTGAGATTAGAAAACGATTAGGTCCTCTCTCTGACCCCGCATTTATTTTAGCCAATCGCAAATGGCTAGAGAAAATAGGGCCGGACCCTAGCTATTTATCCAACTTTATGCCCATGCCGGGCTTTTCCTTCGTCATCCCTAATAAGGAGGCCACTATTTTGAGCACTCCCAAAAATCATTTTACTGTCTACAAGCTGGCTCTGGACGCGGGGTTGAGATTCCCCCTTCATGAATTTATAGAGCAAGTGCTTCGTTATTACAACATCGGCCACAACCAACTGGCTCCCAACGCCTGGCACAACGTCTTGACGTTCATAGCCGTCTGCGAGTTGCGCGACACAGCTCTCTCTCTTCACCACATTCATTACGCGGCCAAAATTCACGGTGCCGTGGATGGAACATGGCTCGGCAGATCTGCAGCCGTCCCGGCTTTCTAACGGCACTGGGGCAAACCGTCAAAGATGCATGAATGGAAGGCCGATTTTATATATCTAAGGGCGGCCAATGACTCGGCCACGGAGAGCTATCGTTTCTATAACCGAGCCGTCACAAATTCGGACGAAAGCAATCTTGGTTGGAGGCTGGAGGATAAGTATGACGAGGAGGTAGTGGAGTACTTTAAAATAAAGTACTCCGGGCCCGTCAAAAATCCTTTAAAGGGCCACTAGCTGGATACCCTTTAAGGAAATGTTTTATAATGACGACTTCTTGGTTGCCGCCGGCTGCGGTTAGCCGATGATAAAGGTATCCATTCACATCCCCAGTAAAACTCTTCGTCCATAACTCATTAGACTAACCAATCTTTCGTCTTTTTCTTTGCGGACTCGGCCAGAACACATCTCAAGGCTTCTTGGACGGGAGACATAAGCATGTCTAAATTCACAGACAATCTTTGGAAGGAATATGCCAAGAGTAGTGCCGAGAAGAGGGCCGAGACGCTGGTAAGAATTTTTTTTTTTTTTTTTTTTCATGGACGAGGATCATTTCGGCTCGTCTGGAATTGGCATCCAAACTTTGGACGAGAATTACCCAAAGAAGGAAAACGTCCAAGTATGGACGTTCACCTTTCGGAATTTCCCGTATGAGATTTTTATAGTTGCTAGACGAGTACCATTCAGACTCGTCTAAGTAATTGTAACTTCCTCTGGGCGAAGATAGCCCGAAGAAGGAGAGCGTCCATACTAGGACGGTCACCCTCTTGGGGCCATGCTCGTCTAAGGAATTTTGCAGTCTTTGGACGAGTACCATTTGGACTCGTCCAAGTAATAGTACCTATCCCTGGACGAGGGTAGACCGAGATAGGAGAGCGTCCATGCTAGGATGGCTACATTCTTAGGACCATACTCGTCTGGGAGGTTTTGTAGCCTTTGGACGAGTACCGTCTGGGCTCGTCCAAGTTATAGTACCTAACCTTGGACGAGGATAGCCCGAGAAAGGAGAGCGTCCATGTTAGGACGGCTACCTTCTTGGGGCCATATCCGTCTGAGAGGTTAGGCTGTCCAATTTTTGGACGTTTTCTTTCTTTGCCTCGCTTTCGTCTGAATTCAGATTTTTGTTTGGACGACCCTAAGGAGGGGAGGTGTTCACTTTAAGACGCCTTCCTTCTTTGGGTGATTTTCTTCTGAAGGCTTGCACTTTGATTTAGATTTTGATCTGTGGACGTCTGTCATTTTAACTTGATTCTTTCTCGCAGAAAAATGCCCCAACCAACAAACTCCCTCCTGGGAAGTCATCTTCGTCCAAGAAGAGGCCTACAACGGCCACGGACCAACCTCAAGCCAAAAAGCCTAAGGGCTTTGTAAGAAAGAAACGAGAGAAGGCTACTCCGGAGTGGGGAGTGGAAAAGAAAACCATGCTTCCCCCTAAAGACAAAGCTCTGAAGGAGGGGCCTTCTACTGCCGCTCCTAGTGGGGGAGTGGGAGAAAATCCTGTCCTCACTGGTCAGTTGGACGCTTTGCTTTCTGACTCGGCCAATGTCAGACCAGACTCGGCCGAAGTTAGACCAGAGTCAGCCTTGGCTTTGGTGGTGCCGGGGCGGGGAGACAGTGTGTCGAGAACTATCCCAGGGCTCCGGCGGCTCGGTAGCGAAGGCTGGTCTCCCGAGATGCCCCTGCTGTAAGGACGGCATCCATCTCGTCTGGTGAGTCGTTTTATTCCAATAGGGTTAGGACGGTGCGGGTCGGCGGACAGTCTATGAGTCCGTCCAATAGACAAGCCATCATCTTTCCCATCCGGATAAGCGACTCTCCCCCTCTTTCGGATAAGGGCAAAGGCCCGGCTCTACCTTGTTTGCTCCCACCTTAGACTCGGACGAGGAGTCTTCTCCTGCTTTTGCCAAATTGTCAAAGGCAGAAAAGGAACGGCTTAAGCAGGAACTCTTCAAGTGTTACCCTGAATCCTATATCAAAGGATTAAGGGGAGCATCGGCCGGGCATGTGGGCTACATGTCTCAACTGGCTGCTGAGGTATAACTTATTGCGGCTTTTGTTTAGTACTTGTGTATATTTATTTCTTTTTGAAACTCGTCTAATAATTTGTTTTGCTTTCATTGCCCCTGACTTTTTACTCGCGGCAGATGCTTACGAAGATTGGGCCGGAGAGGCGAGGAAAGAGAATAAGAAGCTCGTCCATTTGGCTACAACGGCGGGCGACAAGGCCATCCATGACATTGAGATGGTTAATACCCTTCATCGTCAATCCCTGGATGCTTTGGAGAAGAGGTCAGCTAACTTGGAGTCCGAGAACAAGAACTATCTTGTTACCATCCAAGACCTATACAAGGAGCTGGACCATTTGAAGATGGTTATTGATCTTTGTTTCTCCGAGTTGAAGGGTGAAAGAGATGTTGCTCTCCTTTGCCGCTTGAGTTGAGAAGGGAGAACATTCTCCTAAGGGCGAAGGCGCCCGTCCGGAAAGGGAGGCGGCTCGAAGCTTTTTGCGATGCCAAGGAAGGATTGGCTCAAGTTGTTGAAACGTCTAAAAGGCCGGGCCGTCAAGGCCTTTGAGATGCTTTGGCGGAAGGCGATGAGGTCCCCGGCTTCGTGCGTCGTCTGGAGTATCGGCGGGCGTTCATCGTGCTATGGTTTGTCTTGAGGAACCTCCGGAGTTTTTGGAGTCAGACGACGAAGGTGCGGCTGAGGAGAACCCAGAAGACGACCAAGAAACTCGCTCTGAAGACGAAGCCTAATTTTAGGTTTATTTTCATGTTTCTTGGCTTGTTTGCTTTGTACCTTTAACTCTTCGACTCTTAGGTTGTAATTCTTGATCAATCATATAGGAAGGAGAATTTTTGCCAATTGCCTTTGTTTTTTATCTTTTCGAATTCCAATTTTACTAAGTATTGAATGAGCTTCGTCTGAATGTTGGACGATCATCACGAGATGTTTAAGGAAATAACAACGTGCTTGTCTTTAGACGGCCAGAAAATGCATCCAAAAGAAGTGACTCGTCCCGAACTTTTTGGACGGTCTACGATATTTAATTGAACTGCGCATGCCACTTCGATCCTTGCCCTTGGACGATTACAAATTTCTCAAAAAGTGCCCAAGTGCTTATAGAGGATCGTCCCCGGAACTTTAGATGGTCTTCTCCTTTTAAACGAGCCACACTTTAGTCGTTTTTCTTGAGTTGGTAACACTCGTCTGTAGTATCAAAATATCTCAAAGGCATTTCTGATTTGACCTGGTTTTTTAGACGACCTTCTCTCTTTAGCTCGTCCT
This sequence comes from Beta corolliflora, assembly GCA_947648045.1. Lineage (NCBI taxonomy): Eukaryota > Viridiplantae > Streptophyta > Magnoliopsida > Caryophyllales > Amaranthaceae > Beta > Beta corolliflora. The sequence goes on from CANSZD010001217.1 coordinate 31,253, forward strand.
ATAGGCTGTCTCATCCCCCCCTTCTTGGGCTAAGCTCAACCATATATGATGGACGAGCCATAGTCTAAGAAGGAGAGCGGCCAACTTTGGCCAAGCCCCGTTTGAAATTGCCAAGGACGAGCTTTAGAGACATGGTCCTAACAATTGCCTAGCCGCCTTCCTTGAGCGAGCAATACTCGTCCGAAAGTAGCGATCCCTTACTAGGGTCTTTACTACTTAGTTGCCCGTATATTTAAAAATAAGTATCCTTTACCAAGGGCTTATTTAAGTCGGCTTTCTCTTAGAGACTTTGACGTTTCTCTTACTAGAGATTTTGTCAAATTGATTGCCAATGTATGTTATCAACCTTTAGGTCGTTATACTTTTGGCCGGTCTCTTCGAGGGAGTGATGTTCGGCATAGAAATGAGTATTTTTGTTCCAAGTTATTGTCACTTTTACACTAATAAGCGATTTAATGCCCCAAAGTGAACCAACTTGGTGAAAATAAACATGAAAATGCGACGGCAAGATAGTAGGAATTGTATTATATGAATTTTGCTTGACAAAGTGCCAAGATACATGTATACAATTCTTTTTTTTGTCTGTGCCGTGGCACATTGGACTTACTACAACTTTCAGCTGGATTCCTGACGACGATTGAGTTAAACATGGTACTTCTTCAAATTATCGAATTCCAAGTACGTTTGTATAGGTCGTCCATCTAGAGCTTGGAGACGAAAAGTCCCAGCTGCGCGGCTCTTGGATAATCGAGATAAGGTCCTTCCCGGTTTGGTGTTAGCTTCCCTAGCTCCTTAGCTCGTCCAACCGCCTCCATTTTTCTTAGGACAAGATCCCCCACCTTGAGTGGTCGTCTAACAACTCTTTTGTTAAACTCCTGAGCCATTCTCAACTTGTACAATTGCATTCTCGGTAAGGCATTGCCCCGACTTACGGTACTTGGTCCAAAGCCGTGCGTAATGCGGCCCGGTTGGCATCTTCGGTGTACAACATGACTCGCAGGGTGGGTTCATCAATCTCAATGGGCAAGACGACTTCGGTGCCATAGACTAACATGAAAGGCGTCTCGCTGTTGAATTCTTAGCGGTTGTTCTAATGGACCATAACACTAATTGCGGCTCTTGACCCATTGTCCCTTGGCGTTTTCCGGCTTCCTCTTGATTCCATTTGATAGAATCTTGTTGAAGGACTCGACTTGCCCATTGGCTTGTGGGTGGGCGACTGCCGCAAAGTGTGCTTTGATTTCTCTTTCTGACAACCAATCTTTCAGCTTAGGGGTTTCGAACTGTGGACCATTATCGAAGACGATGGGTGTGGCATGCCAAAACGAGTTATAATGTTTTTCCGGATGAAGCCCTTGACGTCGTTGGTGGTTATTCCTCGCATGGCTTCGGCTTCTATCCATTTAGTAAAATAGTCCACTGCAACTATGACAAACTTCTTTTGCCCATTTGCCATAGGAAAAGGTCCTAATATGTCCATGCCCCATTTGGCAAAAGGCAGGGGGAACAAAATAGGAGTTAGATAGTTGGACGGCTTCTGATGCAGGTTCCCATGCTTCTGACAACTATCACACTTCTTTGCATAGACGAGGGCATCCTCCTTTAAGGTCGGCCAGTAGTACCCCGTCCTTAAAGCCTTTTCTCCTAAAGCTCTTCCCCCAATGTGCGATGCACAAGCTCCCTCATGGAGTTCTTTCAAAACCTCTAGGCCATCTTCTCTGGTGATGCACTTGAGGAGAGGACGGTTGAATGATTTCTTGTAAAGGGTCTCATCCCATAGTTCAAACCACTTGTCTCTAGCCTTCACATACTTGGCCTCTACAGGGTCAGAAGGTAATCGCCCCGTCTTCTTGTATTCTATGATCGGCTCCATCCAGACTGCTCCTCGGCTAAGAAACATAATCTGTTCTTGATCAATGCTCTTTTTGGGTTTGACTTCCCAAAAAACTGTTCTTGGCACATCTCCTTCAGCCGAGCTGGCCAATTTAGAGAGAGCATCTGCTTGATGATTTTCCAACCTTGGTACTTGGTCGAGAACAAATCGTCTTAATGGCTCAATCTCATCCTTGATCAGTCGCATGTATTTGCTCATTGATGCTTCTTTGCATTCAAAATCTCCATTGACCTGACTGACGACTAAGAGAGAGTCCGATTTGGCCTCGATCTCTACAGCTGCAGCCGCCTTGCACATTTTGATTCCAGCTAAGAGTGCTTCATATTCAGCTTCGTTATTGGACGCTGTGAATTGGAATCTTAATGCATATTCAAACTTGTCCCCTTCGGGAGACTGACAAATGATTCCTGCCCCACATCCATTGACTGTGGACGACCCATCGACCATGAGCGTCCAATGCTTCCTTCCTTTAGCTGGATCTGATATTGGCTCTATATCGGGTCGAGTAAGCTCAACTATAAAATCTGCCAAGGCTTGCCCCTTAATGGCTTTCCTTGGTTCAAATGATATATCAAACATGTTGAGCTCAACTGCCCATTTTAGCATTCGCCCGGCGGCTTCCATCTTCTGCAGAACTTGCTTCAAAGGTTGATCGGTATAGACGAGTATACGTGCGCCAAGAAATAGGGCCTTAACTTTCTTTGGCCATGACGAGGCCAATCCAAACTTCTCAACGGGAGTGTACCTATTTTTCAGCGTCTTTGAGTACGTGACTCACGAAGTATATTGGGACTTGGACGGATTCTCTTTCGGCCGCGAGAACAACACTCACGGCTTGAGTGGACACGGCCAAATATACAAACGGCTTCTCCCCCTCGGCGGGCGACCAACCTAGGCAGCTGCCGAAGGTGGTCCTTGACCTGCTGTAGTGCTTGCTCCGCCTCATTTGTCCACTCAAACTTAGCTTTTTTCTTAATAGTGGCGAAGAAGTGATGGCACTTGTCGCCTGACTTAGACAAGAAACGTCCAAGGGCAGCCAAGCAACCCGTCAGTCTCTGAACTTCCTTTACCTTTGACGGAGACTTCATGTCTAAAATAGCTTGTATCTTCTCGGGATTTGCTTCAATTCCCCTCTGGTCTACCAAGAAGCCTAGGAACTTCCCTGACAAAACCCCAAAAACACATTTGCTGGGATTCAGCTTTAACTTGTATTTCCTGAGAGTTTCAAAGGTTTCTCTCAAATCACCCACATGACTTTATTCTTGACGGCTCTTGACTATCATATCATTAATATACGCTTCCATGTTCCTTCCCAACTGTGTGGTGAAAAACATTGATCAATCTTTGGAATGTGGCCGGAGCGTTGCGCGGACCAAATGGCATTCTCAACCCGGCCATATAGTCCTTTTTCAGTAATGAAGGACGTTTTGTCCTGATCCTCTGGCCACATGGGAATTTGATGGAAACCTGAATAGGCGTCCATGAAGCTTAGTAAAGCGTGGCCGGCTGTGGAGTCCACCAGACGATCCAACTTCGGCAGCGGGAAACTGTCCTTGGGACAAGCCTTGTTGAGATCGGTATAGTCTACACACATCCTCCAGGTGCCATTGGGCTTGGGCACCATGACCACATTTGCTATCCATTCTGGATAATAAGTTGCTTTGATGAATTTTGACTCCAACAACTTCTGAACTTCCTGGTCGACCGCTTGATTCCTAGCCGGCCCCAAATGCCTTTTCTTCTGACGGACTGGCTTTAATTTTGGATCAACATTTAGCCGATGGACGGCTACTTCTGGATCAATTCCAGGCATTTCTTCAACACAATAGGCAAACACGTCTTGAAATTCTTTCAGCAAGCTGATTAAGAGGTTTCTCAAGTCCAAAGAGAGTGAAGAACCAATTTTCAAGGTTCGTTCTGGACGAGCCTCATCCAGACAGACGTCTTCTAGGGCCTCGACTGGTTCTGGACGCTCTATTGCTAGTCCCATGATGGCCATCACTTCTTCAGGTAAGGGAGGCTCTTCCTTGATGATTTTATATTTTCTCTTCTTGCTGGGAAGATGCTCAGACGCCTTCCTTGAGGGAGCGAGAGGCGTCTGAGGGCTCTCAATGGCCGTCTTCATTGAGGCCAAGTGGTCCTTGACTATCCCGGACGTTTTCCTCTCGCTAACCACCTTCGTCTTATCTTTCTCTATTTCAGACGTTTTCCTTTCACCAGCAACCTGCGTCTGATCTTCATTGCATACCTTCCATGATGACGGCTTGAGGGTAGTCAGATAACACTCCCTAGCCACCTGCTGGTCCCCATATAATGAGCCAATCTTGCCATCATCACACTCATACTTCATCAACATCAGGTGAGTAACTATTACGGCTTTGACGTGATTCAGAGTTGGTCGCCCAAGAATGACATTGTAGGCTGTCAAATCTCGGGACCACAAGAACTTGATAAAAACGAGTTCTAGCGGCATCCTTTTCTCCCACTCCGAACGGGCAAAGTAACTGTTCCCATTGGGTGGATGACTCCTCCCCCAAACCCTATGATGGGATGGTGAACGGGAACCAAGTTCTTCTCATCAAATTTTAATGCGGACAAGCGATCCAAGACCGATGATATCCGTCGAGCTTCCAAGTGTCGATCGAATTCTTCTTACTCTCAAGTTTGCTATTTTCATTTCTACAACCAAAGGATCATCATGGGGAGTCCTCAACCTCGCCCGATCTTACTCACTAACTACCACCCTTGGGAAGGGCTCGGCCTTTGTCCGATCGCCTAACAAAACTTGGCCAAGCTCCCTAAGGTAGTTTTTGTGTCCTCTATTGGTTGGTCCTCCAGCAGCAAACCCTCCAGAAATTACGAGAACAACATCCTCGTATGTGCTCTCACTTTCCTTCTTCTTAGACTGCCAATTGTCTTTTCTTTGAAACTTCCTTCCCCCTTGAGGCATATAGGAGTTCATCTTTCCCTTTCGAGCTAGCTCCTCCAAAGCCTTCTTGAGGTGCTTACATTCATTAGTTTCGTGACCGCAATCCTTGTGGAAGTGGCAATACTTGCTCTTATCCCTATTTCTATAAGGGGTTTTCATCTCGTTGGGGCCTTCAACTCATATTGATCCTTAATCTCCATGAGAATGGAGTATTGGTCCTTGTTAAATTCAATAGGATTGCATGAGGATGGCTCAGCCTCTTTTCTCTTGCTCCTTCTGGACGAAGTGGTGGTGGAGGTTATAGCCCAAGTCTCGGCCTTCTTGGGGTTGCTCTTCCTTGGTCGAGCAACCTCTTGAGCTTCTTAGACTCGGGATGCTTTGCCTCGACACACACTTCGGTAGCGTGAATAAACGCTTCAGCTTCCCTTAAGGCTTCGGCAAGAGTGGAGATTTTCTTTTTAACAAGATCAAACTTAAAGCTTCCTGGCCTTAGACCCCTAATGAAGGCGTCAAAGGCCACTCCAGCATTAAGATCTTGGATCTGAAGGACTTCTAGGTTGAATCTCTTAACGAAACTTCTAAGAGCCTCCTTCGGTCCCTGGACGACCTTGCCTAGGTGCATGCTTGTTTTTTGTTCTTGCTTGTTGGCAACAAAGTGACTAGTGAATAAGAAACCGAGTTCCGTGAAATTATTGATCGAATTGGGTGGAAGATTGTTAAACCACTTCGAGCTACTCCCTTCGATTCGTTGGGGAAGTTCTTACACCAGTAGCATCATCTACTCCTTGGACGTACATCTGATGTTTGTAAGCAGATAAGTGATCATCGGGATCTGTTGTTCCATCAAAAGGTTCTATAGTAGGGAGTTTAACCTTTGGGAAGGGGGGAGCCTCCATTATCCGGGCCGAGAATGGAGTGGGCTAGTTAATCTGGAGGGCTCCCATCTGTCCCTCAATGGGTATGTACTCCTTACGATATTCCTTTAACACCGGATCGACGACGACGTATTTGCGGGCAATGGACGCCTATAGACCATGGGTTGAGCCACCGTCTTCTCCCTGTCGTGGGACGAACAAGAGAGTGACTTAAACTTCGTCCCTCCCCTGCGGACGACAACCTCAAAGGAGGGTCTCTCGGGTATGATGTAGAACCTCTCGCCGATCGTTGTATTAGGCGGCTCTCTTTGCTTCTAGATATTCTCTGGCATCTGTTTCCATTCGGTGCCCGCTGGACGAACATGGTCCTGGGTCCTAACCACTAGGTTCCAGTCCATCTTTCTTCGCTGATCATTATCCTCTGGTTGCTTTCCTCTTGCCGTCCTCATAGAGGGTTCCAGACGAACAGGTCGACTAGGGCCTGGACGATCTTCTTGGGAACGTCCCCTAGGGGGAGGTGGATTGTTAGCAGGCGGCTCGGGGTTAAGCGGAAAAACTAAGATATTGCTCTTGATGCGTTCCTGGACGACCGTAGCCATCTTTGTGCGGGAAGTCATTCAAGGCGTTCTCTAGATGGGCGGCGATCCTCGGACGTTCAAGATTCTCTTGAATGACAGAGTTCTTGGCTTGGTCCAAGAACTTGGACGATGGATGGGGTCTATCCCTTCCTCGAGGCGGTCTCTCGTGTTCTACTCGTGTCTTCGACATTAACCCGAAGACTTCGGTTCGGCAAGGTTGGACGATTGACAATCGGTCATCGTTGCGTCTCCCCACGAGACGGCGCCAAATGTTTTGTCCGCTTGTCCAACAAGTAAAGCGTAGATGGTGCTTTCTTGTCGAGCAAGTAAACTAGTATCCCTTAGATGTTCTTCTTTGGAGACTTGTGCAACAATGTCCGAATCAACCAAGTCCAAGCTCGAGCTTCGTTCCCGAACTCCGCAAAAAGGGACCCACCCCCGGAGGTTTGGGTGGTGGTTCCCCCTCCGACGCTTAAGTCAGATATCAGGAGTTGTAAGAGAAAGTAGAGATAGAGAGAGAATGTGAGAGAGTAGTTTTACAGAGTAACTTTGCACTGTTTGCATTGAATGATCTTTCTCCTGATTTCAGGGGTATTTATAGTGATAGCAAGATGACAGCTAACCTTAAAATCTGACCTAGAATAGTGGCTTCTGATTGACTGAAGAATCAGATCATGACACGTGGCAGGCCATGATTTGGGAGGGTTTATCAACCACTCTCATGCAGCCACCTCACCGGGCTGGCCTCTGACTTCCTTTTGGGCCAGAAAAGCAGCCTTTTAACCAATCAGAGTCTAGCCTAAATGGTAGATCCTTTTCCTCTATTCATCAGGGGAGGACACGTGTATGGCTCAGATGACCCCAAGTGTCGTAAGAGGAACCGTAGATTTTAGGCTACAACATATGTGGTGCCTAAAAATGCTTATGTATTTTTTCTGTGAATTTAATAGTTGATTAAATTTGTTAGATTAATATTGTAAAGCCCTTGGAAGATAAATTCTAATATGATTAACATTTGTCTTAACGTACTAACCATTTGATTTAATATGAGATTAAATCTAGGTGGTGTTATTATGTTTAAAGTTGTTAAAGCATAATAATTAATTTTAATAGTTGATTAAAATGCATGTTTTATATATATGATATTATGAATGCATGCGGTGACTAGTATGGCCCAAACTTGGATAGAAAATACGATCTGCGTATCGTTAATGTATTTTTGTAATATAAATACGATCTACGCATCGTTGGTATTTTTGTAATTTTTAGTTTAAAATTCCAAAATATTTATTCGAGTTGTAATAAGAAGAATGGTGATTCAATCTTATCCCATGAAGCACAAGGATGGAGATCCATGGTGATTCAAGAATGGAGGCCTTAAAGAGTAGTCTTTAGGGTTAGGGGCCATACTAGGATCACAATTTTATTTTATGCATTTAAATATTGCTTTTGAATGCTTTCTAAGTTTTATTATGCATGTGATTTATTTTTGCAATGAGTTCACTAGTAATTAAATCACATAATAATTTACTTAGGTCCCTAAAGCTAATATTGGGTAGTTGCTATTCCAAATAAACATCTACTAAAACTTTGATCGTTAGTAATAGGTTCTGCCAAAGTAGAGTGTTACTTCCAATCTTGGGCTAAGTAGAGTAAATTTCCGAAATTTGCATGTTTAGTTTGGTTTGGCCCAACAAAATCATCAAAACGGTTTTGGATTTTGAAGCAAAGGGTTGGGTTTTTGTGTTTGGGTGACAAGTTCTGTCTAGGATTAGGAAGGCTCTCCCCAACGTTGTGGGTAACTTTCTTACCTGGGAGCTTTGATCACCTTAGCAATCACCCATCAACTAAGAATTACAATTGTTGTAATTAGTAAAGGAGTTTACTTACCTTTTAAACTTGGTTTTAAGTTGAGGCCAAAGTCCACTTATAAATCATGTTTGATAGGATCTTAGAATCACTTGATTCAAAAGGGGACACATTGAAAATTGGTCAAGTGCATATCTTTTATTTTAAAGTGTTTAAAATTGGTTAAAAGCTATTATGATAAACATACTTATTACTTTTGCATCTTCTATGTAGATATCATGTCTGGTAACAACAATAATTCACCTTTTAACTTACGTTCAATCCTTGAGGATAAGTTGAACGGGAGAAACTTCCTTGATTGGGAAAGGAATCTAAGAATTGTCCTTAGATCCGAAGGTCGAGAGAATGTTCTTGAAACCCCGATCCCGGTTTTAAAAACCACCTCTACTGAAGTCGAAAAGGTGGCCCATAAGGCCATTGCAGAAAGGTCAGTAATTGTTACTTGCCTTATGCTCGCGGCTATGGAACCAAGCCTTCAAAAGAGGTTTGCATGCTTGGATGCCTACAGTATTATCCGACAGCTGACAACCATGTTTCAGCAACAAGTTCGGATAGAGAGGTATGAAACTCACAAGGCTATTCTTGAGTGTGCGTTAGTCGAAGGCAAGTCGGTCGCCACTCATGTCTTTGAAATGATTGGTTATTTCGAGGCAATGGAGAGGTTGGGCTTTCCTTATAGCCAAGAGTTGGCTACTGACATCATACTACACTCTCTTCTTGAAGGCTTCAACCAGTTTAGGTTGAACTTCAATATGAATGGGGTGTCGAAAACCCTTTCTGAGTTACATGGGATGCTCATGACTACCGAGCAAAACATCTCTGTTGCACCTAAGAAGGAAGTTCTTATGGTTCAAAAGGGAAAGGGTTTTAAGAAGGAATGAGCTGGCAAGAAAAAGCAATACAAGGGCAAGCAAGTTGCCACTAAGACTGCTGATAAGCCACAGGGCAAAGGCAAAGCCAAAGGTGGCCGCAAATGCCAAGTGCTTCCATTGTGATCAAATAGGTCATTGGAGGCGTAACTGCCCGAAGTATCTGAAGGATAAGAATTCTGGGGCTTCTTCTTCAGGTATCTATGTCATTGACATTAATTTAGCAACATCTACTTCTTGGGTATTTGATACCGGTTGTGTTTCTCACATTATTTCGAATGTGCAGGGACTAAGAAGGAGTAGAACCTTGGCTAAAGGGGAGGTAGAACTACGCGTTGGAAATAGTGCAAGAGTTGCGGCCGTTGCAGTTGGGACTTATAGTCTACCTTTGCCTTCTGGTTTAATATTAGAGCTTAATAACTGTTATTATGTTCCTGCTATTACCAAAAACATTATTTCTATTCCTGTTTTGGATAATGAAGGGTTTTCATTTACAATTGAGAAAGGTTGTTTCTCTGTTTATTTGAATTCAATATTTTATGCCACTGCTAAAATGTCTAATGGTCTATATTTCCTAGACTTAGACAAAGATGTCCTTAACATAGACAGCAAAAAACATAGATCAAGCAATACTAATCCTACTTACTTATGGCATTGTCGTTTAGGACATATAAACGCGAAACGCATTCAGAAGTTACATAAAGATGGACTTCTAACATCCTTTGACTTTGAGCCATTTGATGTGTGTGAATCATGTTTAATGGGTAAAATGACAAAGTCACCTTTTACTGGAAAGGGTGAAAGGGCCAGTGATCTATTGGGCCTAATACATACTGATGTGTGTGGACCAATGAGCACAAAAGCTAGGGGAGGGTTTGGGTACTTAATTACTTTTACGGACGATTTAAGTAGATATGGATATGTCTATTTAATGAAGCATAAGTCGGAATCATTTGAAAAGTTCAAAGAATTCCAAAATGAAGTCCAAAACCAGCTTGGCAAAACAATTAAAGCACTACGATCCGATCGTGGTGGTGAATATTTGAGCCAAGAGTTGAGTGATCACTTGAAGAGTTGTGGAATTCTTTCACAACTCACTCCGCCTGGAACACCTCAGTTGAATGGTGTATCCGAAAGGAGGAACTGAACTCTACTTGATATGGTTCGGTCAATGATGAGTTTTGCTGATCTTCCCATCTCCTTCTGGGGATATGCTCTCGAAACTGCTACTTTCACACTTAATCGAACTCCATCAAAGGCAGTAGAAAAGACACTGTTTAGGCTCAATTGATCAGCCGCCCAACAAAGATCATAAAAGCCTCTTAAAGCATAAAACCGGGCAACAGTGGGTCCCACTCTAAAGGTTGACCTAATCACCATCATTTGGGAAATCCCTAAAAGTATGAAATGACCATTGCCGGAAAAGGTAGCATGCCCATTGCTACCAAAAAGGCCCATCTGAATAATATTTCCTGTCTGGGAAATCCCCAACACTATAAAAACCAACTGTCTCATCAATGAACAGGTATTGAATTCTCACCTAACAAAACTAGAGCATCTCTCTCTAGACTTCACTTCTCTCTCTACCTCAATTACATCTGACTTGAGCGTCGGAGGGGCGATCCCGGAAACACCCCCGGGGTAGTCTAACCTTGTTTTGCAGGATTCAGGCGTACGGACATCGAAGCTCAGGCGAACGCTCTCGGAGCCTACATCGAATCACTCAACTCATTACAATCCTTAATTTCTTAGCAGAAACAGTTTGGCGCCGTCTGTGGGGATACTATAAGAAGTTACTTCGCCACCACTCAGCAAGATTCACCTTGTTGCTACTCAGTAAAATCCCTCTCAGAGTCACTTAGCAATGACCCCAACCAAGAGCACACGTACCAGGCAGCTCTCGGCACAGGGTCAGAGGTCCGAAAGAGACCCCTCCCCATCTCAACAAAGGAGGTCCGAGCGACCCAAAACGCCGACCGTTCAAACCCTCGATCATGAGAAAGAAGGGCAGTCCATTGAAAATGGACCGCAACCATCGAAACCGACTACAAAGGCACGCGGCCCCCGGCCCATCTCTATCGCGGACATCAACATGATAGCCGCTCGGCTCAGCCAGACCAAATGAGCACGATAGATATGTTGGCCAACCTACAGCAAGGACGCTCCCTTCAGCCCCCTAAAGACCAGGCCCTGGTTCCTTCCCTTCGGGCGGAGAACCACGGTCAGCCTAGTCGGCAGCAATCGGGGGCAAGGGAATACAGTCAGCCTGGTCAGCGCCGATCAAAGCAGGGGGAGGGAGACCGACGCGAGTCTAAAGGAAGATCAGCTAGGCCTGCTGACGAGACTCACGTATCCAAGTCCCCTCGGGGCAACGCGGGTCACAAGCAAAACGATGCCCGACACTTCCTCAACGAGAAACGCCTCAGCCAAAGGTTATGATGCGAGGCACATATTAAACAAAAAGGCCGCTCGCCGCGAGGGTCATGGTGATTACGCTCAATCGAACCCCATTCGAATCAACGGTGGGGCACTCAAGTTCATGGTCCCATTCGGCCGGAGCCATACTCGAGGCACCCAACCCGGAAAGGTCAAAACGCCCTCTCGTCGAACCATTCGCAGGCCTGACCGACCCGGATGATCACATGGCGACATACAAAGCTCAAATGAGTGTTCAGACTGGATGCGAAGCCAGTTGGTGCCGTTTCTTTCCGAAAACACTCAAAGGTCTGGCCCTGAGCTGGTTCCAAGAGCTCCCCGCGGGGATCATCACTGATTTCTCGGTCCTCGAAGACCTATTCATCCACCAGTTTATTACGGGAAAGAGACAAAAGAAAACGAGCCTCCATTTAATGGGGATCAAGCAGGAGAAGAACGAGAGCCTAGCCGACTACATTAAAAGATTCAATGAGGAGTCATTGAAAATCTCAGATCTACAAGACGCGGTGGCATTCGCCGCCCTAATGTTCGGACTTCTCACTCGTCGGCTAAGATGGTCCTTGGTCGAAAACGAAGTCAAAACCTTCTCCGAAGCAATGACTCGGGCTCAAAGATTCATCCAAGCGACAGACATATGCCGTCACTCAGACGACGGGAGCAAAAAGAGGAAGGATGAAGGAAATCACAGGGATCAGTCAAAGCAACGAAGACGGGGGGGCGGTCCAGACAGATTCAACGACCATGGCGTCGACCCCCGGTTCGGCAAAAACAGGAGAGAGATATACTTGGACATAAAAGACAAAGTCACTCTCCCCCGCCCACCTCCCATCAAAACGTCAGCTGCTCGAAGAGATAAGAGCCTGTGGTGCGAATATCACAAAGAATGCGGGCACACCACTAAAGATTGTAGGGAACTCAAGAAATCCCTTAACAACCTAGCTAACCAGGGGAAGCTGAACCGATACCTCAAGCATTCTAGTGAAGAGAAGGGCAAGCAAACGGTCGGTCAGTCCAACAGTGGAGACACGGAGGGGTTCATCGGAGTCATAGCAGGTGACTTCGCGTCGGGAGGCCTAACCGGCCGATCACGCAAAGCCCACCTCCAAAGTCTAAAGCATCAGGTACTCGATGTCGACCACCCACGACCCGACTGCCCTATAATGACATTTGGGGAATCCAGTCGGCCACTACACACGCCCCACGACGATCCCTTGGTCGTCGAGCTCAAAGTGGCCAACACCAGAGTCAAACGGGTGCTAGTGGATAGTGGATCCTCGGCTGATATAATCACGCTGGAGTGCCTCAGGAAATTGAAATACACTGAAAGGGATGTAACCCCACTCAATCAGCCACTCATTGGCTTCGGGGGAAACTCGGTACACCCTGTCGGATCTATAAAGTTGCCTACTCAGATAGGAGAGAAGGGCAAAGGAAGAAGCCTACCGATCGACTTCCTAGTGGTAGACATCCCTCTACCATATAACATTATAATGGGAAGACCAACTCTGAACAAAGTCAAAGCAGCAATTTCCATTTATCAGCTTCTTATGCAGTTCGAAACCGACGAGGGTAAAGTCGGAAAGATCCAAGGGGATCAGCAGGCAGCTAGAGAATGTTATGTGAACAGTCTGAAAAGCAAGGTCGACGTCCAAGAGGACTCGAAGAAAAGAAAGCGAGAAGATGGTCAGCCCTCAAGTGATCTCGGGGTTTACCTTACTGAGAATCCCAAGCAATACGAGCTCCCTCAGCCAGCTGAGGACGACGAAGAAGTCATCATTGATGAGAAACATGGTCGGACTCTGAGAGTGGGCAAGGCCATGGACCCTCAAACAAGAAAAGAGATCATTCAAGTTCTAACGGGAATCACGAGACGTCTTTGCCTACGAAGCCAATGAAATGCCCGGGCTCAACCCTAAAGTGATGTGCCACGAGCTAAACATCAAAGAGGGGTTCAAGCCGGTCAAACAAAAGCTGAGGCATCAAGGCCCCGAAAGGAATGTCGCGGCAGCTGCAGAGGTCAAGAAATTGCTTGAAGCAGGGTTCATTGAAGAATGTCAGTACTCGGAATGGCTGGCCAACGTTGTCCTAGTCAAGAAGTCGAGTGGGGCATGGAGAATGTGCGTGGATTTTACGGGACCGAACAAGGCCACGCCTAAAAGACAACCACCCTCTCGCCCAAAATCGACAGATCGGTAGACTCAACAGCCGGGACATGCTCTCCTAAGCTTCATGGATGCAAACGCGGGGTATCACCAAATCCCGATGGCGAGAGCATGATCGGGTTCACACCGCCTTCGTCACCAATCAAGGGGTGTATTGCTACAAGATGATGCCCTTCGGGCTCAAGAACGCGAGGGCTACGTATCGGCGGACAAGTAAACAAAATATTCAGCAACCAACTGGGTCGGAATATAGAAGTGTACGTTGACGACATGATCGTCAAAAGCAAGATTCAGGGCGATCACCCCTCAGATTTAAAAGAGACCCTCAGCACCTTGAGGAAGTTCCGCATGATGTTGAACCCCAAGAAATGCGTCTTTGGAGTGAAGGGAGGGAAGTGCCTCGGATTCCTGGTGGATGAGAGGGGAATCGAAGCTAATCCCGACAAAATCAAAGCAATAATGGAAATGAAGTCTCCTCGGAATGTAAGAGAAGTACAACGCCTAACTAGTATGTCGGCCGCCCTCGGTCGCTTTCTATCACGGTCAGCAGATAAGAGCTTATGCTTCTTCAAAGCTCTGAAAAGAAAAGAATTCGCTTGGGATGACGAAGCCGAGCAGGCTTTCACCTCCCTCAAAACGCATCTATCAACACTCCCAAAATTGATATCCCCCTTGCCGGGGGAAACACTGTTCATTTATTTGGCTATTTCAGAGTACGCGCTCAGCGCTGTTTTGATAGCCGAAAGAGAAGAAAAACAACACCCAATCTACTTCATAAGCCACGCCTTTCGAGGAGCAGAGGCCAAATACAGCGAAGTGGAAAAAATGGTTTTCGCCTTAGTAATGGCTAGTCGGAAGCTCAAACCTTACTTCTAAGCCCATCCTATTAAGGTCCTCACTAGTCAGCCGCTCAGGAAGCTTATTGAAAGCAGGAACCACTCTAGTCGGATGACCGATTGGGCGGATCGCCTAGCCGATTTTGGGTTAGAATATGAGCCCGGAAAGGGCGATCAAAGCCCGAGCCTTGGGCGATTTCATAACAGAGTGCACATTCAGGCCCCCAATCAGCAGGCAAGATAGCTGGGAGCTGCAAGTGGATGGCTCGTCTACCAGGACAGGTTGTGGAGCCGGACTGGTCATCAAACCCCCTGTCGGAGAAAAGATGGAATATGCCATCAAATTTGAGTTCTTAGGCTCCAACAATGAAGCTGAATATGAAGCCCTGATCCTCGGATTGGAGTTATGCATCTTGGCCGGGGCAACCGTGATTAATGCTAAATCCGACTCGCAGTTGATAGTGGGTCAGGTATCGGGCGAATACGAGGCCAAAGAAGACAACATGAGAATGTATTTGGCCAAGGCCCAGGACATAATCAAAAAGCTATCTCAGTTCAATATCACCCACATACCGCGATCGGAAAATCAGCAAGCTGATGCTTTAGCCCGAATGGCCAGTTCGGCAGAGGGGTCGGCCCCCCGAACAATCATGTGGGAAGTCCTTCGACGACCCAAAGATCAATATCAAGGAACTACTTGTATTGAATCGGACGTCCGAATGGATGGATGAGGTAGTCGGATATTTGAGAGACGGGAAACTACCTGAGGATCACAAGGAGGCTGATCGGGTAAAACACAAGTCCGGATGGTTTCTATGGCACGAGAATCAACTCTACAAGAAGTCCTTCACCCATCCCTTACTTAAATGTGTCACCCCCGAGGAAGGAAATTACATCCTCAGGGAAATCCACCAAGGGGCTTGTGGAAGTCACCAAGGGGGAAGGACCATAGCTGGAAAAGCTCTCCGAGCCGGATACTACTGGCCTACTCTGAAAACAGGACGCTCGGGAGCCGGTAAAGAGATGTCCGTCTCCGCGGATCCATTCGGATATTCCCCGAGCACCGACCACCCCCTTGACAACAATTCAAGCAGTCCTGCCATTTGATAAGTGGGGCATGGACCTACTCGGACCATTTCCCCCAGCCTCAGGTCAAAGAAAGTTCCTGATAGTCGCCATTGACTACTTCACCAAATGGACTGAGGCCGAACCACTCTCCTCCATAACGGATAAACAAGTTCAAGCGTTCATTTGGAGGAACATCATCACCGGATTCGGAGTTCCCGAGTTCCGATCTCCGACAATGGACGCCTAATTCAACGGCGGCCCGACCGGGATTACCGTGCTCGGTTCGGAATATGTACCAAATTCTCCGCGAGTTTCAAGGCCGCAAACGAACGGGCAAGCCGAGTCGACCAATAAAATAGTTCTCAAAGGAATCAAGAAGTCTCTCGGAGGCCGCCAAAGGAGCATGGGTCGATGACCCGCCCGGGAGTCCTACGGTCGGCGGCGAACCACTGCCAAGGAAGCAACGGGGCACTCGCCTTTCACCCTGGTATACGGGAGTGAGGCGGTCCTACCAGTGGAGGTCGGCATCCCTTCTCCTCGAATGACCTTCTACGACTTCGAGAAGAACGAGGAAGAAAAACCCATCAGCCTAGACTTGTTGCCCGAGACAAGGGGCAACGCGCTGCTGAAGTCTATCAAGTACAAGCAAAGAGTTACTCGGATGTTTAATCGCCGAGTGAAATCCCGGCCAATTCAGCTAGGCGATTGGGTCGTTCGAAAAGTCGAGGCCACAGGGCTCTCACACTTGAAGGGGAAGCTAGGGCCTAACTGGGACGGCCCATACAAAGTCACGGAAATCATTAAGCCCGGCACATACCGACTAGAGTCTCCCGAAGGAGTCCCCCTGGCCCGACCCTGGAATGGGGACAACCTCAAGAAATATTTTGTGTAGTTTGTTACTTGCAATATGGGGCATATACATTGTAGTAACTGTAATTATAGCTGGTCGGCACATCTGTAGCAAAGTCGATTTCCTAAAGTTGGCTCTCTTGTTTTAAAAAAAAAAAAAAAAAAAACATAAACTATAGCCGGTCGGCAAATTTTGTATCATAGCCAATCTATTAGACTTAACCAGTCAAAACAGATTGATATTCTTCGCCAAAATTCGGTGACTCGGCAATTTTACGAGTGAATCAGATTATTAGTCAGTTTCTAATGTTCGGCTAATAAAATACCAAATGACGCCTACTCGGGAACTTTCAGCGCATGATAAATGGTTCATGGGTAAGTCAAGCGGAGACAACGAAGTTAGCTGGATAATATTGCAATCAACAAACAAGCAAATTGAAGACCAAATGATAGATTTCATTAAAAAGGGCGAGTATTACAAAAAGTTGACAGAACAACTACAAATACAATTCATAAAATACCCTAAGAGCTAGGGGGAGGGAGATCAGTCGTGCCCTTGGTATCAACACCGGTGTTATCACCGACCAGTTCCCCCCCCCAGGCCCAAGACGCACCTTCATCGGCAACATCATCATCGTCGTCATTGTCGCCATCAATGACATCGACGTTCACTCGGCCAACGTCCTCCTCATCATCCTCTTCATCAGCGTCGGACCCCTCAGCCTTCAGCCGAGCCAAGATCTCGGCGTTGTCGGCATCGATCGACACCTGATAACCTGACCAGACGTCGGCCCAGACCAGATCTGGGTGAGACTCAGCCAGGACTTTCTTCAACCGATCGAGGGCCTCGTCTTCCCCCATCTTGTGGGCCGCGCTGCCAACCTCGTTAGCATAGGCCTCGGCCGCATCTGATTTCTCCCAGTTGGAGAACCACTGCTCCTCGGTTTTAACCTTGCTTTCGAGCTCGGTCAGTTTGGCTTCAAGAGAGGTAACCTTAAGCTCGGCCGCCGTTAGCTTGACGAGGGCATCATCCCTGGCGGTCCGGGCCGAGTCGCGGGCAAGGGTGAGGTCAGCCTTCTCCTTTTCCCACGTTGCCCGCTCCTCAGCAAAATCTTTCTGGTCCTTTTCTATGGCGGTCTCCGCATCGGCAAGCTTGGACTCGGCAATTCGCTTGTCTTCCTTAGCCCGATAGACCTCATCGAAGTGCTTCTTGACTGCTTCCTTGAGGTCGGCCACTTCCTCGGCCAAGCTCACCCGATTCTGGGCGACATTGGCCATCCGAACGGAGAACTGAAACGAAAAAGAGTTAGAAGGGTTAAAAAATCACAAGTAAAAACAAAGTAAGACGAATAGGGAAAGCAAAAACTCTTACATCGTGCCAGGAGCGAAAAAGCTCGTTGGTCTCATTCTGACCATGAGTAACTTGAAGGTACTCCCGGTCGGCAGGAGTGTATATGAGCTCGATGGCCTTGGACCAGCGCCCATCCTTTTCCTTCCTGCTCAGTCCCGGGAAGGGGACGGGCATCGGAATCACGCCCCTCGAGCCTTCCCCAGACAATTCCGCAGAGGGAGACAAAGGAGTATATTGGGGACTCCCAATGGGCCGGAAGTCAGAAGAATGAAGGGAAATATCTCCCCCGCCGGTCTGTTGGGGGAGGCCCTTGGGGCTGATGACTTCCACCAACCTGCTCCTCTCGGCCTCCTTACGGTCAGCCTTGGCCCTTTTCCGCTCGGTCTTTGACCTAGCGACAGCTTTCTCAGTTTAGGCCACCTTGTTAGATGACCGCTCCTTCCTCTTCTTGGTCTTCGGCTTGGCAGGGTCCTACAGCAAGGAAAACACAGTTAGCCAAAAATAAAAAGGGCCGAGAAACAGTTGGTCGGGACAAAAGGACAGCAACAACAAGATTAATTTTTACCTTAGGAGGAGCGGGGACCTTCATGGTTTTCGCCGCAATCTCGGCCTTCAAACGAGCCGCTCTCATCGCCGCCACGTTTAGTTTGTCAGCCATTGTCGGATCTACTTCCTCAATGTACGCTCGGGCGGGCTCTGCAAAACAAAACAAAGTGCACAAATGTTAGTTAAAATAGAATGCAAAAATTATCATAACCGACCCCCCATCTCCTCGGCAGATTACCCTTCGGAAAGGTCGAACTCAGACCCATAGCCGAGAGGAAATGCTCGTCCTTGAAGAGCTTGCAATCGGGCAACCATTGCCCAGGTACGAACACCTCGCCCCCATCAACGATCCTCGACTCGGTCTGCATGTAACAGGCCGCAGCTCCCTCCTCGTCGTCGAGATCTCCTACTCGGTAGTTCAGAGCAACGAGGGGCTCAGTCGGGGGAGGAATCAAAGGGACTCCCCAATCTCCGCCAAAGTAAACAAAGGCGAATTCCCTACGGAACCCCTTCTGAGATGTGGGGAGGTTAAGGACAGTACGATAACCTGGTCGGATCTGAAAGCTCCACCAACCAGGCTCGTTCGTCGCAGCCATGACCTCGACCAACTTATACAAATGTCTCCATAGCTTGAGGGTTGGTCGGATGTTCATGAGATGACAGAGGACCTGGAAGGCATTGATCCCGCCCCAGGAGTTTGGAGAAACTTGGCAGATCGCCAAGTTGTACGCATTTAATAACTCCTTGGCGAAGTTGGTCAGCGGGAACCGAAGCCCCATTTCCAACGACTTGTAATAAACAGCAACGCACCCCGGCGGTGGAGACAAAACTGTATGATGCGCCTCTGGTCGGACAAGATAGTACGGGTCTTTGATTTGAAATTTTGTCGCTGTCCCCCTGAGGTCCTCGGTCAGGGATTTTATCACGCCGGGCTCGGGAAAGAAAGTCCCTGGCCCCCCTTTTGGATCAAGGTCGGGATACTCCAGTTCCCGACCCGAGGTAGTCGCTTCACCTGCTCCTCTCGGCATCTCAACCCTTACTACATCACAAGACAAATACTTGTCTAAGTAACTCCGCGAAGGAGGATAGGCCAACGACACCTCCCAAGGGTAGGGAATGACACTCTCGGCTTCCACCTCCATCGAAGAAGACGGACTCGGGAGAGCAATCGCGTCGGGCACAGCCGAGGGGTCGGGGCAGCTTATTACCGTCGACACCAGAGTTATTCCCATCCCTCTCACCTCCTCGGACATTTTATAAGGAGGTGAGGCTGGAGGTGTCGACGACTCGGACGAATCTCCCATTATTTATAAACAAGGGAGTCGGCCGAGATTATTCGAAAGAAAAAGAAAGATAAAACTTAAAAGAACAAAAGCGTACCTGGTCGGACGAAGAAGCTGGAAGAAGAACTTGGGAAAATTGAGAGGATTTGGAGATTTTTGAGAGAGAGAGAATGAGGAAATGAGCAAATGATCCTCAAATTCTCTCTCCTCACATACATATATAGGGGTACCTCGGGGGAGGCGCAACGCAAACCCCCCCGCGTCGCTCTAATGGACTTCTGATAAGGGCCCAACTGGACCTACTCAGTCCATTCGGTGAAAAGTCCAATAAACTGATGCAAAAATATTTCAGACCCAAGGAAGTCGAAACGTCAAAGTCCCTCTAGCTCAGCCTAAAACAAGGGTCCCAACATCCCAAGTATCAAGAGTGGCCATGTGGCATTTCAGGTCGGAACATACCCGGTCGGGCAGAATAGGCGCACTTCCTTCATTCAAAATATGAAACCCACTCGGACCAACTTGGGGCTCATTAGCCCCTCATCCGAGTGGCACCATACCCTACTCGGTCACACAGGAGCTCCCCTCCTTTGCCGAGTCGCTTCTATACTTGGTCAAGTATGGCCACCCACTCGGACCAACTTGGGGCTCATTAACCCCTCATCCGAGTGGCCTAGTACCTTGCTCGACCAACAGGAGCACCCCTCTTTTGCCGAGTCGCCTTGATACTTGGTCAAGTATGGCCAAGTATCAGCTAGCACCCACTCGGACCAACTTGGGGCTCATTAGCCCCTCATCCGAGTGGCCTAGCACCTTGCTCGGCCAACAGGAGCACCCCTCCTTTGCCGAGTTGCTTCTATACCTGGTCAAGTATGGTCAAGTATCAGCTAGCACCCACTCGGACCAACTTGGGGCTCATTAACCCCTCATCCGAGTGGCCTAGTACCTTGCTCGGCCAACAGGAGCACCCCTCTTTTGCCGAGTCGCCTCTATACTTGGTCAAGTATGGCCAAGTATCAGCTAGCACCCACTCGGACCAACTTGGGGCTCATTAGCCCCTCATCCGAGTGGCCTAGCACCTTGCTCGGCCAACAGGAGCACCCCTCCTTTGCCGAGTCGCTTCTATACCTGGTCAAGTATGGCCAAGTATCAGCTAGCACCCACTCGAACCAACTTGGGGCTCATTAGCCCCTCATCCGAGTGGCACCATACCCTACTCGGTCACACAGGAGCTCCCCTCCTTTGCCGAGTCGCTTCTATACCTGGTCAAGTATGGCCAAGTATCAGCTAGCACCCACTCGGACCAACTTGGGGCTCATTAGCCCCTCATCCGAGTGGCACCATACCCTACTCGGTCACACAGGAGCTCCCCTCCTTTGCCGAGTCGCTCCTATGCTTGGCCAAGTATGGCCAAGTATCAGCTACCACCCACTCGGACCAACTTGGGGCTTATAAGCATCTCGTCCGAGTGGCGCCATGGTCATAAAGGAGAGACCGGGTCGGGCTCCTACTCTCAATGTGAAAGGACCCGGTCGGCA
The DNA here is from genome assembly GCA_947648045.1 of Beta corolliflora. Classification (NCBI taxonomy): domain Eukaryota; kingdom Viridiplantae; phylum Streptophyta; class Magnoliopsida; order Caryophyllales; family Amaranthaceae; genus Beta; species Beta corolliflora. The sequence goes on from CANSZD010001217.1 coordinate 52,333, forward strand.
CTCTCCTCATCCGACAAAGGATGACCGGGTCGGCCCACTCCCTTCAGTAGGAGGGGACCCGGTCGGCAATCTCCTCATCCGCCAAAGGATGACCGGGTCGGCATCCTCCTCTCAATGGGAAGGGACCCGGTAGGAACTCTCCTCATCCGGCAAAGGATGACCGGGTCGGTCCACTTCCTTCAGTAGGAGGGGACCCGGTCGGCAATCTCCTCATCCGCCAAAGGATGACCGGGTCGGCATCCTCCTCTCAATGGGAAGGGACCCGGTCGGAACTCTCCTCATCCGTCAAATGATGACCGGGTCGGCATCCTCCCCTCAATGGGAAGGGACCCGGTCGGAACTCTCCTCATCCGCCAAAGGATGACTGGGTCGGCATCCTCCCCTCAATGGGAAAGGACCTGGTCGGAACTCTCCTCATCCGGCAAAGGATGACCGGGTCGGCACCCTTCCCTCAAAAGGAGAGGACCCGGTCGGCACTCTCCTAATCAAGCAAGAGAGGACCGGGTCGGCACCATTCCTTCAAAAGGATTGGACCCGGTCGGCTCTCTCTTCATCTGGTAAATGGTGACCGGGTCGGCACCCTTCCTTCAATAGGAAGGGACCCGGTCGGCACTCTCCTAATCAAGCAAGAGAGGACCGGGTCGGCACCATTCCTTCAGAAGGATTGGACCCGGTCGGCTCTCTCTTCATCTGGTAAATGGTGACCGGGTCAGCACCCTTCCTTCAATAGGAAGGGACCCGGTCGGCCTTCTCCTCATCCAGTAAAGATGACCGGGTCGGCATCCTTCCTCCAATAGGAAGGGACCCGGGCGGCACTCTCCTAATCAAGCAAGAGAAGACCGGGTTGGCATCCCTCCGGAAGGACCCGGTAGGCGTTCCCCCTTCGGACGATAGGTAAGCCAGTCTGAGATAAGACGGTCATCATTCCGCCACAGACGGGCGCCTCTTCATTCAAGTTGTCAAAACCCCCCATCTATGGCGTGGGGCTAATTGTTTGGGCTCAATTGATCAGCCGCCCAACAAAGATCATAAAAGCCTCTTAAAGCATAAAACCGGGCAACAGTGGGTCCCACTCTAAAGGTTGACCTAATCACCAGCATTTGGGAAATCCCTAAAAGTGTGAAATGACCATTGCCGGAAAAGGTAGCATGCCCATTGCTACCAAAAAGGCCCATCTGAATAATGTTTCCTGTCTGGAAAATCCCCAACACTATAAAAACCAATTGTCTCATCAATGAACAGGTATTGAATTCTCACCTAACAAAACTAGAGCATCTCTCTCTAGACTTCACTTCTCTCTCTACCTCAATCACATCTGACTTGAGCTTCGGAGGGGCGATCCCGGAAACACCCCCCAGGTAGTCTAACCTTATTTTGCAGGATTCAGGCGTACGGACATCGAAGCTCAGGCGAACGCTCTCGGGGCCTACATCGAATCACTCAACTCATTACAATCCTTAATTTCTTAGCAGAAACAGACACCATATGAGATGTAGAGTGGAAAAGTTCCAAGTTTAACTTTTCTACGTATTTGGGGTTGTGAGGTTTATGTAAAACGTTAACTTTTAGATAAACTCGCTCCTAAATCAGAGAAGAGTGTCTTTGTGGGTTATCCCAAAGAGACCAAGGGCTATTACTTCTACCATCGAACTGAGGGCAAAGTGTTTGTTCCTCGTCGTGGTGTCTTTTTGGAAAAAGATTTTATTTCCAAAAAGGCAAGTGGGAGTAATATATTTCTCGAAGAGGTTCGAGAAAAGCAACAAATGGACATAGTTTAACCTATGTTAGAGTCAGAAGCACAAGTGCCAGTTTTGGAGCTTGAAGTAGTTCCTCCTTTGGAAGAATCTTCTCCCATAACTGACCAAGTGTTGAAGGACGTGCATCCTGTACACGAACCTCCTACTGTCTCACTTGAATCTAATTCGAGCGAAAATTCTCAAATTGTTGAGAAGAAAATTTCTCCAGTTGCAGCCCCTCGTAGGACTAGTAGATCAAGAATACCAAACAAAAAGTTTGTTGATTTCTTCTTAACCGAAAGTTCTGAGATAATGATCTTAGAATTTGGGGAACCTACTACTTACAAGCAAGCTTTGTTGAGTGAAGACTCCGAAAAATGGCTTGAAGCCATGAGGTCCGAAATGGCATCTATGTCTGAAAATCAAGTATGGGACTTGATGGATTTGCCCGACGGGGTTACACCTATTGGTTGCAAATGGGTTTTCAAAGTGAAAACAGACAAGGATGGTAACATTCAAATTTACAAAGCAAGGTTGGTTGCAAAAGGGTTCAAGCAAGTTCATGGTATAGACTATGACGAAACTTTTTCACCAGTAGCAATGCTTAAATCCATTCGAATACTCCTAGCGATTGCTGCCTTTTATGATTATGGAATTTGGCAAATGGATGTCAAAACCGCTTTCTTGAATGGGTTCTTGAAAGAGGATGTGTATATGACACAACCAGAAGGTTTTGTGGATCCATAATATCCTAGGAGGGTATGTAAGCTTCAAAATTCCATTTATGGATTGAAGCAAGCATCCCGGAGTTGGAATCTTCGTTTTGATGAGGCAATCAAACAGTTTGGTTTTCTCAAAAACGGAGAAGAGTCTTGTGTTTACAAGAAGGAAAGTGGGAGTAACATAGTCTTCTTGGTCTTGTATGTAGATGATATACTTCTCATAGGAAACGACATTCCCATGCTTGAGTCAGTCAAGGAATGGTTGAAGAGTTGTTTTTCTATGAAAGACCTTGGAAACGCTGAGTACATTTTGAGGATCAAGATCTATAGGGATAGGTCTAAGAGGATGATTGGACTTAGCCAACGAACTTATATAGATAAGATCGTTACTAAGTTCAATATGGAAAATTCTAAGAGAGGTATTCTACCCATGCAACATGGTGTTTCGCTTAGCAAGACTCAGTGTCCTTCTGGACCTGATGAGATTAAGCGAATGAGTAATGTTCCTTATGCATCAGCTATAGGGTCCATTATGTACTCCATGATTTGTACTCGCCTAGATGTTTCATATGCCTTGAGCATGTGTAGCAGATTCCAATCAAATCCAGGTGACGCACACTGGAGTGCAGCTAAGAACATCCTAAAGTACTTAAGAAGGACTAAGGATAATTTCTTAGTGTATGGAGGTGAAAGTAAGTTAATTGTTGAGGGTTACACGTACGCGAGCTTCAAACCGACAAAGATGATTTCCGATCCCAATCTGGTTTCATCTTTTGTCTAAATAGAGGGGCAAAGTGAGCCGGAAAAGTTCAAAGCAAAGTACGTCGCCGATTCTACAAACGAAGGCCGAGTACATTCTTTGCGGCGCAGATGCAAGAAAGGAAGCCGTTTGGATGAAGAAGTTCATTCCGGAGCTAGGAGTAGTGCCTAGTGTTGGAGATGGTATTGTTTTACATTGTGATAACAATGGTGCCATAGCTCAGTCTAAGGAACCAAGATCACATCAAAGGTGTAAACATGTACTTAGGAAGTTTCATCTCATTCGAGAAATCGTTGAGAGAAAAGATGTAATAGTTAGCAAAGTTCATACGGATAGCAATGTCGCTGATCCTTTGACTAAACCATTGCCTCAGCCTAAGCATGAGAGTCATACAAGGGCTATAGGGCTTAAGCATGTAGGAGAGTGGTTTTGATTGTGTACTATTTACTTTTAATTAGTTCACAGTTATAGTTACTCTTGTGATATGTTTGGTTAAGTTTATCAATAAAAGGTTATGTTCTTAATTAATCTTGGTTTAGTATTAAATAAAACGTTCAAAGTATTTTATAACGTTTGATAGGATTGTCAAATATGTGATTTGACGAATGAAACCTTATCCAGTGAACAGGAGTTATAATTTACCTTGGTCCCTAGTTCGAATCATTAAAATTGAACGTATATGATTCTGTTTCATAGACTAGATTTCAAGTTGATTGATAGCGCAGTTTCATGGGCTATGGGGACATAGAGATGTCTAGTCATTTGCATAGGCGTGTATAGTTGATACACGTTGGGCAGACCTAGTGAGAGTTCTCTAAAAGTTTATGAGAATCTCATTAATATATTTAGTGGATTCCTTAGACATGAGTATGACATTATTCTTACTTAAGGATTAGTATGTTTTTGACACTGCAAAACGTCGTGCCGTAAAAGGAGGCTATAAAGGCAGTGATCGGAATCGCTACGAATTGAGTGGGAGTTTTGGTTATACAAGACTGGATAAAGTCCTCCTAAGAGTTAGGATTGGTGTCTTGGCCTCTTGAAGAGCGAGAACTGAAAATGCATGGCCGTGCTCAAATGGATTAAGGAGTTAATCATTTGTTTCGACAGTTCGAACTCGGATTTCAAGAAACAACTTGAATATTGGTATGGTTTACATACGATGTTACCATGTCATCAAGTTAGACATTAAGCGACTTAAGGAGTTTGAAGGTTACACACTTGTTCTTAGACAAGTGGGAGATTGAAGGATTTTGTCCTCGATCAAGTGTAACAAACTAAATGTATATGGACAAATTATGGAGATAACATATTCAATAATATTAGGTGACCGCAACGTTTTGCTAGAAGCTAATTGTGGTTTGTTGGGCTAGTATATTTTGGCCAACTACTAATATGTATTGGGTCCTATGAGGTCACACAATGTGACAACCCTTGGATATTACCCTAATCCAATTGTGAAATGGGTTGGGCAGTTTTATGATGGATGGAAGAGTTGTAACTCATGAGTTTATTAGGCTCATAATGTATGACATTATGATGAAAAATAAAGCCTCATGAAACACCTCTTTGTAACCACCTTATATAATGATATGGGGGTTACAAAGGAGGATATACAACACATCATTTTGGTAAAGAAAATCTGATTTTCTTTGCTCTCCTCTCTTTTCTCATTCGGCCATCATACACCTCAAAAGTAAGAGGGTTCTCCACTCTTCCGTACTAGCATACGTGGTGATCTAAGGGTTGTTCGTGGACCAACACTAGAGGAACGGCGTTTGACGTTCTAAAGGATCTCCACTAGAAGGCTCGGGGTGGAAGTGGAATTCACGCATCAAGAGGTAACTCTTTATAGATTCATGTTAATTTATGCAAAGATCTTGGTGTTAGATGTTTGAGTATGTGATACTCGTTTTTCCACATTAAGCATCTAAATTCCTACAAATACCTCTAGGTATCAAATAAAAGAAAATTTTCCATTCCCAAATAAAACCAAACACATGGTATCAGGTATCAAGTTCCAAACCTATACCACCTTGGTTTCATTCCTGATTCCAAACTCATATCACTATATGAACCAAACGTCCCCTTAAGAGGATGACAATGTGTGCAATTAGAAAGACAAATACTATCTTGTAATTTAAATTTCAAAATTATGTTTGAAGTGTTGAGTACTTCAGATAATGTCAGATTATTACTTCCTTCAAACTAACAATTTGTAATCTTCATTTTTTTTCCCAGTTTAAATTATTATTTTTTTTTTATCCATATGAGCCACGAAGGCAGTACAAAGTACAAAGAAGGGGAAGGGGGATTCGAACATGTGACCTATTGTTCACATCACCTCAATCTTAACCACTAGGCCAAGACATCCTTGGTTCCAGTTTAAATTATTGTAGTTAGTTATATTCCTTCGGCGGTGGTTTTTGGAGTATTTTCTGTTCTTCCTTATATTATGGAGTTAGTTTTGTTGGATTTTTTTTTCCTTTTTTAAATTTTTTGGTGTCCCCCCTAGTTGTCTTATAGAATAGAGATACGTCAATTGAAATTAAAACCCTAACTTGATATCAAATTGGCTACTCCCTCCGTCCCAGAAAGATTTGAACACTTGTTGGGACACATATTTTAAGGTGATAAGTTGTAGTGTGGTTATCAAATGTTATTTTATTTAAAAAGTAGATGTGATAGGAGTTGGGGGGGGTTTTATTAGAGGAGAGAGAAAGTTGGGTAACTTTTTATTGATAAAAGGTAGAGTGTAGGTCAAAGGAGTATAAAAGAAATAATATATTAATAGTAGGACCATGTCAAAAATGGAAGTGTTCAAACTAATTTGGGACAAACATAAAAAGAAAGTGTTCAGACTATTTTGGAACGGAGGGGGTAATACAATCATCTCCAAGAACATAAGAAGCTCTAGCAATGGAGGACTTCTTCAGAATAACAAAGCTCCCCAATCCACTTCGAAATATCAAAATATCATCATCAACATTTCGTTTATTACGATCCTTCAAAATCTTCGAACCTGCGCTATTTTTCCATCATTTAGCAAAATCAAACATCATATATCTGATGGTGGTGGTCAACGCACCCTTTTTATTCTTCTTTCTCGCCCCAATTATATCTCTCCTCCTCTTCACAAAAATAAAATTCACTGTTCACATTGAACAGTCCAATTTTTCCGGTTCCACCATGGCGGAACGAATATATTGGACGGTTCCTCCATGGTGAAACCGTCCCTTTTTCGGTTCCAAGGTGTGTGTATGCCAAATGCTTCCATACCATGGTGGCTTCGTTGTGGTGAGGCTCCGGTAGGTGGTGCTCCGGTGGGTGGGTGCTCCGATGTGGTGGGCGGTGTAAGTGTTATATGTGGATATGTATCTTGTGGGAAATCGGATGGAACTTCCAAGCACGTAGTGTTACGCTTTCCTACAAGAATTTTACCGACCCACTATAATCAACGAGTTTCACGGTAAACTCTTGTGAGATACGAAGAAGAAATTATGGAGTTTGGTTGATGACAAACTACATACACTACAATATGTTTGAAGGTTGTGTTTTATAATGAACAAGGAGAGAAATATAGAAATGAATCTCCTTAAGCAAGTATGAATGTTTTTCTAACCCCATTCCATATGTGATATACTCCAATATATACTAGGGAAAATTTACAGAAGAAAAGCATGAAATCATGCATCCATTCAATTCACACGAAGGAGCATGTACCATTTCACGAAGAAACGTGTCAGATCAATATGGTGCGGGCGCACCAGGCTTCCTGACAGAAAAATCGAGGTCCAGACTCGATGGTGCGAGCGCACCGTTATGTGAGGTGCGGGCACACCACTTTGGTGCGGGCGCACCAAGTTCCCTGCAAACCTCTTTTCTGCATTCTTCTTTCTTACTACGTTTCATTATACGCCACAACATCGAAACATAATATCATCACATATCATCAACGGACACATTTAACTATAAATGTTCCAGCAGTAAGTTGGAGAGACAAGGTGAGGCGAGAGAGAGTGAAGTAAAGTGGTGTGGTGCTCCGATGGGGTAGGGATCCAGCGTGGTGGCCGCCATTTTTTGGAAGGTGGTGATGGAATATTAGTTGAAGGTGGTGGGGATGGTGTGTGGGTTGGAGAAACAAGGTGATGAGAGAGAGTGTAAAGTGAGGAAGGGAGAGGGTAATTAAGGAAAAATACCACAAAAATACTAGCGGTATTAGTAAATTATGGGCAATATTTAAAATCACCCAAATATTAGCAAGCCAGTCACATTAAGCTACCCCAATTAACTCGTGAATTGAGGGTTTAAGCTTACTTCCTCTGTATTTTTTTTATTGTACCCACTTATAATCTTGACATTATTCGCAATTAGAGAGAATCTTCTAAATTTTCTCAATATATAAGAAAAAATATAGTCATATGGGATTTTGTTTGATTCGTCTAAATGAGTACTTTATTAATATTCAATCATTATAATTTTTAGTAATACGCAATAAAAGATATCTAAGGTCCAAAAAATGCATTGACAAACGCGTAAAAAAAGTGGATAAAGTATTTAGCTACAAAGGGGTAATTCCCATCAAAGACCAAAGAATATGGGCAAGAATATATACAGCTAAAGTTGACAATCCTACTGAGCTAGGAAACAAATTAAAGCATTGCCTAATCACACTTAATACTAAGATAAAACAAAGGAAATTTTTCATAAAACTACCTTTTATAACCTACTTTTTTTCAAAAAAATTACATTTTAAAAATTTCTTTCAAAAAACTACCTATATAACAAATTTCTTTCAATATACTAACATTTGACCGTTAATGAGGTTTAACACTAATAATGCGGTCACCACAAAATATTTTTTTTCTCCTCCCCTCTTGTTTCCCGCGTCTCTGCTCGCTACCCCACTGGCAGCAATCCTTATGGCGGCAGTCATTTAATGGTTAATATTACCAATAAACCTAAAATAGTAGTATATTGAAAGAAATTTGTTATATAAGGTAGTAGTTTTTTGAAAAAAAAATTAAAAGGTAGTTTTTTTGAAAAAGGTTGGTTATATATAAAAGGTAGGTTTTTGAAATTTTTCCTAAAACAAATAATATCATCATTTCTAAATTATCACATATCCACCTAAGCAAATAATATCACTTAAATATTTTCTTATTTCCTGACACAATTATGGAGAATATATCACACCCATATATTAACATGTATTACTAATATCTCATATCTCTAATAATAGTTTGACTCGCATAATTTATATCATCACCAGTTTCGAGTTTATTACTTTTTAAAAAGTTGTATTAAGTGGATAGGTAGTTTGTCTTTTGTGTGTGGGACAAGAGAAATCATAGAGAAGAACTATGAATCCAGATCTTCTGTCCCATAAATCATGTACACTTGTCACTTGTATGTCACTCTATTTTATTGGTTTTTATTATTACTATGACCCATCATTCTGATTTATAAGAAGTAGCACACAAGTGATACACAATTTGTGGGATAGGAAATTTGTATTCAGATATTGTAGGGACCATATTACATATATACGAAATGAAGCAATCTTTTAAAGAAAACTAAAAAAGAAAGTGAGGCAATCTTTAAGGGACATAGGGAGTACTTTCATTCTCTTTCTCTCTACCTTTCAGGTTGTTCATTTTTTGATGGAAGTAAAATTAATGATAAAACGAAAGAAGTAAAATATATTCATAAAAATTAACTCAATTGTCTCCTTCATCTCACTTAAAATAGCATAACTCATTATTTTATCATTCAATATATTATGATTAACTAAAAAGAAATGAGTTTCATATTAGTATGATATCTATTATTTCACAACACCATGGTTACAATTATACTCACACCATTTATTCCATGAGCGACTGATAATCCTCCTTTTTTAAGAGTCATGAGTCATCTCTCGCCATCTAAAGTCAAACTCCAAATTAATTTATCATATTCAACTTTCTGTGAAAAGTCAGTGGCTTTGTTAGTTCAGGGGCTGGCTATCGATCCTCCTCCCCCGAAGCCTTTCTCTTGGATTTGGGGGCTGAAGATTCCTCCTAAAATCAAGAATTTTCTTTGGAAGATTTATCAAGATGGTCTTCCGACTAAAGTTAGACTTCAAAAAAGTCATGTCTTCCTCCCTTAGGAATGCATTTTTTGTAATCACCATCCTGAAGATGTTAATCATCTTCTTTTTGTTTGTCCGTTCACAAGAGATGTGTTTTCTTGGATTCATGATCTTTATGGGTGGGCTTGTCCCCCTCCCATTACTCTGTCAGATGATATTGTAACTAATTTAAACCTTATTAGGGATAGTTCGTCATGCTTAGATTTGACTCATTTTTGTTTTACTTGGTGGTTTATTTGGTTTTCTAGAAATAAAGTTATTTTCCAGGATGAGGTGTCCTCTCCAGTTGCTACAGCTCATAGTGTGTTTAATTATTTCCTTGGTTGGGTTAAAGCTCAATTGCAAGATAGTTTGTTGGATATCATCCCGGAAGTTTCTTCTTCTCTTTCTAAAAAGAATGTGGAGGTGTCTTGGGCCCCTCCTCCTGTGAATGTTCTTAAGCTAAATTTTGATGGTTCCAAACTTTCTAATGGGCAAGCTTCCTTTGGGTTCACTATTCGGGATCATATGGGAGGTCTTTGTCTTGCTGGTGCTATGGCTCTCTCTTCAGATTGTTCTATTCTGCAAGCTGAAGCTTGGGGTTTGCGGGAAGGTGTGAAGGCGGCCAGGTTCCTTAATATCTCCTTTCTTATTATTGAAGGAGATAACCTTGTTGTCATCAATTCTGTTAGGAGATGATGGAAGGTTCCGTGGGAAATTTCTGCTTTGATCTCTCATTCGGTTGAAGACCTGAAGAGTGTTCCTGAGGTCTCGTTCAACCACTGTTTTAGGGAAGCGAATCAAGCGGCGGATTTCATGGCTCATAAGGGTCACGAGGCTTCGTCTTTATTGTATTGGTTTTCTTCTTCTAATTTGATTTTTTCTTCCATCATCTGAAAGGATGATGTAGACTGGTCCTATATAAGGAACCAGACCTAGTTTTTCTTTCCTGTAACAAAAAAAAATAAAAAAAAAATGAGTCATCTCTCGCCGAGATGACTTGAGTGTAGACAACTTAACCTTGATGTTTGATTTTCACATGCTTCTCGAAAATTTGCTTTGACTGTTAATATTTTTACACTATGAAAAGCTATATTATACCATTAGATTTATCTTCAATAAACTGTTATAATATCTTTTTTATACTTTTTTTACCAATATGTTATGAAGTAACCAACCGTCGAAGTTTGACCTTATATATTATAATTATATTTATAAATTTTAGTCAATGTTTACACGACTCTAAAATCTAGTACTCCTTCTATTCTCTTTTGTTCATCCTAATGCGACTTTTTTTTGCCATTTAAAAAGATTTCAGATAGGAAAATAAATGAGAATGGAGAGAATACTATAATAAATTAGATAATAGTAATTTAGATCTCATTTTATTCCTAATTACACAAAAAATAAAAAAATTCAAAAAAAGTTGATCTCGTAGAGAATAATAAATGTTAATGTATAAGATATAGAGTATTTTACGAATCAAGTAAGGTTTAATCCAGTGGTAAAGATTTGATCCCATGACTTTAAGATCATGGGATCAAACTCCATTAGGGGCTCTTTGGGGGTGAGTTTCCCTTATCATCCCCTCTCCTATCCAAGGAGTTTGACCTTCACTTGATTAATTGATTCCAGAATTGACATCTCCGATAAAGCCATACAAATACTTATCAACAAATCAATTCATAAAAGAGGTATCTTTGATTCTTTTCTAGTCAGTATTTAGTAAATTAAATTTACGTAGCACATACAGTACAATTATCAATGGTTTTTGATAGTCACAAAGTCAAACTACCCATAAATTTATCATAAGCGCATGTTATGACATAATTTTATTCAAACACGGCATTAGAAAGTTCTGATTCCATAATTTTATTCAAAACCGAGTTGACTTTTGTCTCATAGTAGTCACATTAATGCCTTCCATAATTTCTTTTTTCGGGATATAACAGATTAGAATCAACAGCAAAACGACACAAAGTCGTGGCTTATCTAGAAGCAACTATAATGTGTGTGTATATGTAGTATATATTATCATCCAAGAAATCTGCCGGCGACCGTCTGCCTGAGAGTCCACTTTGTCAATTTGCCGGCAATCTGTGATAGCTGTCTAGGATAGCATACCCAGAAGTTTTGCTTCCCTTGATCAAAAGTAGGACGTTCGTTTGAATTTCAAGTTCAGCTGCAAGTTTCACTCAAGTGATTGAGTTCAACAGTTGATTCCACGAAGTTTCCATATAGACCTGGTTATTGGGCGGGTCGGGTCAGGGTAGGCGCGGGTCAAAAGCGGGTCAAGTCGTGAAAGGGTCGGCTCATACATGGTCATAGCGGTTCGGGTCAATGCGGGTTATGGGACGATAGCGGCCCGGCAATGGGCGGGTCGATAAACGGACAAGAAAAATAGTGAACGGAGAGAGACAAAAGTGGGTATAATTGAATACAAATCCGTACATGTAATTTTTTCACAATATCTATTTTATTTTTTCAAATTATTGAGTTATTTTATTGGCCTATAATGGCCTCTTTGTCAATAAATCTGTCGATAAAAGCTCTATAAAATTGACTTCTAACCCTTTAGCCAATTTACTCCCCGTCCAATAACCAGGTCTATTTCCATAGTGATCCCGGACGCATGGCAAATTAACTGCTTCTTCCCACATTTTTTTGCAAAATTTATATTTTGCTCATTTGAATAAAGTATATGACAAATATGCAAAAAATTGTGTTAGACGCACATAGTTCTACATGCTCTTGGAAGTCGGAATAATCTAAGAAATTGCATTGATAACATGATTATACGTTCATACTATCGGAAATTATTAGAGCTGGGCCTAGCTACCCTTTTTTAAAGTTGTTAGCCCAAACTTCCAACATCCCCCATTTCCCACAAACCCCCCAAGATCCCCATGACTAGGGTCGTTCACCTAGGTCCCGGGGCCCGGACCGGGCCGGACCGACTGGGCCAGGTGGACCGGATTTTTGGAATTCTTCGGACCGGGGACCCGGACCTGATTTTTCCGGTCCGGTCCGGTCCGGGACCGAAAAAATCGAGTCCGATCCGAGTCCGAACTGTTGGGACCTGTTTTCAGATTTTTTTTTTTTTGGGCTTCTAAATTTTGTATTTGGACCTGTTTTTGCAAATTTTAGACCTGTTTTTGCGAATTTTGGACCTGTTTTGGAGATATGTAATAGGGATTAGCATCATAAAGTTAGGATTAACAAAAACAACAAGAGGGATTAGCATTTCTTAAAAGGTAAGCAAATGTGTTTTACGAATCTGATGTGAATAACATGGAAGACTTTCTCTATACAGCATGATAATTTCTCATAAGAATTAAATATTTCACTATACTACAACATGGAAGACTTTTTCCAATTTTCGAACTCCATCTGGTTCGAATTTTTTTGGCTTGATGCCCTTTATTCTACTATTGTATGTCTGTATTTAGTGCAGAGTATAAACACAAATTACAAGATTACATCATAAGTATAAACATAAAACCAAAAACACAAACTATAAGATTACACAAGTATAAATTACACCGAAAAACAAAACCAAAAAAATTGAAAAAGAGAAGAATAAAGGGATTAAGGGAAAGGCGAAAAATCGAAGTCACATACTCACAGGCTCACAGCTTACAATGCGGCGAAAACTGAAAAAATAAACAAACCCAGATTCAAAATTACCGGTGAGAGTGACCAGCAGAACCGTAGGCCGGTGGCTGTGGTCCGGTCGGCGACGGCGTGACGGCGTCTTGAATGGTGACGGCGTGAGAGAAGAAGAGTGAATGAGAGTTGTTGTAGCCTAAAATCTACGGTTCCTCGACGACACTTGGGCTCATCCGAGCCGTACACGTGTCCCCCCGATGAATTCGAAAAAAAGATCTACCCTTTGGGCTAGGCTCGGATTGTTTAAAAGGTCGCTTTTCGGCCCAAAAGGAAGTCGAGGCCGGCCCAGTGAGGTGGTTGCATGAGAGTGGTTGATAAATCCTCTCCCAAATCATGGCTCGCCACGTGTCATGATCTCGATTCTTGACCAATCGAAGCCACTATTGTAGGGGCGATTTTAAGGTTAGCTGTCATCTTGCTATCACTATAAATACCCCGGAAATCGGGAGAACGAGAATTCAATGCAAACAAGGTCAAAGTTTACTCAGTAAAACTACTCTCTCACTTTCTCTCTCTATCTCTACTTTCTCTTACAACTCCCGATATCCGACTTAAGCTTCGGAGGGGGGAACCACCACCCAAACCTCCGGGGTGGGTCCCTTTTGCGAGGTTCGGGAGTGAAGCTCGGGTTTGGAATAAGTTGATTCATACATTTGTTGCACAAGTCTCCAAGGAAGAACATCTAAGGGATACTAGTTTACTTGCTAGACAAGAAAGCTCCATCTACGACTTACTTGTTGGACAAGCGGACTAAACATTTGGCGCCGTCACGTGGGGAGACGCAACGATGAGCGATTGTCAATCGTCCAACCTTGCCTAAAACCGAAGTCTTCGTGTTAATGTCGAAGACACGGTAGAACACGAGAGACCGCCTCGAGGAAGCGATAGAACCCCGTCCATCGTCCCAGGATTCTTGGACCCAAGCCGGTAACTTTGTCATTCAAAAGAATCTTGAACGTCCAGTGGCTGCCGCCCATCTAGAGAACGCCTTGAATGATTTCCGAGGCAAAGATGGCTGCGGTCGTCCGAGAACAAATCAAGAGCAATATCTTTGTTTTTCCGACTTAACCCCGAGCCCAGTGCTAACAATCCACCTCCCCCTAGGGGACATTCCCAAGAAGATCGTCCGGGCCCCTAGTCGACTGTTCGTCGGGAACCCTCTAGGAGGAGGACGGCAAGAGGAAAGCAACTGTAAGATAATGATCGGCGAAGAAAGATGGACTGGAACACGGTGGTAAGGACCCGGGACCATGTTCGTCCAAGCGGGCACCGAATGGAAACGAGATGCCGGAGAATATCTAGAAGCAAAGAAAGCTGCTGCAATACAACGATCGGCGACGGGTTCTACATCATACCCGAGAGACCCTCCTTTGAGGTTGTCGTCTGGAGGGGAGGGACGAATTTTAAGTCACTCTCTTGTTCATCCACGACGGGAGAAGACGGTGGCTCGGCCCATGGTCTATAGGCGTCCGGTGCACGCAAACACGTCGTCCGATCCGGTGTTAAAGGAATATCGTAAGGAGTACATACCCATTGAGGGACGAGATGGGAGCCCTCCGGATTAAGCGGCCCACTCCATTCTCGACCGGGATAATGGAGGCGCCCCCCTTCCCAAAGGTTAAACTCCCTACTATAGAACCTTTTGATGGAACAACGGATCCCAATGATCACTTATCCGCTTCTAAACATCGGATGTACGTCCAAGGAGTAGATGATGCTACTTGGTGCAAGAACTTCCCAGCTGACCTTGAAGGGGTTGCTTCGAAATGGTTTAACAATCTTCCCCCCCAATTCAGTCAATAATTTTACTAAACTCAGTTTCTTATTCACTAGTCACTTTGTTGCCAACAAGCAAGAGCAAAAAACAAGCATGCACCTAGGCAAGGTCGTCCAGGGACCTAAGGAGGCTCTTTGAAGTTTCGTTAAGAGATTCAACCTAGAAGCGCTTCAGATCCAAGATCTTAATGCTGGAGTGGCTTTTGACGCCTTCATTAGGGGTTTAAGGCCAGGAAGTTTTAAGTTTGATCTTGTTAAAAAGAAAATCTCCACTCTTGCCGAAACTTTAAGGGAAGCAGAAGCGTTTATTCACGCTACCGAAGTATGTGCTGAGGCAAAGCATCCCGAGTCTAAGAAGCCTGAAGAGGTTACTCAGCCAAAGAAGAGCAACCCCAAGAAGGCCGAGACTTGGGCTATAACATCCACCACCACTTCGTCCAGAAGGAGCAAGAGAAAGGATCCTGAGCCATCCTCATCCAATCCTATTGAGTTTAACAAGGATCAATACTCCATTCTCATGGAAATTAAGGATCAGTATGAGTTGAAGGCCCCAGCTGAGATGAAAACCCCTTATAGAAATAGGGATAAGAGCAAGTATTGCCACTTCCACAAGGATTGCGGTCACGAAACTAATGAATGTAAGCACCTTAAGAAGGCTTTGGAGGAGCTAGCTCGAAAGGGAAAGATGAACTCCTATATGCCTCAAGGGGGAAGGAAGTTTCAGAGGAAAGATGATTGGCATACTAAGAAGAAGGAGAGTGCAAGCACAGACGAAGATGTTGTTCTAGTAATCTCGGGAGGGTTTCTTTGCTTGGGAGGACCAACCAATAGAGGACACAAAAACTACCTTAGGGAGCTTGGCCAAGTTTTGTTAGCTGATCAGACAAAGGCTGAGCCCTTCCCAAAGGTGGTAGTTAGTGAGCAAGATCGGGGCAGGTTGAGGACTCCCCATGATGATCCTTTGGTTGTAGAAATGAAAATAGCAAACTTGAGAGTAAGAAGGATTCTGATCGACACTGGAAGCTCGACGGATATCATCAGTGCTGATTGCTTGTCCAGATTAAAATTTAATGAGAAGAACTTGGTTCCCGTTCACCATCCCATCATAGGGTTTGGGGGAGGAGTCATCCATCCAATGGGAACTGTTACTTTGCCCGTTCGAGTAGGAGAAAAGGATGCCGCTAGAACTCTGTTTATCAAGTTCTTGGTGGTCCGAGATTTGACAGCCTACAATGTTATTCTTGGACGACCAACTCTGAATCATGTCAAAGCAGTTATAGTAACTCACCTGATGTTGATGAAGTATGAGTGTGATGATGGCCAGATTGGCTCATTATATGGGGACCAAGCAGTGGCTAGGGAGTGTTATCGACTACCCTCAGCCGTCATCATGGAAGATATGCAATGAAGATCAGACGAAGGTTGCTGGTGAAAGGAAAACGTCTGAAATAGAGAAAGATAAGACGAAGTTGGTTAGCGAGAGGAAAACATCCGGGATAGTCAAGGACCAAGTGGCCTCATTGAAGATGGCCATTGAGAGCCCTCAGACGCCTCTCGCTCCCTCAAGGAAGGCGTCTGAGCATCTTCCCAGCAAGAAGAGAAAATATGAAATCATCAAGGAAGAGCCTCCCTTGCCTGAAGAAGTGATGGCCATTATGGGACTAGCAATAGAGCGTCCGGAACCAGTCGAGGCCCCAGAAGATGTCTGTCTGGATGAGGCTCGTCCAGAACGAACTTTGAAATTGGTTCTTCGCTCTCTTTGGGCTTGAGGAGCCTCTTAATCAGCTTGCTGAAAGAATTTCAAGACGTGTTTGCTTATTGCGTTGAAGAAATGCCTGGAATTGATCCAGAGGTAGCCGTCCACCCACTGAATGTTGATCCAAAATTAAAGCCGATCCGTCAAAAGAAAAGACATTTGGGACCGGCTAGGAATCAAGCGGTCGACCAGGAAGTTCAGAAGTTGTTGGAGTCCAAATTCATCAAAGAAACTTATTATCCAGAATGGATAGCAAATGTGGTCATGGTGCCCAAGCCCAATGGCACCTAGAGGATGTGTGTAGACTATACTGATCTCAACAAGGCTTGTCCCAAGGACAGCTTCCCGCTGCCTAAGTTGGATCGTCTAGTGGACTCCACAGCCGGCCACGATTTACTAAGCTTCATGGACGCCTATTCAGGTTTCCATCAAATTCCCATGTGGCGAGAGGATCGGGACAAAACGTCCTTCATTGCGAAAAAGGATCTGTATGGCTGGTCGAGAATGCCATTTGGTCCGCGTAATGCTCAGGCCACATTCCAAAGATTGATCAATCTTTGTTTTTTCAGCCGCGATTGGGAAGGAACATGGAAGCGTATATTGATGATATGATAGTCAAGAGCCGCCAAGAAGAAAGTCATGTTGGTGATTTGAGAGAAACTTTTGAAACTATCAGAAAATACAAGTTAAAGCTTAACCCCAGCAAATGTGTTTTTGGGGTCTTGTCAGGGAAGTTCTTAGGTTTTTTGGTAGACCAGAGGGGAATAGAAGCTAATCCCGAGAAGATCCAAGCTATTTTAGACATGAAATCTCCGTCAAAGATAAAGGAAGTGCGTAGAGGGCGACGGGTTGCTTGGGCGCCCTTGGACGTTTCTTGTCTAAGTCGGGCGATAAGTGTCATCACTTCTTCACCACTATTAAGAAAAAGGCCAAGTTTGAGTGGACAGATGAGGCGGGGCAAGCACTACAGCAGGTCAAGGACCACCTTCGGCAGCTGCCTAGGTTGGTCAGTCCAGCCGAGGGGGAGAAGCTGTTTGTATATTTGGCCGTGTCCCAATATATTTCGTCAGTCACGTGCTCAAAGACGCGGAAAATAGGTACACCCCAGTTGAGAAGTTTGGATTGGCCCTCGACATGGCCAGCAGAAAGTTAAGGCCTTACTTCTTGGCACACAGTATAATCGTCTACACTCGATCAACCTTTGAAGCAAGTTCGCGAGAAGATGGAAGCCGTTGGGCGAATGCTAAAATGGGCGGTTGAGCTCAACATGTTTGATATATCATTTGAACCAAGGAAAGCCATTAAGGGGCAAGCCTTGGCGGATTTTATAGTTGAGCTTACTCGGCTAACTATAGAGCCAATATCCGATCCGGCTAAAGGAAGGAAGCATTGGACGCTCATGGTCGATGGATCGTCCACGATCCAATGGATGTGGGGCGGGAATCATTTGTCAATCTCCCGAAGGGGACAAGTTTGAATATGCATTAAGATTCCAATTCAAAGCGTCCAATAACGAAGCTGAATATGAAGCACTCTTATAGTGGAATCAAAATGTGCAAGGCGGAGTGGTTTGTAGAGATTGAGGCCAAATCGGACTCTCTCTTAGTCGTCGGTCGAGTCAATGGAGATTTTGAATGCAAAGAAGCATCAATGAGCAAATACATGCGACCGATCAAGGATGAGATTGAGCCATTAAAACGATTTGTTCTCGACCAAGTGCCAAGGTCGGAAAATCATCAAGCGGATGCTCTCTCTAAATTGGCCGGCTCATTGAAGGAGATGTGCCAAGAACAGTTTTTTGGGAAGTCAAACCCAAAAAGAGCATTGACCAAGAGCAAGATTATGTTTCTTAGCCGAGGAGCAATCTGGATGGAGCCGATCATAGAATACAAGAAGACGGGCGATGCCTTCTTACCCTGTAGAGGCTAAGTATGTGAAGGCTAGAGACAAGTGGTTTGAACTATGGGATGAGACCCTTTACAAGAAATCATTCAACCGTCCTCTCCTCAAGTGCATCACCGAGAGAAGATGGCCTAGAGGTTTTGAAAGAACTCCATGCGGGAGCTTGTGCATCGCACATTGGGGGAAGAGCATTAGGAGAAAAGGCTTTAAGGGACGGGGTACTCTTGGCCTACCTTGAAGGAAGACGCCCTCGTCTATGCAAAAAAGTGCGATAGTTGCCGAAACATGGAAAACCCGCATCAAAAAGCCGTCCAACTACTTAAGCCCCATTTTGTTCCCCCCGCCTTTTGCCAAATGGGGCATGGACATATTAGGACCTTTCCCCAGGTGGCGGTTGGGCAAAAGAAGTTTGTGATAGTAGCGGTGGACTATTTCACTAAATGGATAGAGGTCGAAGCCATGCGAGGAATAACAACAAACGACGTCAAGGGCTTCATCCGGAAAAACATTATAACTCGTTTTGGCATGCCTCGATCCATCGTCTTTGATAATGGTCCACGGTTCGAAACGCCTAAGCGAAAGATTGGTTGTCGAAAGAGAAATCAAAGCGCACTTTGCGGCGGTCGCCCACCCACAAGCCAATGGACAAGTCGAGTCCTTCAACAAGATTCTATCAAATGGAATCAAGAGGAAGGCTGGAAAACGCCAAGGGACAATGGGTTGCAAGAGCGCAATTAGTGTTATGGTCCATTAGAACAACCGCTAAGAATTCAACGGGCGAGACGCCTTTCATGTTAGTCTATGGCACCGAAGCGCGTCTTGCCCATTGAGATTGATGAACCCACCCTGCGAGTCATGTTGTACACAGAAGATGCCAACTGGGCTGCATTACGCACGACTTTGGACCAAGTACCAGAAGTCAGGGGCAATGCCTTACTGAGAATGCAATTGTACAAGTTGAGAATGGCTCGGGAGTTTAACAAAAGAGTTGTTAGACGACCACTCAAGGTGGGGGATCTTGTTCTAAGAAAAATGGAGGCGGTTGGACGAGCTAAGGAGCTAGGGAAGCTAACCCCAAGCTGGGAAGGACCTTATCGATTATCCAAGAGGCTGCGCAGTGGGACTTTTCGTCTCCAAGATCTAGATGGACGACCTATACAGCGTACTTGGAATTCAGATAATTTGAAGAAGTACCACGTTTAATTCAGTTCAACGTCAGATACCTATAAGGTAGTTTATAGTTACTCCAAAGTGCCACGGCACATGTTAGGAGGAAGAATTGTATACATGCATCTTGGCATTTAGTCAAGCAAAATCCATATAATACAATTCCTACTCTTTTATTTCTTTGTTTATTTTCACCAAGTTAGTTCACTTTGGGGCATTCAATCAGTTACTCGTCTAAAAGTGACAATAACTTGGACAAAAATACAAACAATAATAGAACGTCAAAATTACTCACTTCTATGCCGAACATCACTCCCTCGAAGAGACCGGCCAAAAATATAACACATACATGGCCGTCAAACGACAAAATCTCTAGTAAGAGTAACGTCAAAGTCTCGAGAGAAAGTGCGCCTCGAAATAAGACCTTAGTAAAGGATACTTACTTTCAAAAATACGGACAGCTAAGTAGTCCAGACCCTAGTAAGGGATCACTACTTAATGACGAGTGTTGCTCCCTCAAGGAAGCCGGCTAAAACATGCGTTGAACATGTATCTCAAGCTCGTCCATCAATTTCAGCAGGCTCGGCCAAGGTTGGCCACTCTCCTTCTTCGACTTTGGCTCGCCCATCATCTGCGGTTGAGCTAAGCCCAAGAAGGGGGGATGATAGAAGCCTATTGGACGAGCTAAAGAGAAAAGGTCGTCCAAAAACCAGGAGGACCTAGGCAATAGATGCCCTTTTGATGGTTTGATACTGCAGGACGAGTGTTAGTAGCTCGAGTAAAACGGCTAGAACGTGGCTCGTCCACAAAACAAACAGCTATTGACCGCTCTCCCTCTTTGGGCAAAACTCGTCTGGATTATGCAAACCGTCCCAGACGAGTCTCTTTTGGTACTTGCTACAATTTGCACAAATTCTCGGTCGTCCAAGGGCAAGGAACAGGTTTCACAAGTTTGTATTATTCAGATAAGGCAGTTCGTCCAATAGTTCAGGACGAGTCAATTCTTGTGCTTAGGAGACAATTTTTAAAGATTTACGATCGTCTAAAGGCAAGCATGCTGCTCTTTCACCAAGCATCTGTGTTGGACGTCCAACGATCATGACGAAGTTAATATTATACTTAGTCAAATTGGAAGTTACGAAAATAAGAGACAAGCAATTGGCAAAAAGTTCTTCATATATATCAATAACAAAGGTTTACAACTTAAGACTACTGAAGGGCTAAGACTACAACGGCAGACAAGCCAAGAAACTTAGAAAAATAAACCTAAAACTAGGCTTCATCTTCAGCGCGAGTTTCTTGGTCGTCTTCAGGCTTCTCATCCTCGGCTGCAGCTTCGTCGTCAGACTCTAAAAACTCCGGAGGTTCCTCGGCGCATACCATAGCCCGATGGACACTCTGTTGATATTCCAGACGACGTACAAAGCTGGGGACCTCATCAGCTTCAGCAAGCATCTCGAAGCCCTTGACGGCCCAGTCCTTAACCGTTTCGACAACTTGCTTCAACCCTTCCTTGGCATCGTCGAAGGCCTTGGCCGCCTCTCTTTCCAGACGGGCCGTTTTCGCCCTAAGGAGAATATTCTCCCTCGTTAGTTGAACGGCAGCTAGAAGAGCGGCATCCCTTTCACCTTTCACCTCAGCAGAGAGAGTGTATATGATCATCTTCAGACGATCCTGCTCAGTATATAGCTGGTTAATAGAAATAAGATAATTCTTGTTTTGGGACTCCAGGAGTGCCGATATCTTCTCCAAGGCCTCCAAGGATTGACGATGAAGGGTGTTAGCCATCTCGATGTCATGGATGGCTTTGTCACCTGCCGTTGTAGCAAGGTGGACGAGTTGCTTATTTTCCTTTCTAAGCTCCCTCGCCCACTCTTCAGTCAGCATGTTGCGAGCAAAAAGCTGGATCAATGAAAACAAAACAAGTCATTAGACGCGTTACAAAAAAGGAGAATTGCATCAAGTATAAAACAAAGGCGGCAGTAAGCTATACCTCAGCAGCAAGTTGAGACATGTAGCCCACATGCCCAGCCGATGATCCCCTTAATCCTTTGATATAGGATTTAGGGTAGCACTTTAAGAGCTCCTGCTTAAGCCGATCTTTTTCAGCCTTTGACATTTTGGCGAAAGCAGGGGAAGACTCTTCGTCAGAGTCTACGGTAGGAAAAGCTGAGGGTATGGCTGGGCCTTTGCCCTTATCTGAAAGAGGGGGAGAGTCAGTTATCTTGATGGGATAGACGATGGCTTGTCTATTGGACGGACTCATAGACCGTACACCGACCCGCACCGTCCTAACAATATTCGGATAATACGACTCACCAGACGAAATAGATGCCGTCCTAACAGCTAACGGCATCTGAGGCACCAGCTTGACCACCGAGCCGCTGGCCGGGTAGTTCTCGGCCATTGTCTCGGCTCGGAATAACCAAAGCCAAGGACGACTACGGCCGACCTCGACCGAATCTCTTAGGCATAACGTCCAGTGACCCGGCGGGATCCGCCATCTCTTCCCTCTCAAGGGGCGGCAGTGAAGGCTCCTTTTTTCGGGGCCTTGTCCTTGGGTGGCGGCATGCTCTTCTCCCCACCTCCTCTCGGTGAAGTCGTCTTCTCTGGTCTTTTTCTCATAAAGCCCTTAGGCTTTTTCGCGAAAGGCTGGTCCGTGGCCGCCGTAGGCCTCTTCTTAGAAGAGGACGACTTCCCGGGTGGGAGCTTGTTAGTAGGAGCATTTTTCTGCAAAAAATAGTCAAGTTAAGATGACGGACGTCCACAGATCAAAACCCAAATCAAAATTGCAAAGTTTCAGACGAGAATTACCCAAAGAAGGAAGGCGTCAAACACTAAACGCCTCCTATCCTAAGGGAATCCCGTCCGAGAAAAACTTCGGATGCAGACGAAGTCAAGGCAAAGAAGGAAGTCGTCCCAAAATTAGACGGACTAACATGACTCCCGTCCAAGGATAGGAGATCAATTCTTCGCCTAGCTTCAGAACTTAAAATTTCTCAGACGAGAATGGCCCCAAGAAGGTGGTCTTCCGAGCATGGACGTTTTCCTTCTTCGGGCTATCCTCGTCAAGGGTAAGGTACTATAACTTGGACGAGTCCAAATGGTACTCGTCCAAAGACAAAAAAAAAATGAGAAGTAGAGAGAAAATTCTCAGACGAGTATGGCTCCAAGAAGGTGGTCGTCCGAGCATGGACGCTTTCCTTCTTCGGGCTATCCTCGTCCAGAGAAAGATACGATTATTTGGACGAGTCCGAGTGTCCCAAAGGTAAACGTCCATGCTTGGACGTTTTCCTCCTTTGGGTGATTCTCGTCCAAAGATTGGATGGCAATTCCAGACGAGCCAGAATGATCCTCGTCCAGAAAAAAAAAAAAAAATTACCGGCGTCTCGGCCCTCTTTTTTGTTTGCTTTTGGCGTACTCCTTCCATAAGTTGTCCGTGAATTTAGACATACTTATGTCTCCCGTCCAAGAAGCTTTAAGACGCGTTCTGACCGAGTCTGTAGCAAAGAGACAAAAAATTGGTTAGTCTAATGAATTATGGACGAAGAGTTTTACTTGGGGATTTGAATGGATACCTTTATCATCGACTAACCGCATGGCCAGGCAACCACCAAAAAGTCGTCATTATAAAACATTTCCTTAAAGGGTATCCAGTTAGCTGGCCTTTTAAAGGATTTCTGGCCGGGCCGGGAGTACTTCTTTATTCTAAAGTACTCCACTACCTCCTCGTCATATTTTTCCTCTAACTCCAGCCAGGATTACTTTCGTCCAGTATTTGTGACGGCTCGGTTATAGAAACGGTAGCTCTCCGTGGCCGAGTCGTTGGCCGCCCTTAGATATATAAAGTCGGCCTTCCATTCATGCATCTTTGACGGTTTGCCCCAGTACGTTTGAAAGCCGGGGACGGTTGCGAATCTTGAGCCATGTTCCATCCACGGCACCGGGAATTTTGGCCGCGTAATGAATGTGGGTAAAGGCTTGAAGAGAGAGGGCCGAGCCGCGCAACTCGCATGACGGCTATGAACGTCAAGACGTTGTGCCGGGCGTTAGGGAGCCGGTTGGTTGTGGCCGATCTTTGTAATAACGAAGCACTTGCTTCTATAAACTCATGGAGGGGGAATCTTAACCCGCGTCCGGATCCGGCTTGTAGACGGTAAAATGATTTTTGGGAGTGCTCAAAATAGTGGCCTCCTTATTAGGGATGACGAAGGAAAAGCCCGGCATGGGCATGAAGTTGGATAAATAGCTAGGGTCCGGCCCTATTTTCTCTAACCATTTGCGATTGGCTAAAATAAATGCGGGGTCAGAGAGGGGACCTAGTCGTTTTCTAATCTCAGACGAAGTAGTGGAGGCTTCGTCTGACTCATCGGCAGCACCACGGTAATCCCCGCCGTTATCGTCTTCACCCGGTTTCCTCCATCTCGGTGTCCGGCCGGAAGGGACCGGCTTGGGGTTTATTTGGGACTCCTCAAGGATGCGGCTAGGGGAAAGGGGGCCGCCTAAAGGTCCAGCACTTTGGACCTCCCTCGTCTCATCTGGAACTCGTCCAGTAGATTCCTCCATATCCGAGCTATTTGACGGAATTATTACCTTTCGTCTTAGACGGGTCGTTTGCTTGACGAGCGCCAGATTACCCAGCACAGGTAAAGATTGGGTCGTCTGACTTTCTCGGCCAAAACCATAAAAAAATATATACTTGGCCAGAAGAGGCCCAACTCTAGAATGTGCCGAAGAAGATGTATCGGTTCTAGGGTCAAGACAAGCTCTTGGACGGCCAGGATTATTTGACGAAGATGATTCCATTTTATTGATTTTCTAAGAAAGAATAAAGAATAAAAAAAGAGCAAAAAGAACAAAGAAAAGATACCTGCTAAAGCGCCTGGACGATTCGATGAAGAAAGCTGAGGCTGGGCGATCTCTCTCTCTCTCTCTAGAAAATTTGCAGAGCTTCTCTCTCTAGAAAAATTCGTTCAAGGTATGAAATGATCAAATGTTTTCACACCAAGTTTATTTATAGAGGAGTAAGAAACTTGTGGAGCCGGTCAA
Organism: Beta corolliflora; assembly: GCA_947648045.1. NCBI lineage: Eukaryota > Viridiplantae > Streptophyta > Magnoliopsida > Caryophyllales > Amaranthaceae > Beta > Beta corolliflora. The sequence goes on from CANSZD010001217.1 coordinate 76,982, forward strand.
GAATGACCGGAGAAAGGGTACAACGGTCGGTTATGGCCAGGTAAAACCCCGAAAAAAGTCGCGTCCTTTCATTCATTTCAAATAAAGCTACCTTGGGTTAAAAAGTCTTAACCGTCAGGTGGGCCTAATGAAGCTACCTTGGGTAAAAGGGCCTTAACCGTCAGATGGGCCAACAGTGAAAACCCTTTTAGGGGCAAATGTTGTAGCCTAAAATCTACGGTTCCTCTGACGACACTTGGGGTCATCTGAGCCGTACACGTGTCCCTCCTGATGAATAGAGAAAAAAGATCTACCCTTTGGGCTAGGCTCAGATTGTTTAAAAGGCTGCTTTTCTGGCCCAAAAGGAAGTCGAGGCCACCCGTGGAGGGGGCTGCATGAGAGTGGTTGATAAACCCTCCCCAAATCATGGCCTCGCCACGTGTCATGATCGATTCTTGACCCAATCGAAGCCACTATTGTAGAGGCGGATTTTAAGGTTAGTTTGTCATCTTGCTATCACTATAAATACCCCAGAAATCAGGAGAAAGAGAATTCAATGCAAACAGTGCAAAGTTACTCTGTAAAACTACTCTCTCACTTTCTCTCTCTATCTCTACTTTCTCTTACAACTCCTGATATCTGACTTAAGCTTCGAAGGGGGAACCACCACCCAAACCTCCAGGGTGGGTCCCTTTTTGCAGGTTCGAGAGTGAAGCTCAGGTTTGGAATAAGTTGATTCAGACATTTGTTGCACAAGTCTCCAAGGAAGAACATCTAAGGGATACTAGTTTACTTGCTAGGCAAGAAAGCTCCATCTACAGCTTACTTGTTGGACAAGCGGACTAAACAAGAGTGATTAGGGTTTCTTTAGAGATGAGAGAGGAAAACTGAAAATGACGCTTGGTTAGTCATTTAGAAAGGATGGCTGATTTTTTTTAAAAAAAAAAAATACAAAGATTCCGGGTTTCCGGGTTTGGACCGGACCGGACCGGAAACCCGGAATCCTCATTTTTCGCGGACCGGAGACCGGACCGGAATCTCCGGACCGGTCCGGTCCGGTCCAAAATCTTGTCCGGTCCGGTCTGAATTTCGGTCCGACCCACCTCTATGAACACCCCTACCCATGAGGATTGAGGACTTGAACCCTTGCCGAATGGGAAGTAAGAGGAGTGATGATACGTAAGTAGTTTTTTTTTCACTCAATAAAACTGATTTGAAGAACAATAGAGGAAAGGAACATGAGGCCCACTTTTAACAACTCAACAAGCATCTTTGGACCCGTTGGGATTTCTATAGAGAGAGGCTCTGCCTTCTCTCTAGAAAATCCCCTTAGTTTCCCCCAAAAACTAACCCTAAAAACCCTAGCCCCAAATCAATTTCTTTAGAAATTGAAACCCTAGCCTCCCTGCTCTTCATCTCTTCCTAGATCTAGCCATTGTTATGGCTTAGTTCTCATCAATTTAGTCTAAATTCTCTTGTCCTCAGTCGGACTTGTTCTCTCTAGCCCTTTATCTAGTATTCGGAGTTCCTCTTTTTCAGTTCTTTCTCGTGATGGTTCGTTAGTCGCGATGGTCCGGTTTCCGTCGTCGGTGGTCTGTTTCGCGGTGGATCGGCGTTCGCGTTCGTCGGCATCGGGTAAGGGTTCGCTGCTGGATTGCTGGCTTCGGGTTCGGGGTTCGGGCTAAGAGCTTCGGGCTCCTCTCCTGATTTCCATCCCTTGGCCGGTTTATTGTCAGTAAGTTGGATTTGTTTCATTGGAAGTTTAAGGTGTCAATTCATTGGAGTTTGTTTTGCCCCCCGTGACGGGTTCAAGAAGGTGTCTTCGGTTGAGCCTGGGTAGAAGGCTCTTTTGCCTCGGCGAACCTTCCACTTATGTTATTTAGTGCTCCTTTCTCTTCTTTGTGGTTACTTGTAATTTGTAACTTGTAACATCCTCCGGGATGTTTTAGGTGGTGTTTCATTGTAGAGACACCTCCTAGTTTTCTTTCCTGATCAAAAAAAAAAAAGAGGAAAGGAACATAAATACATACAAAGACTAGGACAATTTCAAAATTGTGTATTTATTAATATATTAACATTAATTTAAGTTAAAATTAGCTAGAGCGGCACGAACTATTACTTAGGTGCACTGAGTAAAACAACCTTAAGCGGGTGCTGTAACACCCCAAAACAATTCTCTATTTTTCAAAATACCTTTTTAATATAAAACTTAGAGAATTATCAAAGCATTATCGCCCGTGTGATAACGTATCGGCTTATTCAGAATTTTACAGCGGAAATAAGTAAATAACTTTTAAAATTTACTAACTTAGTCAACCATAAGTCAACTCCAAAAACCAAAGTCAAAAGTCAACCAACTAAAGTCAACCGAACCAAAGTCAACCATAATTAAATCAAAACTACAAAGTATAAAAGCTAAACACAAGCTCTCCACGAAACCCGAACTCATGATGCATCATCTTCATACCTGAAATGGTCGATGCTCTATTGATCCTGAGAGACTGCTCACCAAATGGGTCATCACGGGATCAATAAGGCACAACTATGATCGACATACAGAAAAGCACGTAATCAGCAAAGCTGAGTACTACATACTAAATAAAATATAAAAACCTAGAATGATACTAATAACATAAACTTAATAATAAACAATGATATAATAAATAACAGATTGACCATACCGAACTAAACTCCCAAAATCATTAGATTAATTATGATTAGATTGAATAGGCAATGGAAAGAGTTGTCCAAACCAAACCAGTCTTCAATTTAGAAGACGAAGTACGGGCGCGACTCCGTACTCCCATGACCAACGATATCGAGGTACTAATTTAAATAAAATAGGACAAGATGATAATCCAGTCCCAAGAAAAGCCATGAGCTACCACCATGTACTCCAACTCATACTAGTCCAACACTTCAGACGTGCACAAGTCTAAAACTTATTGCAATTCACTTTCCACTTTAAGTGCTTAATAAATTATTTATTAGTTATGACTCACAAAGTAAGACAACCAACATAATCATCAAGAATACATGAAACTTCCATTTTTATCTTAGGATTAGATAAGGTGATCAACAACTTAACAATCCAAGAATAATCCATTATTAGTTCCATAACCAACCATTATTTTTTTGTTGATCTAAGTCAACAATCAACCAACCTTTCATAGGCGAATAACCAACTTACCAAATAAGGCCAACGGTCCTCATAAAGTGATTAAAATAATCGGTTTTTTCACCAGGTACCCCTGTGGTTTTTCAAAATTCATGGGGTACCCCTGCTTTTTAAAAAATGCACCAGGTACCCTTACTATTTTAATAAAATTCATGAAATGCCCTTAATGACTAACGGCGTCAAGTTTCCGTTAGTCATTAACCCTAATTCACCCCTCTAACCCTAAACCCTAAACCCTAACCCTAACCCCCTAACTCTAACCCCCTAACCCTAACCTCCTAACCCTAACCCTAACCCTCCCCCCACCACCTTTGACCCCCTCCCCCACCCACCCCAGCCCCCTCCCCCCTCCCCCCCACGGCCCCCTCTATAATTTAGGGAATTAGTGTGGGGGAGGGGTTGCGGCGTGGTGGGGGAGTGGGAGGGGTTGCGGGGGTGAGGGAGGGGGGCTGCTGGGGGTGGTAGGAGGGAGGGGTGGTGGGAGGGTGGGGTTAGGGTTTGAAGTTAGGGGGTTAGTGTAGGGTTATAAGTTAGGGTTTAGTTAGTTAATTAGGGTTTAATTAGGGTTAGAAGGGTGAATTAGGGTTAATGACTAACGAAAACTTAACACTGTTAGTCATTAAGGGCATTTCGTGAATTTTATTAAAATAGTAAGGGTACCTGGTGCATTTTTCAAAAAGTAGGGGTACCCCCATGAATTTTTAAAAACCACAAGGGTACCTGGTGAAAAAACCGTAAAATAATCCAAAGGGAACAACAAGATCTAATTCATGATCCAATAACAACATAATTATTAATCCCTCATGTGAATTAATAAAATAAAGTTCCCAATCCCATATGCTTAGCTTGCATCAATCATCCATACAAACATAATACAACCAACATAGGCAACATGCTTCACACAAAGGCATAAAACATGTAATTCTATTTGAATATAAATCACATATGAACTGTAAATAGTTCCCTATACATGATACTACATCAATCCTAATCTGAGGACATGATACTAGTCTACTAACACATAGGTATGTACGTACCTTGTGTAAATAAAACGAGAGGCCACTTTCACAATCTTAGAAGTCGTCTAAAGAGAATTCTCCGCCTACCAAATATCAATACAACCACTAATTAACACTCAAATAAACTTACAGCAACATTAAAATATTTTAAACCCTCTTTAAAAGTGTTTAAAATCCTTTTTAACCATTAAAACTTCAACTATTAATGTCTCCTAGTATAGTATTACCATACTAGTCATTAAAAACCCTCAAAAATCCATCATAAGCATACTAATAAAAATTCCAGCAACTACTATGTTTAAAACCCTTTAAAACACACTTAAGCATAGCCATAAACATTAGAGTACTCAATTTTCATAAACTATAATATAGTACTACAATTTCCAACTCATAAAACCCTAAAAAACCATGCTTTGATACTTAAAACCCTAGCTTAAACATAATTAATAAATCTAAAATTTAATTACTTTATTATGAAAAACATATAATCTGAAATTTATATTTAAATCATGAAAACTACAAACTTTAACCATAAAAACATTAAATCTATCCTAAAAACATAAACTTAACATTAAATAAAATAGAGGAGGAAGAAATAAACCAAAGAGAGAGAAAGGAAGAGCACGGCGCCGAGGAGGGGGAGGGGCGCCGTCTTTGGGCTATTTGTCGGCGGCGACCTACCGCGCTTGGTGGTGGTGCGGTGGTGGGTGGTCTTTGCTAGGCCGAAGGAGAAAGAAGACCGAAGGGGAGGGGGGGCAGGAGTGAGGAGAGAGAGAGAGAGAGAGAGAAAGAGAGGAGAGAATTAGGGTGAGTGATTTTAGTGTGGGAGAATTTGGGTTTAGTTTGGGTTTATATAGGTAACCCCTTGTGGGCTTAGGGAAATGTGTTTGTTTTGATAATCAATTAATGATTTGGGTGCTTGAGTTGAGTTTGGCTCCTCTAACCCATTTTAAAATCTTTTACACTACAACTCAAAATAATTAAACTATTAAATAGTTTTCAAAGTATGACTAAATAAAATATTTGATTATTTAAAAACATTAAATAATCCCTTTGACTTTAAAATAGTCAACACTTAAGAATTTAATTATTTAAATACTAAAATACATATAAATATACTTTAAAATATATTTATAAAATTGTGGGGGATTACATGTGCGGTCCATAGCAAAATCCTTTAACTAAAGGGGCAAGGCGTACCATAAAGTTCGTCAAAGGTCAGAGATTCCACCTAAACGTTATTAGAATTATTATTATTATTTATTATTATTTTTCTTTTTCCTTTTTTCCCCACCCTAGCTACCTAAAACCCCTCGTGCCTTCTTCACTCTCCTTTATCTTTCTTTAGTGAACTAGAACTCCTTATTGTTTCCGATTATGAGGGAATTTCAATTGGGATAATTCAATTAGGGATTCAAGTTCGGTAGAGAAAAATAAAGAAGAGAGAAGAAGGCAAGTGAGGTTTTTAGGTAGAGAGGAAATAGAAAAGGAAAAAGAAAAAACATACTTCATCTGTCCCAAAAGGATCTTCCCATTTCCTTTTTAGGTGTCCCGAAAAGATGTTTCTATTTCTAATATTTCTAATTTTATTTGTTTAAACTTTTGTGCCCATATATAATTCTCATTCCCGACAGACTCACATTTGTTCCCATATTTGATTTATTTTCCATTTCTTTTTTTATTCAACAACTTCCAATAAATCCCCATTTATTCAACATACTATTCCAAGTATCAATTTGTTTTTGTTTTTTTTATTGTTCCAAAAATCAGAAATTTCTAAATAGTTTCTTGTTAAATGCACATGTATAATAACAATGTACTTCCTTAATTCCCGTTAAAAATGAGAAATGGGAACATATTTTTGATGAGACTAAAGGAGTAATAAAATAATAATAAAGATTCTAAGGTTTGGGAAGAATCATTGACCTCCAACAAGCTTTATGTATGCGTTGCACCTTTAGCTAAAGGTTGTAATGTGAACCTCACTCGCTAAAAGTTGTGCTGCTCAGTGCACCTAAGTAATAATATGTGCTATTCTAGTCAATTTAAACTTACTGAATGGTGTAGATCTATAATTAAAAATGAATAATCCAAGTTTTGGTGTCTCTATGTCATTAGTGAAATGCTCCCAGATTTGGAAGTTTGCTGGAAAGGAAGATGAAGGCATATGCATATGGTCTGCTTCAAAAATTCCGACGAGTATTACGCAAGCATTCTTCATATGTTGTAAAAATTTATTCCATTGTAGATGAATGTATAGTCTTTTATTTTTTTAGGAATGAATGTATATAGTTTTAAATGTTCTATTTATAGTTTTTTAAGATTTTATTTCTCCAGATCTTGTATTGTAGATTTTATATTATGATGTAAATTAATAGTGAAATATGAAATTATTATTCTTAATTTACTAAGTGTCAGCTTCATTGATTTTTATTGTATTGAGGACCAAAATTTATATATGAAACATTGGTTTTTTATTGGTATAATAAATCCAGCTCATAATCATACATAAACAACTTTGTAAACCTAACTCAACTTTTAATCACTTCGCCTCAAACAGACTATAATGATAAATTTACATGTGAGAGTACCAATACAAAATTATCACGATAAAATTTGTGAATTGGAGTACTATCATGAATTTGGGTAATACCTAAATCCGGTTCGGGTACAACTACAAATTAGTTTTAAACCGTTTCAGTTTAAATCGGTTTCAGTTCAGTTCAGTTTCAGTTTGAATCAGTTCAGTTAATTCAGTTAAATATTCAGTTCAGTTCAATTGATCGATCAACTTTTCAGTTTTTCACAGTTATTTTCAGTTACAGTTTGTTTCAGTTCAGTTGCAGTTTAGCTAAAGGTTGTAATGTGAACCTCACTCGCTAAAAGTTGTGCTGCTCAAGTGCTCAGTGCACCTAAGTAATAATACGTGCTATTCTAGCCAATTTAAACTTACTGAATGGTGTAGATCTATAATTAAAAATGAATAATCCAAGTTATACAAATGGCTATATATAATCTTTAGAAAGTGTCATTAAAATCATGCAACATAATCTACTGTTTAACCTCTCTAATGCAAAACTAATGCGATTGGATTATCGCAAACTGGATCACCTCTTTAGCCTTTCAACATCCAACTCATGTGGATATTGTTTTTTTTTTTTTTGAGGGGGGAAGATATTGGTTAATACTTAATACTATGTCAGCATACTTTTGTAAACAAACATAATTAAAAAAAACCGGCTTCTAGTTGGTGAAGACTGTGCCGGCTCCGTTCAATTAAATGATTAATGAACTTTGAATTTAACATATCATTACCAAATTCCTTGATTCATTTATAATATTCTTTGTGGTAATATCTCTCATTAAAAAGTGTTACAAAAATGTCTTACATATCAATCCGCATGTATATTTCATGAATCATGACGTTTCAAGGTTCCTTTTCCTCTTTCCTACCTTTCTTGAACAATTCATTAGTCCACCACCTTTGTCTCCCTTTATTTCTTCATTCCTTCTTTCTCGTTTATTATTATTCTTAACTTCCATCTTTAAAACAAACAAATAAAAGACTTTAAAACATAGTAGTGCAAAAGATTAACAATGTTTGGGTGGGTTGAAGCAGTAATTGTAGGAGTATTTGGGTGTACTATCATAATAATCATTATTGTCCTACTAATCCGACGATACTTTGCTTGTAAGCAAAGTATCATAGTTACAGACCATAATCATACACAATCATCAAGAGAACCCAACACCACGACGACGACGACGACGACGACGACGGTCGAATTCGAGACCAAAAGAAGGCCAAGTTATCATATATTCGGCCGTGGCTCATCGACAAAAACTTCATTTAATTGGTCCGATCATCCATCGTTGATCACAGAAGCAGTCGAGAACGGATGGTCAAGATTTGCCTTTTCAAGCTACGGTCATCAAACCTCGTCCGTTAGATCATCATTGTTCAACAGTGTACGATCAACAGGGGATTATTTCAACCCGGTAGAAGAAAGTTGGGAAATCGGGTTAGGATCCGTTGATTTCATGCAAAAGTTACACTTCAAAACCAAAACGACGGCGTATTCAACCGTTAGGATGGGTTTACCGTTGCCGGGCCCACCAGTGGTGAAATCGTTTCCACAGGAGGCGTATTTTGAGATAACGGTGTTGAGTTCAAGTGAAGATAACGGAAAACGTAACGGAGGTGAAGGGGAGAAAACGAAGCTGTTGATTCAGCAGAGTAATTCTTGTTCTGCTACTGCTTCGAGTAATGAAGGTTTGTTCCACGTCAGCAGTTGTCGTGGGTCCCATTTGTTAGAGGAGTTGAAGATTGGTAAAAGAAGAGAAGGAGACGTGAAGATGTCAATAGGACTTACTGTTGGAGGGATTGTTACCACAAGGCTGCCGGGAACTTATCCAGCCTCTATTGCTTTTAATTCTGATGGTTCTGTTTTTCTTGGAGGTACCACTAACTCTCTAATCTTGTCTTGTCTAATTTTTGCCTTTTTTATTTTATTTAAAGACCTAATTATGCCTTTTATATAGTATTATATGGTTTTGTTTATTTTATTTTCGCCTTTTTTAAAGTACCCTAACTTTGGGTCGATGTCGAATTAAGTGAGGCCACGCTCCATTGAGACTCTGTTATTTTGGACTTGACTGAACTGAATTCAACTGAACTTAATTTGTTTGAACTGAACAGAACTGAATTGAACTTAATTTGTCCGAACTGAACTGAATTAAAATTGTGAGAGAAAACTAACTGAATTTTCCTGAACTGAACTGAACTTGAATTTGTCTGAAGTGAACTGAACTTTCATTAATTCAGTGCAAAAAAACATAGCCTGAATCTTATAGTAAGAGAGAAGGTTAAAATAAAGCATAGATGATCCCATATAAAGTATAAACATGGCGTGTGTGTATATATATATATTCTATCCATATTCGTTTATGATTTCATATCGCTATTGATAACCTTGAACTGATATGAATTTCGCTGCAAACTATAAATTTAATTATACTCCCTTCCATAAAGTTCTTTCCATTTGAAATCTTGACATTATGTAGAATTAATTAAAGAGAGTTATAAATCTGTTTCGATATAAATATAATCATGTAGAGTCTTGTTTCTCGATAAATATATTAAGTTTGGGCTCAATAATATGATAATATCAATATAATCTCAATAAATAAATATATAATATCCATATTCGCTAAAGAATTTTTTTTGGTAACATATCGGTTTTTTTCCTCTTGGAAGAATTTGCTTGAATAAAATTGGTATATTTATCTCTGAAATAATGTTGAATATTAAGAATGATATGAACAAATTAAATATGCGGTAGCATATAGCACTTGACAAAATGGAGGTAGAGGATCCATGTATGTGACTACGAGAGATAAAATGTTGACCCATCCATTTATTTTGTATAGCCTTAGCCCTTAGAATTGGGGTCAATTCAAGTAGTGAGATTTCCCATCTTCTCTAGCGAAGTTTATGGTTCAATTCCTACCCCAGGTTTAAGAGGGGAGGAGTGGGTTGGGGGATGTCTGACTTATAATGGGCCTCTGACTATGGGCCCTGTGCGAGGGCAGTCTAGTGGATTTCTTCTTACCTATTAAAAGAAAACTATTATGAATAGCCCTAAGTTTAAGTTTAGAAACCACTTTATACATCTGCAAAGTGGAAAGATGGTTTGACAATCAGACCATCATTAAGCTAAACAAAAAGTAATACTTAAAAGTTACAAAATTAGGTATTAAGTTAAATAGTTATATATCAATTCAAAAAGAAATTCAAATGAATACAGAAAATACTTATAAGAAGATGAATTTTAAAGGCAACTTTGGTCAGACGGATAAAACTAGCACTTATATATTTCATTTTATACTTGTTGAAAGTTGAAACTCGTTTTCTGTGGCAAAGTCAATCATGGCAGATTTTTTTTAAAAGCATATTTGTCGATGAAGGGAGAATGTAAACATATAAAGACTTATTCAAGAATTCGTCATTATAGAAATTGTTAATTGTATAGAATTTTCAAAGAAATATTTTGAAAAGTAGATCTTCTAGAACATACATCATATTTTCTTTCGTTGAACAGTATATGTATTCCCTATTTGGTAAAAAGAGGTTTAGGAAAAAATTAGAGGTTTGAACTCATATTAGAGGATTTTATGAGTCAATCCTCTAATTTGAGTGTTTGATACAACCTTGCATGAGAGGGTCTAATATAATGTAGTTTTCAAATCGAACTAAATTTAATGCAATTTATTATAGATGTAGAATTGATATTTGCCATGACATCGCACAAATCGTAGTAGACAAATTTAACAAGATCCTAGATCAACTTGTTTTTCTTACAAATTAGCTAAACAATGTGGCTAAAGTTCAATTTAACACAAAAGATAAAAGATATTCATACTATAGATTACCTTATTTCAAGTGAAGAGAACATAGCATAAGTAGGTAGACCTCATGCGAATAAACTTATAAAACAAGTCGATCGTGTTAGGTTGGACTTAGATACTTTTGGATTCAAGTAATATTTATGTCAACTGATTTCAAGTTCGACTCCTACAATGTTTCTTCAAGACACAAAACATGTTGGTTGAGTTTGACCCAATAGGTTAATGTGTTTGGATCCTCAAGAGTTCTAAAATAACTCCACATGGTAGTAGAGTTTGAGCAATATCAACCATTGAATAAAAAATTAATGGCTCATATATTATCTTTCTAAAATCTCCCCTATTTTTTTCTCAGCAAAATCCACCCCGATGATTTTCCCCTTCCCACCATTATGAGCCCTTGATTTTAAAATGTATGGTTCATATACAACTCTAACTTGTAGAGTTTTATTAAAACTCTAGAGGATCCGGACTCACAGGTTAATGGATTTGAATAAGTCATTTCTTTTTTTCACTTATTTTGGCTATACATCAAATAAAATATACAAAAATGCCACATATAGCAAGTCATAACTCATAACTAATAGTCTCATGTAAATTATAACTTGCTGAACATGTAAATAAAAAAATTTATATCATGAGATTTTTTTTTAAACTTACATCTCCTCTTTTGACCACTACCACGCTCAAGTTATAACTTAAATTGACTTGGTAAAAAGTAATGGAAGACTGGTTTTACAAGACACCCTTAGATTTTGGGAATCTTTAGTAATTAAGTAGGATTCATTGATAAAGAGGGGGCGTAGTTATAAATGATGGTATCTAGTTATCCTTGGTATTAAGGTTCCTTTGGGCTCCAAGCATACTAAGGAATAGGATGCTTCATCTTCACTTGACTTTTTTTTTTATTTGAATATTTTGTAATTTACTTAAAATTATCTATATTTATTAGCCATGAAATGAGCTTATCAGCATATATTGTTTTGAATTCGTTAGAGCTTATATATGTCAGCAACGCTTATTAGACCAGAACAACTGAATTAGATGGCTGCATGAACTATTAGGGCATCCTTAATGGTGATTGAAAAAAAAAGATTACATACTTGATCTTAAAAAACCCCCCTTAACAATGAATGAAATAAAGATTGTGGGTTGATTGGCAAAAAAATTTTGTATGGGACGATTGAAACCATGATTAGGCGTGGGAGTGGGACCGCACGATGCGGTAAAATATAATTTTTTTGAGCTTTACGGTCGAGCTTCGGTTTTGGTGAGAAAGCCAAAAAAAATTATCTTTCGTCAGATTTTTGACGCGTGTGTCAGAATTTCTGACGTGCGCGTCAGAATTTGACAAGTGTCAAATTCTTGTCAAATTCTGACAGGTTAGATAAATAATACAATTACAAATATTAAAAATGCAATATCTTAAAAAATACAAAGCCAAAAAAAATAAAAAAAATTACCAATGACTCTATTTTTCAGAGATATACAAATAGAGACCCATTTTGTAATATTTTGGACAACTTTTTTTTTCTAGCTATTTACTAATTTTCTATAATTTTGCTTATTTTATATGAAATATCTTCCACTTTTACACTCTAAAAAAAATAAACAATATTTTTGTACATTTAATTTAGTTAATGCTAAAAACGCTAATTATGTATTTATTTAATTAATTTTTTTATCAATTAGTAATAAATATTAAATATTATTAAAAAGTAAATAATAAAAATATTGTATAGTGGTGGTTGGGTGATGAGAGAGAAAAAATAATTGGGTGGGGTAAAAAGGTAGTTGGGTGGGTAAAAGTAGTTGGGAAAAGATTGTGGGATGTAATTTTTTAGAAAGAGAAAGTTAGAAAGAGAGTGGGATGATCTTTTTTTTCATTCACCAATAATGATGCTCTTAGGATGTACCTTAAATTATGTCTTATTTCAAGCTATGAGTCCTAGACTTTATTAACTTAAACATACTTCCTCCGTTCCATAATAAGTGAAACATAGGGATTTGGGCACAAGATTTAATAAACATCACTTTCAAAAGCCAAAAAGTCATAAAATACCATTTTCATTATCAAAAGGAGGAGAGAGAAAAACAAACCACACAAGTTTGTGATGGGTACTCTTGTCATTTTGTAACTTTCTTTTTTCCATTTAAGGTATGTTTCACTTATTTTGAAACGTTCTAAAATAATAAGTGTTTCACTTATTATGGAACGGGAGAAGTAGTATTTTTCCAAGTGAAGCTTAGGCGGGGGAGAACATAGCTTTGATAAACATTTGACAATTGATTCCAGTATGCTTGCTTTTGCAGGTATGAAACTCGTGTTTGAATCTGGAAAGGAAGATGAGGCGAAAACTGGAAAAGTAATTGGTTGCGGATTCGACCCAAGGAAAAAGAAGGTTTATTTTACAGTGGACTCCAAATTGATACATGAAATAAATTGCAAGTCGGAGGACTTTGGAATGCCATTATACCCAATTCTTGCAACAAACATAGACATAACTGTGCTTGTGAATTTAGGACAAAGCAAGTTTAGTTATCCTCCAGCAAATGCATACAGGACTCCAAATCCATGCTTCATATGTCCTGTTGCAAATTCATCTCCGACAGCGTTGGGATACGAAGATAGCAAGGAGTTGTTTTCCATGGGAAGGATCGACGCTGAGTGGCTCAGCCATAGTGCAACAACTAAAAGTACAGTTAGCATTAGTAGTGATCATTATTACAACTTCGGAAAAATGGCCGAGGAAGAGGAGGTTCCAGAGGCCGAATTATTTGAAATAGTTTTGGATTCCACAGGAAGGTGACCCACATTTTTACGAAGGCATAGTATAAGAGTAATGAAGGCATCACATTTTTTTTGTTAGGATAAGAATTTTATGAAAATTTATGACCCACATTTTTATTTATAGGCAAAAAGCATCTTAGTTTTCTATGCATACGCTACTCAACTACAATACCTACAAATTTTCCATCATTTTGCTCGGAAAATTAGAAGTGAAATACCGTTGATGGCTGGGTTGCTATTGTATTGTTCAAGTTCATCTCCTCCTTTCCACAGTTTACTTGCACAAAAAAAATTGCTAGTACAATTTTGGAATTGTCAACATATGCCCCTAATAAATACTTCATAATAGTTCAAAATATAACCACCCATTTATATAATTCCTCTCATTATAACACTCTCTTCAACTAGCATACCCTTTGCTTACTACCTGTTGAACCTCATATATGTTGTGCACATGTGAGTTGTCCTACATTGGAAAAAGAGGAGAGAAAGTACCATAATATAAGCTAGAGGAGCTACTCCTACTATTGCCAATTGGTTTTAGTATGGAACCTCCTTTGGGATTGTATGTGGACCGAACTCTCCTCCTCCGTATTGGGTTGCCAAGGCCCATTTTTAGTCATATCAAATTTATCATGGTATTAGAGCCCAGGTCTACTATTGCCAATTGGTTGTGGTATAGAACCTCCTTTGGGCTTGTATGTGGACCGACATCTCCTCCTCCGTGTTGGATTACACAGGCCCATTTTTAGTCATATCAAATTTATCACTACCAAAATGGGAATACTACCATGAAATAGTTTTGTAAGAAACGAACAGGGGGTTTCCGATGAACATCCAAGCTTAATGAAATCTCCGTGGATAGTTTCAGGTTCTTCATTTTATTTATTAGCCCAAAAATTGTAATGAAAAGTAAGAAAAGAGGAAGAAAATATTAAAAAGACGAATCCAAATTTCTCCCTTTTGCCATTTTCGCCACTATGTCAATGAACATTGATGATCTTCTTCTCAATTGCCTATTATATATTTATTGTTTTTGGACCATCCAATAATTATTTCTTGAATTAGCTATACTAGGTTTCACATTTTTTTGTGCCCGCTCTTAACTTCCTTTATTCCCATATTTATATGACATTACAAAAAATTCTATATAGTTTGAAGTATTTGGAAACAAAGAAATACAACCAGTTTTTTTTAAGATACCATACCTAATAATGATCGAATCTATTATTGTGCCTAACATTCATTGAATGAAATGCTCGCATAAAAATACATAAATCTATTTCTTCTAACTCTTTTTAACCTTATAGATCTACAAATAATTAATATGCTCATCGGAATCCTCCTCACCTCAAACTTACAAATTAAATTTTGATGGATCAAATATTTCTTCCATTCCAATGGAATATCATTTAATTGTTATTCCTGATCCCAATGACCATATTCTTCAAGCTCAATCTCAATTTTTGGGTCGTTCTTCTCCCTTTATAGCTGAACCTTGGACTCCTCGGAATTGTTTACTCATTGTTTAATTTCCTAGCCTAGCACTTCATCTCCTTCATTCCATTTAAGATGATTACAAAGTTGTTATTCGGATAGTCCAAGATGATTATAGTTATCTTTGACCGGTCTACACGATTATGGATGATGTCAACCGACTTGTGAAGCAAATAAGATGACATATTTTCTATATATCTAAATTAGATCTTACGATTCTGCTACAACAATTATCATTTGCTATGTATGCGGCGTTTATAAACCTTAATTCTCTCGTTTTACTAAACTCTTAAATACGAAGGTTATCCATATTCACCTTCCCCACATACAAATAACAACAACAACAACAAAGAATTGGCTTGTATTTGGCCATTTGTTTTTATCACCTCACCAGTTATCAGTCATTACGGATGTCAATTGGGTTGGCGGGTGCGGAGATGGTCCCTCCAAATCCGCCTAAAAATCCCATCCTCATCCCCGTCCCATCACCCATTGCATAGCAATTTCCAGACCCATCCCCACCCCAACGGGTACGGTCTTAAAGCCATCCCCACCCCCACTAGCCACCTGCGTGGGTACTAAAACCTACTTCGTACCTGCCCCAACTATCCTCCCAAACAAATTGTGCCAATATTGCCACAACACATATAATATAATAAAAGAAAAAAGTTATATCTAATCAGAATTAAATCTTATATTAAAGGAGAATAATTAACAATTAGATAATTAAGAAATGCAAATAAAAAAGAGTGATTTAAAATGAAAATTACATTTAGTATAGCTGATTTAATATGAAAATCAAAGGTGTATATCGTGGAAACAGTTTGTCTTCTTCAATGAGAAGTCCATGGAGAAGAAGTGGGGCGGGCGAATGGGGATAGGGCGGGGCGAGCGAAGATGGAGCAGGCGTAACATAAAATTCACATCCGTTCTACCACCCATTGCTGGTACGATTGTCGCCCCCGTTCCCACCCCATTCCCCACAAACCTAGACCCATCCCCACTCCAGTTGGGTAGGGATGAGGCGGGTCTCCTACTTGACCCGTCCTACTAACATCCCTACCAGTCACTAGAGGTGACTAATGATTCGGGTCGATCTAGCCCATCTAGTCCAGTGAACAGCCCGATCCAGAACCGTGAAAACCATGAAGTTATTGGATAGGTCACGTGCTGATTTTTTTAGCCCAAAACATTAAATGCCTGCTAACCAAACCGCCCAAACCCAGCCCACGGACCAGACCCACTCAGGACAATCCTCGAAACCATTAATATGTTTATTCATTTTTATTTTAATTACTATCAAAGTGTAAATTATAATGAATAAGATATAATATTAACAAAAATAAAAGCTATTGATCATGAAGATTACTAACCATTATTTATTTAAATTATTTCCAAGTGTAAAAATATTTAATATTATGATAATAAAATTCATTAATGCCAAAATTATACAATAAATGATATATATTAATATATCATTAACATTACTCATCGACTCATGCTTAATTAATTTGTTTAAATAATTTTTTTTATAAAAAAAGCCGCTAGCCCAGTCCAGCCCATCAAATCAATGGCCCACTAAACCCACTACATGAACCGTAAAATTCCAACCAGACTATCGTGAGCTGAGTAAACTAGCCCCCAAGACCAGCCCACGAAATTTGTGGTCTAATCCTGGGCCATGGCGAGCCAGCGTAACCCGCTTCAGTCCGCGACCCAGCCCTCCCATTGGCCACCAGTCACCCACTCACCAGTCACCCACTCACCAAAGGAAGAAAACCCAAAAAGGGAGCGGCGGGATTTGTAAATTGTAATTTGTAAGAACTGAAAGGGCAGCTGAACACCGCAAACTCAGGGCCTCGTCTGAAATTACGCATTTACATTTTACACTAACAAGTAACAACCACATACGGTATACAGTGGCGTCGATTTTCCAGGCGGCAAATATGCTAGGACTTCGAATTAGCGTCACTCCTTGCACTGCTATTCTGCAATCTTCTTCTTCTTGCAATTCCATTTTCTTCAACAATTCCAAAACCCTTCATTTTCGACGCTTCAAATTCTCTTCCCTCCGCTGCTTTTCTTCTTCACCTATGGCTACTTCTCCCATCGAACGTATCAAAGTCCAAAACCCTATTGTCGAAATGGATGGTAATTTCATCCTCTCTTTTACGCCCTTTTCATTGCTTTTTCCTTAACTGCTTCATATTTTTATGTTATTTCCAGGTGATGAAATGACGAGAATTATATGGAAAATGATCAAAGATAGGGTATTCAGTTTTAATGTCCCACAATTCATGTTTTTGCTTGCAACTGCTTCATGTAATTTGATTTTTATTTGTTCATCACTCATTGAAATTACTTTGGTATGTTTAATTTTCTGCTGTATGTCCAGCTTATATTTCCATTCTTGGATTTGGATATTAAATACTATGATCTCGGAATTCTTAATCGCGATGCAACTGATGACAGGGTCACCGTGGAAAGTGCAGAAGCCACCCTCAAGTATGTACCCAGTCTTGATATTGTTTCTGTTTACATCATTATGTTGAAGCAATTTTTTTTTGCACATGCTTTTGTCTGGGAAAATTTGTGCTCTATATTAACATTGACTCCTATGATATAGGAAGAGGCAACACAAAATATGGATTGATATAACTTTTTTTGTTAAGGCAAATTTTGACATTTAGACCAGATAGAAATGCTCTTACACAATTCATTTTTCTAACCGTGACTGATGGTCACTTTTGAAATGATCATCTTGGATGTGCATACTTTTGTGTCCATTAACAAACCATACGTTCGTGCCTTTACAAGGATTTAGACTTCAAGGTGGATTTCATATGTAGTTGGCTGGATGTTCTCTTCAAGCTTTATTGTAATTGCACGCACCTCAGGGCGTATAAGTCTTGTGAAAGCCCAGTGAGCGCTTGAGATTGAAAATTAGATATGATTCTACACGTGGTCTTAACACAGAATCAACCATATCCTGTGAAGTTATATTAGTGTGACCTCCCTTTTAATATTATGTAGAATCAACCATATCCTGTGAAGTTAAATTAGTCTGACCTGCCTTTTAATATTAATCAAGTTATTATTACCTGTTGAAGAATCAACAGCAATGTGCTCCAAATTTGTTGCCATGCACAATGAAAATGAGTCAGGTGTAGCTTTGTGCTGCAATATGTCCAACCAGTTCTAGAATTTTTTGGGTTTGGATAAACAATTAAAACATAATGCTTCACCCTCTTTTTCTTCTTCTAGTTATCCTTGACTTTCAATTCAGGGTGTATTTAATTTCTGATGATGTCAAGTATGATAATTGTGTGCAAGTGAGATTAGACTACAGAGAATTCTTGAGATTGTAGTGATGCATAATTTATGCACCTTATTTCTTGCATGAATTAAGAGAAAGAAGCTTTACGGCCACAAAGTAAGGAGGAAGGATATGTGTGGATATGCGCCAAAAGATGTGTAATTATTAGACTTTTGGAGATGGTATAAATTACACTAGTCATGCTTCAATATTACTTGACCTAAAAATCATAATAATTTGATTAGTGTTCTGGTCAATAAAGGAAGACTCTCCCAGGCCTGAAATCATAAAATATGGAGCTTTTTCTGTTGATAATCCTTGTTCAGAACCAAAATCTCTGGTGATTTAAGGGTTAGATTTAGGGCCTAGCTAACTTCTTTTGTTCATCTATCCTCTAATTGTTTTGAACATCTTGTGTAGTTTTAGATGGTTAGTTCGGGCTTCTATATTCTGCAAGGACTATGTTGAAAGAATGCTCACATATCTTATTGGCAATCTTTATGTGTGCAGGTATAATGTTGCTGTCAAATGTGCCACTATAACTCCTGGTTAGTTTTCCCATGCCTTTTGGTTTATCTTTCCTCGCAAATATGTTCACGTGGACGTAGGCAAAGGGAAAAAAAAGTTAAGTCAGAATTTTTTTCTTGAATTTGATTGTTATTTTCAACCTCTTTCCCAGCTATGTTACCTGGACACAGGGTATGAGTATTAGTTATGTGTACATTTCCAAGTGTCCGACAAAGTAATTTTAATAATTTTGATATAGGGACCCAGTCCTAAATTTGGATATGGGTGGGGTCATGGGGATACAATCTTCTAAAATACTCCCTTCGTCCCAATGTAGCAAGACACAGTTACAAACTTTCGAGTTCAATGTTAGAAAAGTTTAGCCATTTATAGCTCACCAATTTATGGAAAGAAAATATACTCATGTGAGATCTTGTTTACTCTCGGTGTGTATTTTCATTGTATGACCTTTCTTTTATTAATACGTAGCTAAAGATACTAATGGTCAAAGACTCAAAGATGTGTCTTTGAGACTGTGAGAAAACAATTGTGTCCACTAAATTGGGACGGAGGGAGTAATATAATGTGCAATTTTCATGCATATAATCTTATTGTCAAACATGAATTTCTCTTAGCTATAAAATGATGTATTTGATAAGATTCATTTCTTCCTGGTTTGAAAACCCAAAATATGAAGTTTGAGAAGCATCGAAGAAGTTATATAAAAGCAATACATAGTAGCTAATTAGCTATACAATTGTATTCATGTCGGTCTTATAACTTTTACCTCCTCCCCTTCCCACCACACTTTAAAATATAAAAAAGGAAATGAAGAACCAAGGAAATAATGTTCCAGTTTCCATTCACCTTTTCTCTCTTTTCTGAACCTTCTAAGCAAAAGCCCCAAAAGCTAATTTAAGGAATTCTTATATTTCATCTTCAATTAAGGGGATTACTTTGAAAGCTTCAATCTCAAAATTCAATGATGCATGGAGGAAATTTAGTAATTAACCTCCTTTTTTCATGGCTGCAAATTTCTCTCTTCCCAATTTAGAGAGCAACTTGCATAACCAAGTATTCAGCCCATATTTTTTTATCCGGATCCATGTCGGGTTTTATCGTACCGGCTAAAATGCTATGTCCAAGTAACATAAACTCAAAGAATTTCTTATTGTGTGGAAGTATTACGCATATTGATTTATGCTTGTAACGACATTTTTTAAATTTTAATGGAACTATGGACATCATTATGTTGTTGGTCCATAGTTTCTTTGACCAAATGTATACTACAACAAAAATATTTGAATGGCCTTTTTTGTCAGAGATTCATGGGGTGCCAAAAAGGGGAAACTTCTAATTTCTAGTTATCATGCCTGGGTGACTTCATCAACTACACTAGCTGACATCAACTCCATTGGCTGTATTAAGATTATATTGATTTAGGAAGCATTTGTTACAGGATCCTTTTGCAACTTCTTGACGACTCATGAGTTTTTTTGTTCAAATACATTTCTTATAGTAAACAAATTATGTTTTTCAAATTTTGAATAATAGATCCAGAAGAAAATTTGAAATTCTAACATTTAGAGAAAGACATGATAAGAAGAGGAACCACAATGCAGTCTTCTTTACAATTTCATTACAACTTTACTTCAAGTTGACGAGCAGTAGTGCAAAGATTATGATCGAAGATGGTGGATGTGTAATTATAGAGAAGTAAGCTACCTACCATGCTCCTGCCTCTTATAAATTCTTTCACTCATTTTTTTTACATATATCATCTTTGTACAACTTTTCATTGTCTTGGAGTTGAATTGTAGTGGAATGGCATTTCTCCATCTTTAATTTTTACAATAATCCTTCTGCTTTAGTTTGAAAAAGGGTGCCCCTTGGCCCAACAATTCCGTAAGACGCACATAGGTGCAGAAATTGCATTAGGTATACGTAGGCTCAATTATTGCATAAGGTGCAGATAGGAGCAATTATTTCATACATAGGTGTTTCTATGTGTATCAATTTCATAAGATGCTATGATTCCGTTAGGCGCACCTGATGAAGCGTGAAGCATTGGTCATTGGCAATAGAGGGGAAGTAGATTTGAGTTAAAAGTAAAATTTGACAAACCCTAAATCAAAAGCCCTGATTTGATAAACCCTAATTTGTGGTCGCATCATGTTAAGTAAATTTTGCGAGGCTTTCCGTCAGATTATATGCGTCACATATTGTAAGTGAGTTTTTCCTTTTTAGCGATTTCTGATATCCAGTCTGCCTCTATTACTCTATTAGTGGTCATTATTTTAGGTTAGCACTTAGCAGATTTTTCCATTTGTTCCCTCTCTCTATCTTCCTTCGTTGGTTCAAATATCTGTCCTTTTTCTCTCCTGCTTCACCTCTGGAGGTTTTTTTTCCTTGCTGATGACATCTTTGGAGTCTGGTCCTTTCGTTTTTTTCTCTTCGTCTGTCACGTTTGTATTCTTATTATTTTTTTTGAAATCTTTTATAAGTACTTCTACTGCTATGCAATTTTTTTTGGCCTCTTCCAAATTTCACTTAAACTTGGCGATTTCAAATAGAAGTTCTACACTAGAAGGCTAAAAAAGATAGAAATGTGCCCAGGGGAGAAAAATGCAGCTGTTACGTTACATGTGGGTGTTATGTTATGGATTCCAGGGAGGTCGAACAGTTTAAAGGCGTTCCATGATAAAAATCACACCAAACTAGCCACATCATCCTTTATGTAATGTGTAATGGCCGTCTTATCACCATTACAATAGAGGCCCCTCATATCTTGGGAACAAGAAAAAGGCCAAAAGAAACAAAAAGAAGCAGGGTTAAAGTAACGCTGATTCGAATCAGATTACACACAGATACAAACATATCCAAACAAAAAATTTGTCAATATAAAGTTTAAGCGAAGGAGATTGAATCGATGCAAAAAAATCAGGTCGAAGAACAATTGCGATGTGAACTGAAGGAGAACAAGTAAAATATCAACTATACTGATATGATTTCAAAAATTATGCAATAACAAATAGAGTACGATGCTGTACTATTCTTTTGAGTCCAGGGTTTGTAATTAGAAATTTGTTGTTTGTGTGTACGTTTGTGTGGATGTGTGAGATTCAAAGAAGCTTTTACTTTTGTCAAATCTCTTCCCCTGTATTTCTTTTGGCCTTCTTCTTTTGAAGATACGAGGAGCCTTCGTTTGAAAAAAATTCAGCCGTTCCATTACTGTAACCGTGAATCCGTTATAGAATGGCATTTACCTGTTACATAAGGGCTGATGTGGCAAGTCTATTATCACGTGTTTACGGAATCCATATGACGTTTCAATGTCTTTGGAATCAGTTACATGACGGCCATTATGTAATGTATTTGGCCTCTTTTTTTCTTAATTGTTTTGGCGATGTTTGGCACTCAGGGTTATATTGGGAAATTTCAATAAGTCTTGATTATTTTGGGATAACACCTTGAGTTTGGGTCTGTTGTGTTCACCTTATTTTGCATCCTTATAAGAAAATATCAAGTTTAGATAAGGACTAGTAAGGTATAATAAGTTCAGAGAAGTTCAATTAGAGCAGAAATAAGGTTTGACACACTCACAAAATAAGGTCGAATAAGTTCAGATAAGTTATAAGTTTAGATAAGTTCAACTAAGTTCAGATAAGGTTTATTAAGTTGAGATAAGTTACGATAAGCAAAAATAAGTTGAAAGAACAGACCCTTTACGTTATTCGTACAATTTGTCATGCCTCTTTGAGTTGTTGTGATGTCAAGTCTTTCCTGTCTTCTTTCCGTTTGAATAACTTTATCTTGTTTACGTTTGACATTAATGTGCTCCAGGTGCTCAGTTTTGATTTTTTTTAAGATCTCGTAATTGGTTTTCAAAGTAGATTGCCTTTTTTGTTTGTGGCTTGCCCTTAGTTTTTTTTTTTTTTTTTTATTTGCAATTTCTAGCATATGTCACTTTTTGGGAAGAAAACTACCTACTAATTTTTTTCAAAACACCGACCTATTATGAACGATTTTATTGAATACCAATGCCTTTTGCCCAAAAAATCCAAACAATCTGGCCATCAGGGCAATAATAAATGCTTCTTTCATTTTATGAAAACCCTCCCCTCCCATTTTGTTCAATCGTGCTCCGAAGTTCTTTTAAAAAACAACATTTTTAATTTGATTTTTGCAACAAAAGATAATGGTGCTTAATTGTAGGTAGTTGCTTCTTGTAAATTTTTTGCTAGTTAGTTGTTTCTAATAAGTGATACTTCCTTCGTTTCTTAATAGATGCATCATATTGACTTTTTACACTATTTGGATATCAACTTTGACCATATTTAATTACTATTTTGTAAAGATAAATGTCATTATCTTAATTATTATCAGGTTAATCTCAATGTATATTTTCAAAATATTATTTTTTATTGATTTAATAATATATAATAGAAGAAATTGATGGTCAAAGTTGTGCATCGGTAAGTGTGTCCAGTCAATATGATGCATCTCTTAAGAAATAGAGAAATATATTATCAAACAACTCTTCCAAAATATACTATGTTACCCCTGTTGCTTGTTCTTTCTAATTGTTTCATGCTTGGTACTATGTTATGACTTATGAGTTCTTAAGAGACAAGCTATAGGTTATCGTAGACTGGAATTTTCTTAGTGCTTTTTTTTTGCCGTTTATGTCCATATAACGATGGTGATTATGCAATTTCAAATGTGGAAGCCTACTTCCAACCAATTTTAGGCTCTCCTATGCACTTGATTGATTTTATCGTGTGAAAATTAAAGTGGGTGTTCCCTTTGAGTTCTTTCTCATAAATTTTGGTTTTAGGTATCTCTCCAAATCATACTATTATGTAGCAAGATTAGAGGCCTTTGTGGCATTAAATTAAATTAGGTATTTTTTTGTAGGATACCCCTCTGTGTTATTGTTTTCTATGCTGTACCCCAAATGTTTTTTTTCCTTCCAAGTTGTACCCTTGAACTTTTTATTTGTTCTATATTGTACCCCTCTATTAACTCCGTTTATTTTCAGTTGTTTAGACTTACATTAGGAGGGAATTTTTTCTACAAAAAAATTAACCTTGCCATTCCATTGTGACCAACCGTTTCAAAGACAAAGAAATTTTCTCTCTTCTAACGTAAAACTTAACTTTGCCTTAACGGTGGGGTACAACATAGAACAAACAAAAAGTTCAAAGGTACAACTCGGAAGAAAAATACATTGGAGGTACAACGTAGAAAATGCTAGAACACAGGTTTAACTCTAAAACACATGGGTACGCTATAGAAAACCCCTTGAAGTTATTTTTGTTCTTTTTGAGAGGCTAGATTCTTTTATCTATCAAGAAAATCACATTTTTTTCCCTTCTGGCAAAGGCCAAATTACTATGATTAAAATGAGGGAATATTTTACCTTCATATCTACATTTTACCAACCATGATCTTATTAGCCTGAACATTATTTGTTTTGCAGATGAAACCAGAGTCAAAGAATTCGGGTTGAAGTCCATGTGGAGAAGTCCCAATGGCACTATCAGAAACATTTTGGATGGTCAGTAATCATTTATTTCTTACTTTTTCGCAAGAAGATAAGAGACAGGCCTTGCTCTGTTAAGTTTTCACTTTTGCTATTGTTTTCTACGTCTCATATATATTTTGTCTAACTTGGGGTAAAAATTTCTGTGAACATATTAAAATATATTTGGTTTGTGCCACTTCTGAATGTTAAGTCTCATGTATGTAGCAGTTGATATTTCTGTGACACCTTTTTTTTTTCTTTTTTTGATACTCCCTCTGTTATGGATAAATGTTCTAAGTTTACTTTTTCTGGTCAAGCTTGGTCATTTTTACAATTAATTTTTTCTCTACATATTGATTTATGATATATTAGTAGAATTATTAGATTTATCTGAAAACTACTTCCTTTTTTTCGACTGCTTCTCCAACCCCCCTGCCTACCACCTCTTGCCATTTTTTCTGTTTTTGATACCTCATGTATAGCTTCCCCAGCACCCTAAGTGGCAAATCTAACACCACAGTGGTGGCTAGTGGCTTGGTGCTGGCAAGCCAGTGGTGAAACTCAGCTTATCTGTCCCACGTCATTGTTGCATCCCCTTTGCGTCCTTTCACTTATTTCCCTATTCCTCTTCCTTTTTCTATCTCCTCCCCCTCTCATCTAGCCATTCTTGCATGTTCATTTCTTTGGCATATGATTGGTTACTGAATGAGGCATTATTGCTATAATTTTGTAGGGACTGTTTTTCGCGAGCCAATAATGTGTAAGAACATTCCAAGGATTGTATCTGGTATATTCCCTGTCACTCACTTCTATAGTCTGGGGTTCTTATTTACATTAAAGTTAAGATTGAAACGATAAAAACTCTGTCATGGTCTTTTTTTTGGCTTCTTCTGCAGGCTGGAAAAAGCCCATTTGTGTCGGCAGACATGCTTTTGGTGATCAATATCGAGCCACTGATACACTCATTCAAGGCTCTGGAAAGCTTAAATTGGTATTTGGTAAGTATTCGGGCTATGTCTTGTCACTAAGGGTATGTTTAGTTTGATGGAAAACTATTAAGCTAAGAAGGGGAAAATGGAGGTGTTGGGAATGAGAGAGTGGAGGAAAATGCTTTTCCTTCAAATTTTGGAGGAAACTTGTTTACAAAGTGATGGAAAACTCTTTTCCACCTTTGTTTTCCTTTTTAAATCCCTTGTCTAACTAAACAATGGAAAATGGGGAAAATAGTTTTCCTCCACAACAAATGGAGCCTAACTGTGTCAAGAGTCAGTTCTCTATAGGGGATGGGAATGGGTGAGTGACTGTTTGAACTTTGAACTATAGTCCTTGACAAGTGGCTAATAATCTCATGCAGTCCCAGAAGATGGACAGAATCCCATGGAACTTGACGTCTATGACTTCAAAGGGCCTGGAGTTGCATTGGCTATGTATAATGTTGATTCGGTATGTCTTATCTCTCTAGGCTGTAACACTTATTAGAAACCAATGTAGTTCTACAAGTTGCATCTCTGTCTTCTTAGTTGTACTTACTTTCGGTTTTCCAGTCTATTCGAGCTTTTGCTGAATCATCAATGGCGTTGGCTTTTGCAAAGAAGTGGCCGCTTTATTTAAGTACCAAAAATACTATCCTCAAAAAGTATGATGGCAGGTAATAAACACCCTACATACTATCTTCTTCTTGTACTTGTAGAAATTGAATCTTCTTGTGGCTGCAGATTGAAACATTTCTTCAATTTTGGATTGCAACAGGTTTAAAGACATATTCCAGGAGGTATACGAATCTAACTGGAAGCCGAAATTTGAAGAACACTCGATATGGTTAGTTTGATTACGTTATGATGGTTGGTTTCTTTCTTTTAATCAAACATGTCTTGAAGTTTAATAATGTGTACTTCTAATCCAGGTATGAGCATCGCTTGATTGATGATATGGTTGCTTATGCATTAAAAAGTGAAGGTGGATGTGTTTGGGCTTGTAAAAATTATGATGGAGATGTTCAGAGCGATTTACTTGCACAGGGTGAGTTAGTTTTTGCAGGAATACATAAATGCTCTTGTAAGACATTTTATTATCAAAATTATGTGAAACATTACTCCGTTTCAGCCCAGTTATAGCTCAGGTGCTGCACTGAGCTCTTATACAGATGTTGCTACAAGTGAATAGAAGTTTAGACCCTAACTCCTAGAAGCATAGCGACATGAAGGTCAACCTCTTTGTAGTGTAGAAATGTCAATCCCATCGAGAGAACCCCCCCTGCGGGGGGTGTTCAGAGGGGCAGAGGGGTGTTTCATGGAAGCTAGAATAGTGATCTTCAAAAACTACTCACCCAATCTACAATTACTTTATCAAATTTTTTAAATTTGTTTTGGGCTATCTCAAAATACGTTACCATTTCGCCTTTTGAGAATGAGTCCACATACTAAATCGGAAAATTTACCGGAATTATCCCAACTATGGTCGGTCTTCTCATAATAGCTCCAACTACGAGCTACTCTCTCATTTCCTTTCAATTTACTCACTTCACTTTGGGGGAGAACCAAGGAGGGAGTCCAAAAGTGAGAAAGAGAAACTGAAAAGGTGGAGAGAGAAAGTAATAGGTGGAGAGACAAAATCAGGGTGGGTTAATATATTAAAAAGTAGACCATATGGGTGAAAAAAGAGGAGAAAATAGAAAGGTACATGTTACCCAAAATAGAAAACTTAACGGTGGGTAAAGTGAAAAGAAACGGTTTGAAATGGAAAGGGGGTAATTTAAAACAAACAGAGGGAGTATTGATAATAATCCTAACCTTCGTTGATGCCTCTCAAAATGAATAAATGATCGTGTAACCTGACAAAACCGGTTTAGAAGGTCAAATGATGATGTGACTCTAAGTAGGGGGGTGGGACGAGAGAAGGGAATGGAAAAAGTTTGAGAAAACAGAATAAAAATTAGTTAAACAAGTTATTGGTTGGTATCATTTTGGAGAGGCACCCCCATAATTGGTCTTATTCTACTATAACAATAGCTAGGATTATTAGGGTAAGATCATCAATAATTTGGATTATTCTTGTGAGATATTCCGATAAAATATTGCTATCTACTTATTGTCCCACTCTAAACTCTTTTTCCTAAATTTAAGAAAAATGAATCTAAAATCATATTCAACCTTACTTTTTAACCCCACTATCTACTTAGTGGCTCACATTAAACTCACTCCTACGCCAAACAAATTGGGTAAAGGTGGAGGGAGTCTAGTATTATTTAGTAGCAAGTGGTGTATTATAGGGAAT
Organism: Beta corolliflora; assembly: GCA_947648045.1. Lineage (NCBI taxonomy): Eukaryota > Viridiplantae > Streptophyta > Magnoliopsida > Caryophyllales > Amaranthaceae > Beta > Beta corolliflora. The sequence continues at coordinate 104,474 of CANSZD010001217.1, forward strand.
CTACCTAATGACCTAAACTACCAGTATTATTGACTTGTATCAGAAGATAGGGGCACTTAGAAGTCAGAACAGTCTATTGGTGGACTCTCAATATAGTTAGTTAGAAAAGGTGAAGATGTCGACATGAAAAGTGGTGAGAAAACTGTAATAAAATAGGGAGGTAGCTAGTGACAGAAGGCATTCAGAAAATTTTGAGTCAAGCCATTCGGAGGCAAGCTCATTTCTCTTGGAAGATTGAGTGTTGTAATAGATTGATTTACACTGGTTTTATCAATACTCGAGTTCCTAGCATGTATTGTCTTAACATTTGGAGAAAAATAGGCGACTAGTCTCAAACACTCGTAACATGTCAAAACTAATACTACTTTTATTATTGCTAAATTTCTCTCTTATGTAAGTTTCCTACCAAATAGTGGGACCATGTACTATCAAATACTTAATGCTACTCTTAGAAGGCCATTTCTCTCTCTTCTTGAGTACATAGCACACGTTTTTGTGTTTTCCCCTTCTCCTCTTCTTCTGCTCGTTAATTCTAATGCGGAGTGCCCGTCTTACATGTGGCAATAATAAAAGAACGGAGGAAGTAGGGTTTTCTAATTGTGTTTTTCGTGTTTGTATCTCATTCCTAAGTTTGGTGGTGCCTGTTTGTTTCTGTAAATCATATTCATTGCTTACTATGGTGGACTGGGAGTAACAAAGAGGGTGGGGGGGGGGGAAGATAAAGCAACAATTATCATTAATGAGGAAATCCATCCTCAAAATAACAATAATGGATAACGACAATGATTTTTTATTTTTTTTATATGGACGGGTATTAGGAACCAAGATGTAAGTACACATGGGCAGTAACATGGGAGGCAGGACACATGGGAAAAGCTCAGAGTGAGTAAGCTACAGGATCTGGTAAAGCGATACATTAGGTAGTCTATTACAAGAGCCAGAGTATGATCAGTTATCATCTAGGAGTATGTCTTCTGTGAGATCTGGTTAAGCGAAGTGAAGTTGGTCATCCTATGGTTAACATTTCTAAACCTTTTCTGGTACATTGCTCGCCATTTGGCTATTGATGCATCCTCATCTCAGCTACCTCTTTACTGTGTCTTCTGGACATGCAATGCTTAATTAATATTTTGTTCACCATAGAACCAAAGTAGAACTTAGAAAACTTCAACATGAATGTTACCATGCTGGAAATAAGTCAGCATCTAAGTTTTGTTCTTAAATCTGTAAACATGTCGTTGAGGATGGTGGTGCATGTGATTGAGATAATTGTATGTCGTGAATTTTTGGTTTTATGAGGTGTTTTGATGTCTGCCATCTAGGTTTATGATTTATCATGGTTGTAGAATAACAACAACAACAACAAACCTTAGTCTCAGAATGATTTGGGGTTGGCTAAGATGAACCATCCGAGACAAGTGAAACAAGAAAAGTAAAGGAATAAGTTCCAGAGAGTAAACAAAGAAAGTGAGAACGTGAAAGTGAGGGAAGCAAGATGAGAGAAAACATAAGGAACAAGAAACCGACGGCCGTGTAAAGTGGAAACCAAAATATGAGGATATAAAAATATAATTTGACCGAGTCTTATAAAAAAGAGGGATAAGATGAGATATAAAGAAAATAAAACAAATGTGAAGAAAAGACAAATGAAAAGGTTTGAGAAAACCTTAAAAAAGATGATTAATAAAATATGCTTGAGGGAGAAAAGTTTGCAAAACACAAGGAGTAAAATAGAAGGATACAAAAGAATTAAATATAAAGTCAAGTCATGTCATCTGCATAGACTCTCTCCATCAACTCCACCCTATCCAACGTTGTAGTTATCTCAATCACAAATAGACTCGTATCACTGTCAATCACGCATTCACTCTAAACCAAGAGGAATAAATTTGTTATCCAACGCTGGATGTTTGCTAGAAAGCTGAGAATCTGAACTCCTGTAATCAACTTGTGGCACCTTGTGGCACTGGTTGGTCCATGTAGGTTAATATTATTCTATAGGAGTATGAAGTTTATTAGTGTTATAAAAAGACTATATGGGTGTTTGATTGGTGAAGGTAACTAGGATCATCTTTCTAGATGACATTCATGTAGTTGTTTGGAATCTTGTAATTCCGAGTGAGTCTTTTTTCACTTGTGGTGTTTCTCTGAACCATTTTCTGATGTTTGGTTGGCTTTATATTTGCCTGTGTGCAGGTTTCGGGTCTTTGGGTTTAATGACATCTGTGCTGGTTAGTCTAGAATCGACCCTTTCTCATGCTCTTATTGACCCTGCCTTTTATTTACCATAACCACTATGTTTGTAGCTATCTTCTGATGGCAAAACGTTAGAAGCAGAGGCGGCTCATGGGACTGTAACACGACACTTCCGATTTCATCAAAAAGGGCAAGAAACAAGCACTAATAGTATAGCTTCTATATTTGCATGGACTCGTGGACTGGAACATAGGTGAGTTCCCCTCTCCCCCCCCTTTAAAGTGCATTTTCTCATGGAAAAGTGTGTACAATTATACTTGAACCTTAAGCACAGCAACTTATTGGTCAACGGAGAATTTGGCTTTGCTCAACAACTACATTTAATAGCAATTAGAAGTTTGACGGAGTCAAAACTCTAGTAAATGTGAAAATCAACGTTTGCTATAGTAGTGATTTAAGGTAGCTTTTAGCTGTTGAGGTAGTGTTTTGGAAAAGGTAAAGAAATTTGCTTTTTGAGGCAGTGAAGCGTTTGAAGTAGCTTGTGAGAGAGAACACTATTCATTGTTTGTTCTTACTAATCGAACAGCTAGTTTCTCCAAAAACTAATGGGTTCAAAACTATTTTGACTACTAACCTCTAATAACTAACATCCAACCACCAAGAGCTATTTAGAAAAGCTAACAGCTATTAGCCTATTACATCAGCTAACATCTACTAGCCAACTACAACTGCTAAAGTGCTAACAGCTACTATAAATACTACACTTGCCAAACCGGGTCTCTGACATCTTGCCTTATATTTGTCAAAACCTATATATATTAATCTATTATATGTATTGCTTTATAACTTCTTTTAATGTTGAAAGAATATAGAAGTATGATATGATAGGAATAATATCTTTACAGAATATAATATATTTACCAAAGTAAATATTTGACATAATTATTATCAGGAACAATAAGAATAATCTAAACTATGATCGATCTAAAATAATAATCTCAAATAATCTATTTTGGTATAATCCAAACTATAGGAAGTATCTTGTCAAAATGATCTTGTGTGACCAACAACTTGTTTAACTCGGTTAATTTTTCCTTCCTCTCTCTGCTCCCCTTCTTGCACAACCAACCCATCCCATCCGTGCCCACCCGAAATTACAGACCCCCCCATCTGTGCCCAGCCTTCCACCACTATTGCTTCCTACCTAGCACAACTACCACACCCCTTCCTTGACAGCCTAGCCACCTCCTTTCCCTTCCCAATGGCCATTGCATAAGTCTTGCTCTTCCCAAACAACGCCGGAGCCCATCAAGCACTGCCTGTATGTCTCTTTCCACCTTGATGCTTCACTGAAAAACATCACCAGTTCACTATGCGTCTATGCATCACCAACATACTGTAGTTCCTAGCTCTCTTGCCTTTTACACTCAACAGTCAACCCCCTTTCCGTTCCTTGTGGGCAACTCCCTAACCTAAATCGAATGGATAAGTGGTTAAGGGAGCAAAGACACAGAGGCGGAAGAAGCACATCCACAGCTAGAAGAGATGGGCTTGCCGGAAAAATGATGGATTAGGAGAGGGGGTGGTTGCTGGAGACAATGAAGGGAAGAGGGAAGAGGATTCAGTAGGGAAATGGTGGAGATATGGGAGGAGAGAAATTAATTTTTTTTTTTTTAAATTAAAAAACAAATAGAAACCAATCTCTGTACCACTCGTGACCCGAAATTTGCTACACTGAGAAGGGACCTCCTATAGTTTGGAATATACTAGAACAAAACATAGTTAGAATTATTATCTGAAGACCGGTCATCCGTCATAGTTCAGATCATCGTTGTCAATTTTTCCTCACTATTATTCCATCAATTGTAATTTGTAAATTTCTTTTCTTTTCATGTGCTCCCTGTTTACAGAGCAAAGCTTGACGAAAATCAGAGTTTGCTCGACTTTGTTCAAAAATTGGAAAGTGCCTGCATTGAGACAGTTGAATCAGGGAAAATGACTAAAGATCTGGCTCTACTAGTACATGGGCCAAAGTGAGTGCCTTAATTTGCCTGTTGCTTATCATCTCTCTGCTGAAGCTCATCTTTGCTGCAACTTTTACTTTCTTTTGCTACATGATGCGATGTCTGCTAAATCTTCCATAATCTGCAGCCACTACAGGCTCTTTACCATGTCTCTTAAACTAGTCAGCTCACTAGCTGCTGCCATGCCTATTGCAGGGTTACTAGGGAACAGTACCTGAATACTGAAGACTTCATTGATGCTGTTGCTAAGAACCTTCTTGCAAATATTAGAGTACCATCACACTAGATTCTGAGATTTTAGTTGGATCTGGGCGCGCCAACTTATCAGTTTGATGGTTCTAAAAGATTTTGTTTTTGTGAAAATATTTGATTGCAACACATAGAGATAGAGAGACAGAGAGAGAGAGAATTAGGATGATATGAGACATTTTTGTTATATGAAAGGGTGGAGAAGAATAATCGACCCTCAGATTAATAAACCAATGCATGTGATTAATCCAAGTGTTAGTTGACAATCTCTTTTGTTGTTCGTCTTCTTTATTTTTTCTTTTGCTCATGACGCTGAAGTGTTGGATTTGAATAATTTGAATATGTTGGAAATGGCTACTGGTTCTTTTTGGGTCAATAAACCCAAAATGGTCCTGCTTCATTGATTCAGTTTACAAATATACTTGTATCATAGGAATATTGTTCGAGTTATATTCTTGATATCGATGTACAATAGCCATTGGTCTAAAATGCTTATTCTATTTTCTAATTTAGAAGGTGCTCAAATGGGGAGGATAAACGGTTGACGAGGGGGGTACGTGCTGGAGAAATAATAGGAATCTAAGAGTTAGATGCATCTAATATAATTTTTCTGCGTATAGTGTTTTTGCATACGAAAATAGTGTTTGCTTGTAAACAATAATGTTTTTGTTGTTTTTCTCTTATTTTGCTACTTTACAACACAAACACGGTTTGTTAACCCACAAAAACTACTTTTGGTATACAAAAATACTATTTTTGCAGACAAAATTATTGTTATATACATCTAACTTTTGGGATTTATCCGGGCTTGGAACCCGTATTCAAATGGTATAATATCATAAATTTGTAAAAAGATATTTTTGGTACATATGGAAGTTAAAATTTACAACTTTTGTGATGACGTTAAAACTCTATATTCATTCTCATTATAAAAATGCTTCTTGATTTTATATTTTGGGTAATCTTGGAGATAAACTTGTAATTTTCTATAGAGTGTCTAGAGTCCAAGAAAGCAAACAAGATGTTGCAATCCAAAATCTGTTTTGTTTGTTCCTCAGTGTAAACATTCCGGTGTTAGAATTTTCAACAGTTTACTTGATGTTGTAAACTACACTCTAAGCAACCTGCCACAAAATTCTGTTGTTGATGTTGCCCCCTTTTCTCTTTAGATCTCTTGAATGGGAACGTTGCCTTGTAACTTGTAAGGTAGTAAGGTAGCTACTCAACTAAAAGGAGTCAGGAGACAAATATTAACTATTTTGTCTTTGCCAAATGTTTTTCAAATAAATAGTGTGATCTTAGATTTTGTGATGACCAACCTTAATTTGGTGTTATTGCAACATTATGTTCGTTGAATGGAATGATGTTCGTGTGAGTGAACTTTGGTTGAATGATAATGACTGATACATGCATTTCACCTCAAATTAATTAGCACCTGTGGGACCCGTTATGCGATTTTAATCATATTGATTCACTTACTTATGGGATAAACATGCTTTTCATTGGATTGTTCATGCCTAATCAGTACATAATTTCTGTTGCATTAGGTGGCATCTTCTTTTCAAGCCATGGATTAAAAAAGACAAAAGGTTAGTCAATGTGTCATGAGGGTGATCACATAGAGGTAGCCTAATAATGACACTGGATTAAGTTGTCTAATAACAATTGAGACTTGGATATGATCTTGTATTCTTTTTATACTAGTGTTTTTTCTGACTTTCGCTTGAATTGATATCATCACATGATATTCGTTCATGGAAGATCATCATGATTATTGCAGCAATAGAAATCAAGCAAGTGAGGTGAGATAGTGAATCAGAAAAATAATACTTTATATTTTTAGTTATTGATATGGGAGAATGTAAATTAAGTAAAAAATGAGCCCAATATAACAGAGTAAAGGAGGGTGAAAACTAGAAACTTTAACTACATACTCCAACCGTCTTTCTGTGTTCTACCTACACTTACTATACATCTAATTACGGAGGAAATAGGAAAGGAGATCACCCCATGTGTCTTTCAACTTTTAAGGAGAGAAAAAGTAGAATTAGAACCCATTGGCCATTTGTAGGGTATTGGAGGATAAAAGAGGAAATAAGTGTCAGATAAAGAATTAAGCAAAACTGGGTAGGGTTTTAAATGGGTGCATAAGCCAAAATAGTAAATCTTAGAGAAATGGAAAGAGCAAGATATAATATGATTGTAGGAAGAAGTTCATAGCCTTTCAAAAAAAAAATTCATAGAGAAAGAGGAAGGCATTAAAGTAGTATTCTTTCGTTTCTACTTTTTTTTTTAATAAGGTAAGATGAAGTCCCTTGCAAGTAGGGGGAAATTGGGGATCCCTCCTTACAAGGGGTGAGACTCGATCCCAGAGATGATCGGAGGTAATGCCAACACCACTAGGCTATCACCTGCTACTCATTCTTTCGCTTCCACATAGATATACTTCAGTTTAACTTATACACTTGCCAATGCATAACTTTGACCATTAAAATATGTAATTGTCCATTACTATAAATTACAAAAAAATAGTTTTCTGAAAATGGAAGAGAATGTCGTGTTATTTTTCTAGTAGCTTTCATGGCCCCTCTTTTCTCCTTTTAATAGTTTTCCTAAACCCTAATTTATTGTAAATCAAACTCTAATTATTCTACTTTAGTTGAGAATTAAACTCTACCATTTCGATCTAAGTAAAAAAAAACATAATTATTCTAATCATATTTCAATTATTACAACGTGATTTAATTACTTTACATATAACCCCATAGATTTAATTAAAAATTAGCCGTGTACTCAATTAAATAATTGACTCACTAATTATAATTGGTTTATCTAGCAAAATATTATAGTCATCTAAACTTTACTGAACTAATATTTACTTAATAATTTCTTAAAAACTATCATACAATAGTTGCATCCTTGATTGTAGGACACGTGCAACAATAATTTGATTATAAATCCCTTCATATTATTTCAATATTATAACTACTAGCAAAAATTACCGTTCTTGATGCATGGTTTAGTTGATATTATTCATAAACTATAGTTGTGAAGTCTACTCATAATTCGCCACCTTATATGACATTTACTAATATTTCTCAAGACTTTATGCAAACTGTGCATCATCATCGTTCACTAAACGCCATATTTAAGATTGGGTGATCACATATTCTTAAATACTCCCTCCGGTCTTTATTAGTTTACCCGTATTCATTTTTGGAATGTCCCTTATTAGTTTACTCATTTCTTTTGTTTCTATTTTTGGAATGAGACCACTAACTTTCCATCACACATACATTCAACTTTAATATAAAATAATAGTTTCTCTTTTTTTCTATGTCCCACAACATTGTTTTTCCTAAAACTCTGTGCAAAAGAAAAGGGTAAACTAATAAAGACCGGAGTGAGTAGTAATTTCGTATGGTGAGCTGTTGCATTTTGGTCTACGTCAAATCTGCACATGAACTCCACCCCACATTAAAAATTTATGAAATTAAACTTTAAGATTAAAAGTGGGGCAAGAATCACAAAATAGAAAAAAAGATATTGTTTTTTTAGTAGTATGAAAAATTATGGTATAAGAAGAATGAAGTGACATGAGAGATGACAATTCAATCAAAAAAAAGGGACAAGAAAGTGGGTAGTTATGGAATCACAGCTTGGAAATCCAAATCCAAAAACAAAAACAAAAACAAAAACAAAAACAAATGTCTTCTTCCTTCACGAAGGTAGAATAGAATCATCAAAGGTTAAAAGAAGTGAGCAGTGCACGAGACCACCCGCCTTCTACGAGTACTACGACATACGATTCCTTAATCACGTGGACATGCGCTGTATATACAAAAAAAAAAAAAAGAGTTTATTCATATTCAGATGGGGTCCACAAGGGAGGGCAAAACAGTAATTGTGAAGTTAAAACAGAGCACTAAGCACATGGACATCAAAAGGAAAAGTGAGTGAGCTGTTAGAAAGCCGTTGGCATAAAGAAGGTGGAGGAGAGAGAAAAGGGTAGTTTCGGAACTTCCTTTTTTTTTTTTTTAATTAGGAGAGATAATTGGTGCGAAGACCAATCCCTGTTAGTTATTAACATGCAGGGTATATCAGTTCAGAGGCTATATACAAAGCTAAACAATCCACTACCACCACAAGTAAATCCCCCAACATATTATTGAAATGAGAACTCGAACCCTGGACAATACCTTAAAATTCGAAATAGTATTACTGAGCTACCACCTCTCCCTCTCGGAACTTAATAAGAGTGAACCAAAAGTTTTGTTTGGTTTTTTCTTTTTTCTTGTCAGTAAAGTATCACTGAGTTGCATTACAACCAAACATAGCAGCAAAACAAAATACCCTTTTTTTCTCCAACTTTCTCTCTCCTCAAATGATATTAGCAGCAGCAGCAGCAGCAGAAGAAGTGCAGTGAAGACGAAGGAAAATGATAGTAATTTCTAATTAGTAGTGGTGGTTGTAGTTGCAGTTAGTCTTTTTAACAACAACAACAACAACAAACAACAAACAACAACAACAACTGAATTTCCTCATCTCTTTCATTGAAACAGAGTTTCTCTCTCCTAACTGTGGCGTCTGATTATAGGTGCACCGTCATTTTCTGGGTTCACAAATTTGGTTTCTTTCTCATTACCCCATTACCCAATTCTCTTCATTCATTCATTCATTCATTGTTGCTTAGCTTCTGTTTAATCTTTAATCTGGGGTTAGTTAATTAGTTGATAATTACTTGGAAAACACAGCAATAAATGGAAGGAGGAGAAGAATGTTGTGTAAAAGTAGCAGTTCATATTAGACCATTAATTGGAGATGAGAAGATTCAAGGATGTAAAGATTGTGTTACTGTTGTTCGTGGGAAGCCTCAGGTGCATTTTCTCTCTCTTAAATTCATTTAATCAATTTCTGGGAAATGTTGTGATTGTTTTGGGTGTAATTAATGTTGTGTGCACTCTCTATTTTGTTGTTGATGGATTAGTGTGATCTAGATCTTAATTATAGTGACAGTAAATGCATTTTTTTTTCTATTTAAATAACTTGTTGATGCAATGTTTGTAATATGTCCGGTTTTTATGCATCTTGTTGAATGATTTTTTTTAGTTTTATATCTTGAATGGTCTGACTAATTAAATTATTCTCTCTGCTACAATCCCTTTATAGTTTCTGAAATTTTGAGAGGAAGTTTTGTTTGCTGACTCTTGTTTTGGGTCCAAAATCTAAGAAATAGATTATGCATTGAAGAACTCAAGGCTAATTTGTAGAATTGATCATGTTTTTGCTCTGTGATTTATGATTTCAATCATTAAGTGTAAGCATAGGAGAAATGTAAGTTCTTTGCATGTGGCTAAGATCAAATGCATTGTTAATCTTGAAGCTTTATTGATAATTAAACAGAGCTGTAGAATTTTGTAAGAGTTTCATATGTGGGTTGGGGAAGTTTCAATCTTTAGTTTTGTTCTTTGGATGAGATCCACTTCAATTGCAAAATTACATTTGGAAGTATTGTTCAGTACTATGCACTATGTTCTTGTGTTTAAAGATGGCAATGAACTTGTTTCCTTTTTATATTATCTTTTCATTTTATGTCTTCTAAACTGCTTGACTATAAGCTTGTTTTGGACATCTTTAACCATGGAAACTTGTGGACACCTCGGACATATTACACGAGGAGATATTCCCTTTCACGTACTTCTTTAACATCCATCCAGTCATAATAGGTAGCTGCACTCGTGAAAGGCACCATAGTAACCACAAAGGGGAGATGCGACTCCTTGAGCCGAAGCCCCAAACAACTCAATTCACAAAATCTGGCTTGGACAAAGTTATCTTCTCAACATTGCACTAGCTGTATTGTTAGAGGTCTCCATACAAAAACCTAACATAATTAGTAGTTGGAAATATCCTATTCATAACATTTTAGTCAATTCACTCTTCCCTAATCCTAGTTGATTCATATATCCCAATCAATGTATTTCATGCTAAATGTCCCAACATTCTCCATCGGTGTTCCTTTTTTTTTGTAATGTTTGGAGATCATTACATGGCTGGTACTTTTATGCTGATTTTGACAAAAAGTCGGTTTTTTTTCTCCTTACATGTAACAAGCAAGATTATAAATGAAAAAAAGGAGTGATGTCATGATTATATCTATTTGAAGACATGTAATATATAAAGTTGAGTTGAGCTGTCTTTATCCTGTCAATTTTTTGGTCAATTTGGTGCTTTCTGCAAGAGAAAAAGTTTGCACTCTCCTTCTAAAATTTTGGTGGAAAAAATTAATATTGGAAAGTGTTTGTCAAAGGAAAAGTAGAAGTGGAAGGTAAAATAAAGTAGAAGCGAAAGGAACAAAATTATGATAACCAGTTACTGCTCTAATGTGGAAAGTGTTTTCTTAATGTGACAAGCCAGTGTGCAGCTCTGACATAAGCAGTTTAACTAATCATCTTTTGAAAGAACAGCTTCATCATTTAGGAAAGTAAATGTGCTTTAGAAAAAAAATTCATGTTAGTTACTGCTCTAAGCCTCTAACCAATACTTGCTAGTTACAATCTTCCGAAAATGGAAGGAGAGGTAATATTATTTTCTTTCCTTTTAGAGCATTAAAGGAGTCAAGAATAACTATGAAATTGCTATATATGAGACCTCATTTACCTTCATAGGATATTGAAGCATAGCATACAATACTTCGAGAGTGAAATAATAATAACTGTATCTAATGCTGAGTACTGAACCGCAAAAAGCACTACCTTGTATGAATACTTTTTATCTTATTTGCTTTTACCATGACTTTAAATATTATGTACAGACCTGAGGATCTTTGGCACTAACATATTTACTAATTAATAAGTTATTATGGAAATTATATATCATGATATACTATTTCTATCTCTTAGGAAGTTAAAGATATGATTCCATATACTCCTATATAATGAAAAAAAAGTGGACATGTTAAATTTGAAAATTTTGAAGTGTCCTGGCCTCCTGGGTGTGCTTAACTGCTTATAAAGGTGGAGGAGGAGATGTGTAATTTACCGACCTACTATGATCGACGGGTTACACGGTAATACCTATAAGACATGAAGAAGATAAACAAATAAGACTTGGTTGATGTGAAGTTCTATTCCTACAAGAGTTTGTATGTGGAGAAAAATTCTAGGAAGACCTCTTTAAGCAAGTATGAGAATGATTTGATACAATTCTCTGCATATGATACATCTCTCTTAATAGTATAGGGAAAATACGGAGGAAAAATGCCCGAAACAACACTTTGTTTTGCCCCAAAGGACATCAGAAAAAACGCGAAAAATTCGCGTTTTTTGACGTAGGTGCGGGAGCACCATTATGAGTGATGTCGGAACACCAAAGCATGTGCGGACGCACCGTTACAAGTGGTGCGGGAGCACCGAAGTTTCTGCCAACCTTTGGATTCTACAGACAACTAGGTGTGGGTGCACAGCTATATGTGGTGCAGGAGCACCTAATCAAAATCTTAAAAATTTCAATTAATCCTCTTATTTCATGTTACACCCAAACTCCACAACTCCCTTGTGTAAAAATATCATGTACATTATCTAACAAACACATTTAACTAGGAGTCCGACACCAATGGGTTCTTTGTAGGATACTCTAGTTCTAAGATGAGCCCTTAGTTATTTTTAAAATTCATTCTTATGAAAAAAATGTTAAGTGATTGTTGATGGTAATATTCTACATTTTTACACTACAGGTGCAAATCGGGACACATTCCTTTACATTTGATCATGTCTATGGGAGTTCTGCTTCTCCATCTTCTTCTATGTTTGAAGAATGTGTTGCTTCACTTGTTGATGGTTTATTCCAGGGGTACAATGCAACGGTCCTTGCTTATGGTCAGGTAAGCCTTGCTTTAGTATGTGGTATAAAAGTGCTACACACGACAGTTATATCAATGTGGCCTATTACTACACAAGATAGTGATTTTTCCTTCATGTTGCAGACAGGGTCAGGGAAAACCTACACTATGGGTACAGCATTCAAAGAAGGTGGACATACAGGAATAATTCCTCAAGTTATGAATGCATTATTCAGCAAAATTGGAAAATTGAAGAATGAAACTGAATTCCAATTGCATGTTTCATTTATCGAGGTTGGTCTTTTTCTTTGAATATCTCCTTTCTGACTTAGGGCATTTAGTTAAAATTTTCCAACTACATAAACAATCACGATCTGTATAGAACTCTTGTAATGGGAGTAATCAATGTTTCATCAGAGAGATTTTCTACTATTCTTATGATTTCATCGATACTATATAATAGTATGACTTATTACGACTTTATTCAAATATAGAACAACTGGTTAAATACTTAATTGGGCGTGTTAGTTTTTACTTATATATATGCCCTTTTTTTAGATTAGTTGCAACAGTTTGACTTTGAAAGGGGGGACGGAAGGAACAAGCATATTGACTGCCCCTTGCTCTCTTTCTCTCCCTTTTTGGAGTACGAGAAAGGAGCGGGGGCAGAAAGAAAGCAACCAGAATCATTCAATACAATGAGATCATAAGACTTCCTCTGCTTATTGATCAAGTACGAACTAGCATATACTAACCAAAAGCTTCATCTCAATGCATATTTTTAAAGTTTAAAATTTTTATAATTTTACTACTAGATAATATAAAGATATAATGGTGAGAGTTGTGTGATGGCAATGTGAAAGTCAAAAAAGATTGGAACTAAAAACAGAGGGAATATAATACATAGAGACTTCGAGTAGCTTTAGTTTATTTCCTTCTCTTCGTGGGAAAGTAAATAAACCAAATAATCACTTGCATCTTCTCGGGGTAGTGAAGTTGTCAAAAGAATTCCGGATCGAATTCCATTAGTGTCTACAATGGATTATTTTTTTGTGTAGTACTAATCAGTAGGGCCTCATCGATAAGTTCTACAAGATCTCTTACATTGGAATCCATGGTTATGGACCCGAATCAATCTCGCTGTTTCTCTTTACCTAGGTTCCTTTTCTTTCTTTCTGTCTTGTTTATGTCCTCTTGAAACAGGGTAACTTTTTCTTGGTTTGACGGTTCCTATCAGTGCAGCATGCATAAAGATGCTTCCTATAGGTACCTATAAGGCTATATACTAACAGCGCATGTTGTAAAAACCACCTTAGCTGCTTGTTACCTGTAGCTTGGGTGGCCACTACTTCTAATGTTCTTGCTGGGTTTATTGCAAATGCAATCCTACAAGATTACTTTTCTGATTTTTGGCTTTTGATCTATCTTCCTCAAAATCGATTTCTATTTCAATCTTTCTACTAATTCCAATACTTTAGGAAGTGTCTTCTTTCTTTTATTGAGTGTTTCCTCTATGAGCTCTGGTTAACCTTGCAAATCCTTTTGTGAGTGGTTTCCCGTTGTATTGGAGCTTTTGTGGTTCTAACTTCTGCTCATAACCTCTAATTTAGTGGAGATTCTCAACACTTTTTTTGCAATTGATGACTGCTTGATGGTAACTGACTTGCATTTAAATTCGCATGTTTGGTCCTGTATGGATACTTAAAAGCTCCAGCTATTTAACCGTTTTGATTGGTTATCCTAGTCCACAATTGGTAATTTGTTTGACTGGACTTTTAATTCCGCAGATTCTTAAAGAGGAAGTGCGAGATTTACTGGATTCTTCGCTATCGACGAAATCAGAAACTGCTAATACAGGAAAAGCAAATGTACCTGGAAAACCACCAATCCAGATACGTGAATCGTCTAATGGTGTTATTACTCTAGCGGGATCTACGGAAGTAGAGGTCAGATCTTTGAAAGAGATGGCATCGTGTCTTGAACAAGGATCTCTTTGCCGCGCTACTGGGAGTACGAACATGAACAACCAATCCAGGTGTATATCAAGACATTATCAGAATGAACTTTATATCTTCAGGAGTTTCTATATTGAGTCAATATACACCCCACCATGTACTGCAAATAAATATGTTCATTTTGGGCCATCAAACTTGATATTGGATTATTCTGGAAAATGTGGTACAAAGATGAGAGAAAAAAGATTCTACGTTGATATAAGAATACTCATTGGGAGATAACATTTCAATGCGTCTTGGGAATTGTTTCTCAGACACCATGCCGTATGTAGAAGCCTCATGAGAGTATGTTAATATTCTGGAATAATTGAAAGAATCTTTAGGGAAGCTGAATCAATAACTGCTACGGCAATTTTTTCATATTTGTGTTGCAAATTGCAATTGACTAATCATGGGTGCCACGAAGTTGTCTTCTGCTTGTTGTATGTTGTGAAGCAATTTCGCCAAGGGCCCAAGTAACAGAAACACTGACTATGCAATTCTCTAAATAGATTGTTATTTTTGACCTGTTGTCAGTATCCACTGCTGAAGTAATGGCTGTTGTCTAATTTTGTTGTCTGTTTTTCTTTTCTATTTGGGAATGGTAGACTGTTAATATATGAACTATTTAACTGAAAGGGTTCCACCTGCGTGCGAAATAGTTGACCATGTCAATCTTACATTAGTAATACATTCATTGTTTGTAGTCGTTCACATGCAATCTTCACCATAACGCTAGAGCAGATGCGCAAGCCTAGTCATGGTAATCCTGAAGATGGCAATGTCAATGAAAGCATGAATGAAGAATACCTGTCAGCTAAATTACATTTAGTAGATCTGGCTGGGTCTGAGCGTGCAAAAAGAACAGGTTCTGATGGCATGCGTTTTAAAGAAGGTTGGTCAGCATTTTATCCACTTATTGTGCATCTTTTATTTATTTTCTGACTTTATGTTATAGCATGGGGAAGTTCACCAGTGCTTCACTTAAACAGGAGTTCACATAAACAAGGGTCTTCTTGCCCTGGGTAATGTCATCAGCGCTCTTGGTGATGAGAAAAAGAGGAAAGAAGGTTTACATGTTCCCTACCGAGACAGTAAATTGACTCGGTTATTGCAGGTTTGACACAACTTCTATTCTCACTGCCAGATTTCATTAGCATATGTACTAATAGAAGTATAAATTTGGATATAATATTGAATTATTGTCTCAAACTCTCAATTTATTCATTTAGTTGTTGCATCATCTGTGTCTTGGATCTTAATGTTCAATGTATGTGCTAAAATTGCTTTATTCAAGGTACGATAAGATATTATGTTGTTGTAATGGACTCATCAGTGATTTTTGTACAATTGAAAATTATTCAGGTCGTTTTTCATTGAATGATGTCTAAGGCTTGCATGATTGAGTTATCAATGTAGAAAAACATTGGTTGATAAAGTATCTGGATATGTCCGACCACGCCCTCTCATTTAGTGTTGGGACATAAAGTCTTCTTAATCAGTGAAGAGCCCAGATTGATTTAGATCACTTTTAAATGCCATTTGTTGTTGCTTGAACTTAAGAATCTTTTTAGGTGTTGCCATGCCATGGTTGGGAAATCATTCAATTTGTGTTAGCAGATAGTATTGTCTTGTTTGCTAAGAACGATACTCTTGGAACTTAAAAGAGTATTGACACATGACCTTGGGTACAAGTCACAAGCTGTAAGAAAGAGCTAGTGAACAGCTTTCATTTCTGCACAAATTGCAACTATATTTTGGAGCACTTTGTCTAATGTCATGTTTTCCTTCAGGATTCACTTGGTGGCAACAGCAGGACTGTTATGATTGGTAATTGTCTTATCTCGAAATCCGTCTTCATATTTGGGATGAAATTTGTTATTCTTGTGATGGTAAATCAACTGCATTGCTCCATCGTCTATGCTGTGCTGATTCTGAACTGCTGGCTTAGCATATACTTGGTCTTTGTCATATAATATGTCATTAATTCCTTACTGTGTCAACTCTTCAACTAAAAAGATTTTCAAGCTACTCTTTTCATGTGACCTTTCATACATTTGCTTTTTGTGCTTGCAAAATTCTGCTACCCGCAGTTACTTAGCCCAAGCATTGCAGGAAGACTTCGGCAGTTGTTTATAAATTCTTGGTTGTATAAAATAATTAGGTAATATGAAGGATTATGTTTATCTTTTTGGTTGGAAAAGGATATTGCTGCATAGTATTTCCCAATCGACTTGTCTGCCATGATAAACTCTATATATTCTTCTTGCTACTTTTGTGCTGACTTTGCTTGTTGGCATTCGTGTCTTGTAATTCTAGTACCACATTTTTGCAAACTCTTAGAGAGCTTTTGGTTTCTCTAAACTTCCTACAGACTGCATCATTAGCTAACATGTAGGACGTCTGATTTGGTACAATATTCCCTGATGCAGTGTCAGCATAAAAAATATAAGCAGTTACTTTTTCCTTCTGTACATTCTCTCGCTCCAATGTATTCTGTTAAGCCCTATTCTAATGCCAGTTATGCCGGATATCTGTTTTCCAGCTTGCATCAGTCCGGCTGATATTAACGCTGAAGAGACACTTAACACACTTAAGTATGCAAATCGTGCACGGAATATTCAGAATAAGCCAGTGGTAAGCATAACATGTCCTTTCCACAAGATATAGTAAATGAACCTTTTGGCTTTATAGCCAAATAGGATCAGAGCTAATTTTAGAGTTATACTTTATTGTTTGTAATAGATCAATAGAGATCCAATATCCAATGAGATGATTAAGATGCGGCAGCAGCTTGAGTATTTACAAGCAGAACTTTGTGCAAGAGGTGGAGGGGCATCTTCGAATGAAGTACAGGTATAGAAATTGTGCAAGTCTTTATGTTATCTCTGCTTGGCTGCATAAATTTTTGTCATTTAAATGACATTAAATTGTAGGCCTTAAAGGAGAGGATTTCTTGGCTTGAATCAACTAATGAGGATCTCCGTCGAGAGCTTAGTAAATACCGCAGTGGATATAATGCTGGTGATGAGGGTGATACATTGGGTCAGGTAGGTGATATACTCTTGATTTAATTCAGTCTGGACCTTGGATTCTCTCCATGACATTGGTCCTCCTGTGTAGGATTCTTTACTATATTGATTCTCTTGCATTATACATGTTTTATAGTAAAAGTAGCAGCATTTTCTCTTTTCATATCATTGTACTGATAAGTTGGAGTATAGGACCAGGGTGGAGAAATCTGTTCAGTGAAAAATGAGGGGCATAAGAGGCGCCAAAGTATGGATTCATCTGATTACACAATGGGTGAAATCGTTATGGGTATGGCTTTCTAGTTTTGAATTCTAAAACTTTGCTGTCTTTATCATGACTTCTAGCCTCTAGAGAGAACTGCCCTTCGATTTCCAAAGAGCCTCAGAGCTGAAAATTGGGGATGTAATTGCCCTTACTTTTAATATTAGTCCATCAAGATGTTTTTGTATAGTTTACTTTTTATTCTCTGAGCTGCTTCTGAATTATGTTTATTGAGATAACATTAGAGAAATTATAATAGAACTGCGAATTTTAATAGGTGATTCCAAAGACATAGATGAGGAAGCTGCAAAGGAATGGGAGCACAAGGTTCTTCAGAACACCATGGACAAAGAATTAAACGAGTTGAATAAACGTCTGCAGCAGAAAGAGGTATGACAATTGTTATATACTATATCATGATACAACCATTTTTCTGTCCTATGTTATTAATCATCAATTTTGTCTAAATAAGACTTACTTAAATCAAAGATGCTGCCTCCAGAATTTAATATGCTCATGTGAATTATATACAAGCAAAATCGTCGGATGGAGAAAGTTTTCACATACTTATTTCTCCAAACTTATATAGAGATTGCTCACTTCCTCCAACTAGAACCCATTGACTGTAATACTGTATGATATGTAGTCGGACTGTTGTGCCAATTGACCTCATTTGAGTTGCTCATCATGTTATAATACTAAAGTTATATCAAATAACTGAATCAAACATGTGGATGGTTATAGATTGTATGATGCATCAGTTCATCAGTCATATCCCAATTGCCTTAGTATCTATGATGTTCTTGAGAATTTGTAACAATTGGTGCATTGCAGATTTGAGCAACTAGTCATCTTTAATAGGATAAAAAGACTGCAAATTGGTATCTTTATGTATCCGGATTTTGTCTCTTTACTACAATAAACACATCTACTGTTGATTTATCATGCAGTACTTGTGTTGCTGCTATCACCTCCAATCAAATTGTATTGACAGCTATTGCTCCTTAAGATGCTTTTTTTATTTATTTTAAATTCGGAACATGTCTATACATTTGACAATCTGTTTCCATCTAATCTTTCACAGTGGCTATCGTTGTTATTAAAATCCTAATCCGGATCTTAGATCCTATGATTCTACGTCCAGAAGGACCTCATCGATCCCAATCCTACGTAGAATCTTAATTTTGTAGGATTCCATGATTCTACGATCCGATCCTATCATAAAAATTCATAAAGTAATTTCACATTTTATCATGCACTTCAATCTTAGAGCATTGAACTACTAGCACCGTTTGCGAAAGAAAATCTTTCATTATTAACGTGTGTAAATTTTTAACACGAGTCTTTTACCATATTGTAGCATAATTATCACTATGTTACCCAAGTTTGTAGGATCGCTACGATCCGATCCTGCCAATATGATCCTACCAACCACTACGATCTAAAGTAGGGTCCCAATAAGTGATAACATTGGTGGCTATTATTATTGTTTATTGTTTAAAATTCTTTTGTCATTTGACTATATGAAAGCATCTGAGTTTGATTCACTGTAATGTTTTATACCAAAAATGTTTCTTTAGAGATTATGTGATGGTGGTGTTTGATGAGTCACATCAAACATAAGATCTCTTCCGCAAGGGCGAATAAGTAGAAGAGTTCTAATGCTGAAACATAGTGGAGATATGAGGCCTCTCAAAGCTAGAGCATCATAAAGCGCATAAAAGAAATCAGGAAACTTAGTTTGCAGAATGAAATTTTTTGGTTTATATGTTGGCTCACCTCCATGGAGGAGTGCATATCAATACTTCCCTCCATAAGTCACCATAATTCCAACTCTTGGAAAAACAAAATGACTAAGTTTCAAAGTTCATATCATTCATTCCTGCACTTATTCTCGCTATCTTGTGTTAATCTTTCATCTTCTCACTCCCCCTTGAACTAACACTTCAAAACCTAGAGCATTCTTGAGACAGATAGATTGTGCTACATGCGAATTATAGGAAAGTACGACAAACTTCAAAATGATTTGGTCAAATTTCAACATGCCAGCATTTATAAGAGTTTAGGTTTTTTCATGTTATTTTCGTCACCATATGTGATTCGGAGAAGTTGTGCTCCCTATTTTTCCTTTGTACAGTGCCCTAGATTATCACTAGCACTGAACAAAAAAATTCTTTAGGGCTCCATTACCATTTGTTGATGGTATCACGAGGAACGCCGAAACGTAGTGCACATAGAATATGGTAAATTAGTGAGACGGTGAATAAGAATTGGTGCACGAGGAGAATAGATTGAAGAGTATTAGAGCAGAAGCCCAGTGGAGAATTGGAGATGTGGCTTTTGAAGCCTCAAAGGGTTTCTAAAATAAATAAGAAAACGTGTGTGGTCATCATTAGATGGGATATCCTGTGGCTTATTTTTTATCTCACACTCGACGAAGTAGTACATAGAATTACTTGAAATATGTTTACTGCTATGTACCTCTTCAAAAGTTACTACGCTAACCTCTTAAAAAACTAATTGTTTACTCTGGAAATACAAAAACGATTATCTTGAGAGTCACCATTATTCTGCTATGTATCAGGCCAGACCACCTGTGATGTTGACATATGCTACAAAGGGGAGAAAGGACCAGAGAAATGAGAATAATCAGTGAGGCACTTATGTGAGGGTAGATCAGTCTTTTACGAGTTGGCTTACTAGTTTGTTAGCTGATGTTATAAATATCTTGAAGGGTAGAAAGAGAAAGGCCATGTGAAAATACTGAAAAGTGGGTTTGGCATTTTGGGAGAGAACCTCAACCTCTCGAAAGTTGAGGGTGTATGGCTGTATATTGATAAACATTACTCCTTTTTATCAATAACATAACTATCTTAGCCTAATTGATCTTATTTGCCCGTAATTGTTGCTTAATTACTTGAATTCATAGCATACTCATATCTATCCTTGTTTTTCTTTTGGACCATTTAACTTCTAACAAATGGTGTAAGTTACACTTTAGTCTAAACACACATCCTGAAGCCGGTTTAGCGACAGGGTTACAAATTCTGCAACTTATTTGAGACTATATATTCTTCTTTGCAGTCTGAGATGAAGCTTTTTGGAGAAGCAGATACTGAGACACTTAAACAGCATTTTGGGAAGAAACTAATGGAACTTGAGGATGAGAAAAAAGCTGTCCAGGTTCAATTTAAATTATATAATTCGTACTTTTATCTAGATTTCCAAGAAAGCTGTTTTATGGTTCTGCTCACTTGGGTTATTTTTAATGACTGCAGCTAGAACGAGACCGGCTTTCAGCTGAGATAGAAAATCTTGCTGCTTCTTCTGATGGTCAAACGCAAAAACTGCAAGATGTTCATTCTCAGAAATTGAAGGCACTTGAGGCACAGGTAAGGTTTTGACGGGCATTATTTTCCGATTTTTCCCTTTGACGTTGAAAACAGATTATCAATCATGTCTGTCAAATGTTTTTAGTCTTCTCTTCAATGTACATCTGTAGATTCTCGATCTAAAAAAGAAACAAGAGAACCAAGTTCAGCTGTTGAAACAAAAACAAAAAAGTGAAGAAGCTGCAAAACGCTTGCAAGAGGAGATACAATTCATAAAAGCGCAGAAGGTTGAATTCCTACTCACATTATACATGTCCAAAATCAAAACAACAATGATTACATTCTACTGATGCTCTCTAAATCTAGGTTCAATTGCAACATAAAATCAAGCAAGAGGCAGAACAATTTCGACAATGGAGAGCTTCTCGAGAAAAGGAACTTCTGCAGGTGCTGTTCACTTTGCTCTTTCTTGTTATGAGCGACCCTTCATTTTATTTTTTGCCGTCTCTTGCTCCTCTGCTTTTCTCCTACTTTTACGCACTTTTCTTTTGCTCTCTTTGTATTCCATCTTCCAGTTTGGCCTATAATAATTACTATCAATCAACAGTTCAAACATCTTGCTGTTGTTTATTCATTAGTTGTACTTTCTTAAAGCAGTTACGTAAGGAGGGTAGGAGGAACGAATATGAGAGGCATAAGCTTCAAGCTCTAAATCAACGTCAGAAACTGGTAAGCCTCGCTTGCCCATTTATTTATCTTTCATCCAAGATCATTTAGAATGAAAATTATTGTCCCAAAATACAATCATTCATTCGCTAACATATCTGAGGGATGTTGGTTGTTGCAATTTTTCATGTTGAAGTCTGTGTTCTCATTAGTGCTAAAGCCTAATGACATCATCAATATCAACGAGTAGCCTAACTGTCAATTTCTTCTCTGGTTCCTAAAATGCCAATTTTACTACTACTTGCTCCCTTTATTGCACTTGTATATTGTTGCCATCAACTCCTATCTTACCGAGCTTTGGCATAAGGATTCTTGTTCTTGACAGAATATATTTGTGAGGCATATCAGATAGAAATATATCCCTTGGAGAGTTAAGTGCGAATAAATTTATTGAAATCGTATGCCTTTCTGAGAAATATTTCACTTCCAATAATGTTAAGTGGAATAAGTCTTTGTTTTGTTTATTGTTTGATGAAGTGCTGTGCCGATATATCCCCTCCAATACAGAAATTGTATGATTTTTTCCAGCCATGTCTATCAGTTTTTACTGTCTATAGCATATCTCTGAGTCTGTAAGTTCCGCTCATGAGAATCACAAACCTGGTAATGCTTGTGACCCCTTCCAGTTAGATGCTGTAAGCAATTTCTTTAACTTTCTCAGGTTCTGCAAAGAAAAACAGAAGAAGCTGCAATGGCCACCAAAAGATTAAAGGAGTTGCTTGAAGCTCGTAAATATTCAGCACGTGATAACTCAGGTATCATTCTTGTAGACGTATATTATATCTGAGCCTAAAAACAGCAATAAAGGTACCCTGTGGTTATTTTAAGTTTTCTATTCAAGCACCCTCAGTGCTGAAAATAATGAAGTTCCTAGGGTATTGTGATTTGTTTTTTCTAGTATCCTAGAGGCCACAAATAAGATATCCCAGTGTACCTCCGACCATCCTAAGAATGTATATAAATATTTCACCCTAATTAAATTGAATGAAATATATAAATCAGAATACTTGTATACTATACGTCCTTGTCATTTCCTTGTGCATCAGAAGATAATAGCTTTAGTATTAGGAATGTTGTATTCTAATTTCCATCTATGCTGTTCCTAATGCTTGGTTTCTTATTTTGTTCTCTGCAATTTTCCAGTTGTCGCTAATGGCAATGGAACGAATGGGCAGGTAATATCCATGTGTACTTTCTAGTTATCTTCCAATCTCAAGTATATTTATCCAGTTATGTTTTGTTAATGGAGTCTTTTGCATCTCAGACCAACGAGAAAACATTGCAACGCTGGCTTGATCACGAGTTAGAAGTCATGGTAAACGTCCATGAAGTGCGTTTTGAATATGAGAAACAAACTCAAGTGTACGTATTCTGTTTGAATTGGTATATGCAAAAGTCAGCATCCATGAATTGGTTTACAATACATTGATGATGGTTCTGCCTTTTCCAGACGTACTGCACTTGCAGAGGAGTTGTCTGTGTTGAAACAACTGGAAGAGCTTGCTTCAAAGGGCTTAAGCACTCCTAAAGGAAAGAATGGATTCTCAAGGTGCAATTCATGCAAATTCTTAGTTAGGAATCTGTTGCCCCAGTTACTAAAGAATAATATAGACTGCCTTAGCAGTTAGAAAGGTAGTTGATTTCTGTTGCAATTATGGTTAATGAAATATTTGATCGTGATCATATGCAGATTATCTTCCCTTTCACCGCATGCAAGGATGGCTAGAATCACATCTCTGGAAAATATGCTGAGCATATCATCCAATTCCCTAGTGGCAATGGCTTCACAACTTTCAGAAGCAGAAGAGAGGGAACGTGCTTTTAGTAATCGTGGTCGCTGGAACCAGTTGCGATCAATGGGAGATGCCAAAAGTTTGCTGCAATATATGTTCAATTCTCTTGGAGATACGAGGTTCTTATAATTATTGATTGGTTTCAAAATTGATTCATCTTTAAATATTCTTTTTTTATTGAGTCTGTGTTCGTTGCTGCTCCACATGTGGATCAGACAGTCTCTTTGCTCTAATCTCTATTTATTCCTCTTTGGTGTTGTCCATTACGTTCTGATGAGTGTAATGCTGATCTAGCTTCAGAATGGTACTGCCCTGATTGGTTGGTATTCTGGATTTTAAGACAATTTACAAAGTTTCATCCAAAAGAGATAAAATAAACCACCATCAAGATCTAAAATTCCAATGGTTTTGCTCTTTTTGGTTGATGGTATCCTACAGCTTTGAAAATAATTCGTAATCAGAAATATATGTATAAAACATGTTTGCTATTGAATTGAATCGTTTTTTATGCATGTAATTGTTAACCTTGATGATGTTTTAAATCTTGGATTGGAAGATGACCTGCATGATATTCTGTTAGACTGTTAATGATTTGTTTCAGTAGTTTTTCTTGTGAAAACTTATGTGTCAACATTGGAGCTCATATTAGTCTTGTTTCTTAACAGATGTCAGTTATATGACAAGGAAACTGAAATGAAGGAAATGAAGGAGCATCTGAAAGAACTAGTAGGTCTCTTGAGGCAGAGTGAAACACGGAGAAAGGAGGTGGAAAAGGACCTCAAATTGAGAGAGCAAGCAGTTGCTGTTGCTCTTGCTACATCTGCATCGGTGAGATGAAGTTTAGTTTTTGCGGAGTATTTTTAAGATGCATTTCAAGCCTGGCAAGTAATTTGTCTCCTGACTCCTGTGAATCCTAATTAATTAGACCTGAAATATGTTCAAACTATCCTACCTGGAGTATCATAAGTTGACTTGAGTGACGCTGAGGTTCTAATTTAATACTTCCTCCGTTTCTCAATAAGTGCATCATAGAGAAAGTGGGGGAATACCAAGGAATGTAGAAAGAGAAAGTTGGGGCCAGAATAAAGTAAGGTAATTCAAGTTGTGAAACAAAAAAGTAGTGGTCCCCTCTTGCTTTATAGTGACATATTTGTAATAATATTGAACTTTGTTTACCATTTTGAGCTTGGTTGCACATATTGTGACTATTCCAAATAAGGAAAGTGATGCACTTATTGGGAAATGGAGGTAGTAATTTGCATGATTCACTCCCAAAAGCCCTTTGATATAGAAGTCTAGTTAAGATTTGGCAATGCTAGTTTCAGATTCTTGAACGATTGTTATGTGTGCTCTATTCTCTTATCTTTATTTAAAATTCTTGACCACTTATATATTTCCTTTTTCTTTTCATCTTTTTGTAGTCTGATCTAATTTACATTTGTCACTGAGCAGAATAATTCACAAGGATCAGTAAAACACTCAGTTGACGACACTCACGACATGAGTGGCCCATTTTCTCCAATATCAAAACCTGCTCAGAAACAGTTGAAGTATACCCCTGGTATTGCTAATGGTCAAATCAAAGAATCGGCAGCATATATTGATCCGAAAAAGGTTGGTTTTCTGTTTCTTGCTTCCTTCTGTTAGCTAGCCTCCTATCTGTTTCCTTCATGAAAAAGGACTTTTCCTCTGTACGCAGATGGTACCAATTGGACAGTCATCAATGAAGAAATTAGCAGTTGCAGGACAAGCTGGTAAGCTATGGAGATGGAAGAGGAGTCATCACCAGTGGATATTACAGTTCAAATGGAAATGGCAAAAACCATGGAGATTGTCAGAATGGATTAAGCACTGTGATGAGACAATTGTGAAGGCGAAGCCTCGGCAGCAGGCATTGATAGATATGATGTAATACTTTGTCATGGTGCTTTGTGTGGTTTGACCTCCACGTACATCCACACATACGTCAGAGTTAGACTAGCAATACCTATATAGGTGAGTGTTTTCTTATCTATTGCATACTAATTATCTGTTTGGCAAGCATAAACATGCCATTAATATTAAGTACTGATGCTTGTAATGCCGTTTATAGCATTGTATTACCATCTGCATGGTAATTGATCATTTACACTTTGTTTGGAGGGAAAGGAAGGGCAGGGGAAAGAAAGGGAGGGGGAAGATGGAGCTCCACTTTTCCTCCAAATCTCTCCAATTTGGGAGGGAAAATGGATGCTGTAGCCTCATTTCAAAAGAAAATTCATGGGAACAGAATTGGCTTTAAACTATACTTTGGATGGATTTTCTTTACTAAGAAATGAATCGAGTGAAAAGTTTGTCAAATCATGAGCGGAGCTGAGATATTCTTAGTGCTCTTGGCGAGCGCATATGGGAACTCTTTCAAGTCATGATATTAGACATAATCAGAGAAATCTTTTACTTGAATCTTTTAGATACCAGCTCATTATGTCCTCTGACGACTGAGACATAGTGATGGGGTGGTTTATGAACTAATCAGTTTGATTATATGAGTTAGTGTCTGGGAATAGACACATGACTTGCACTGGTTGAATACTTTACTGTTTCCTTTGCGTAGAAGTTAAATCGCAGCATCATGTCCCATATCTTTCTTTCATCTGTCCAAACTTGTAAAAAACGCAATCCTGTACAGTTATGTTGTTTCTTGTATGAGTTAAAGTTGATGAATTGATTTAGTCAAGTTGGAATTTAGAACTCTTTTGTGTTGCAATTGTTACCAAAGACGTCTGGCTTTTGTTTTCTGAATTTCTGTCAAGGCATTTCAACACTATTTTCAGACTTTTTGTCCATTCATTTGTTCCAGGTTAGAAGAATGCAGTTGTATACAGTGGCCCATTATGTATGTCTTGGAGAACTTGGTTTTTATAATGAATTGGATGCATTGGTGTTTAATTCTTTAGAGGTGATTTGTTGGGCAGAAGGGAGCATCTTGTAAAGCAGTGATGATGCTACCAGTTTTATGCCAAAGCAGTCAGCGGAAAACACAAGCTGGTTAACTCCAGCATTGACATTTCTGGTACTTAGTTATCTTCTTCCATCTGACGGCTTCTAACGCTCGTTTTATATGGTTTTATTTTGTGAATAAGGATTTCTTTGATATGACATATGTAATGATAATGTAAATGAAGGGTGGTTTTTATTTCCCTTTGTTGTGTTTTTGGTCTGTAGGCAGTCTCGTATAGTCTGCAGTGTGTAAACACAAGATTAATTTTGTTAATATATTATAAAAAAAAAGTAGGAAATTGTATTAGCTAAACTTATTGAATTGTACTAGGCTTTCATGCTTGATGTATGTAGCACATTGATTGAATTACACTCTATAAGAAGTGATTGAATTACAGTAAAGGTTTCCAAATTTGCTGTGAGATTAAGAAGAGTTCTGTTTGTTGATCCTGATCGTGTAAAAGTAGCAGAATCTTTAGCAGACACCTGAGCAACTCTCTTTCTTTTAATTTTTCAAAGAATAACTTACTATCAATAAAATCAAACCAGCACTTAAAGCATAATTTTTGGGGTGGCGATGATAGTAGAATGCAAACAAATATACATATGTTCAATATAACTACACGTTATGGACTTACATACTTTGACTTGTTATTTGGAATGACTATTGTAATATGGTATGATCGGTTAGGGAAATGATATTGGACTTGGCTCTTAGTAGTGAAGTAATATGACAAAGGTGACATGAGAGGCAGAGGTTAGATGATACTATGTACATCTATCATGCTTTTTACACAAGGATAAACATAGTCATATTGAATCTTGTTAGATTAGTCTCAACATATACATTCAAAATACTTCCTCCGTAACAACATAGATGTTACACTTCGACTTTCACACTTGTCGATGCAGTGCTTTAACCATTAATAACTTTAATTGTATATTTGTAAAAATTATAAGAAGTTAATATTATGAAAATATCCATTGAGACGAATCCAACAACATATCATATAGTAATGATTGATTATATCTAAAACTAAAAAATACATGGTCAAATATAGTAGGTGAATAATGTAATTTTCGAAATGTAACATCTATTTTGCTACGGGAAGTATTAATTTTAGATAAATGGAGACATTAAAATTTTAGATTATCTATTGGAAGATGTGAATCTCTATGAGTTGCAATTAACATAGAGCAAATGAAGGCATTAAATAACTGATTATAAAGATGAAGGCGGTGTAAAAAACTGAAGATGTTCCAGAGCTGGCTTGAAACAGAACATAATTCTCGACCTATTCTGTAAACCATGTACTTACCACCTTCAATGGCCTCGCCTAAGCATATAGCAGCAATCCTTTTCTCTCATACAACCACATATAGCATCTTCGACAGAAAAACCAAACAAATTTATGACGGCATTGTATATATCAGCTTTACAAAGCGCCTGGCATTATGTTATTAACAAGACCATCACAGCAATATTCTCAAGATGCACTTAAACCTGACACCAGTAAGTATAATGTTCATCTTTACGATGGTTGCTAACAAGACCACCACACTGCAAACAGATGAAACTACTGCCATCAGAGAAGGCATCGAGCACAATTTGCTTTCTTCCTGTCTCAGCCAAAATTGACTTTCCATAAGAATCAGATTCACAGACAGACACACTTGGTGGTGCTGGTGATGATGAGAATAATGGTGGCGGGGATGATGATGGTTCGCTTCCTGTGGGCTGAGCTTCAGCAATTACACACTCGGCAAATAAAGAAGCAAGTTGATCAGCTTCAGCACTTGCCTGTAGTTTTGACCTGTATAGCTCACGCGCACGTTGCAAGATGTAAAGAACAGCCTCCTCTCCTCCTTTTGTTCTCATAGCCATAACTACCTATTTGGGACAAAAATTGACCAAACTGATCATTAGTATGACCTACATTTTTAATCATTCTACTTATATAGATCTAATGCACACCGGATGCTGAATGCACATGATATCATATATCTACAGCTTAAAAAATAAAACAGGCGCATTAGTAACATTTATTCATGTCAATGGCGCAGTAAGATACATTACAGATTAAGTTCTTGTCTTCTGTTGGGCACTCAAAGCACAAAAAACTCCTGTGTCAGTTAACTTCAGACAGGACCTAAAGCATGTGCAAATGAGAATAATCTCAATTTCGGGCATTCTAGAGGTATTACATTACACCACAATAGACAGCAAAGCTCCAAAGTCCAGAAAGAGGAGCAGCAGATGCTATGCAAATCACACACAAATTTAGCACTGCGATCCGCGCCACATCTAGGAGATGGAAGGACTGTAGTGTGCACCCCACAAATTCGTCCACTTCTTTAAGAGCCCATCCCAAAGTAAACTGGGGGACATTAGACCTAAGAGGAGAAGTGAAAGCACGTAAATTTAGTGACTAGAAAAGAAATCAAACACTTCCATCTAGCTGCGCAAAGAACGGCTTTGTGTTTAGATACTCCACTTCATCAATTTGATATAATTTTGGATTATAGGGCGGGTCATGGCCCGGATAGGCACCCCCTAAATCCGCCACTAGGTCATCGATTTGATCTTCTGTGATAAACTATATCATGTTTGCTATGCAAACAGTATAATAACTTTCGCGCCCATCCAAACACCAGTCCGGTTAGTAGGTAAAGAATTATTTATGTAATACACTCATAATCTTAGAAATATGCTGATTCCAGTCCTCGTTTAATTCATCCAGAAGGGAACATCTGGTTGAGCAAAACATATACTGACCCTAGGTTACAGAAGTAACTCAAGTTAGATTGATCCCTTAAGAACTGAAACTTAATGAAACTAGCACCATCTAACTGTTGAATGGAGCGAAGAACCACGCATAGGGACACTCCAAAACTCTGAAATCAAATTTTACAAAATCCACTCTATTTTACCAATCTGGTCGATTGGCCGTAAGATTAACGATCTTATTATCAGTATTGCTTACACAAAGCGAACACTGAACAGTTCAAAAGCAGAACACAAAATTAGTGGTTCTTACAATATTGATATTATATACCATATTTCATAATATTGAGATTTAACAATATGTCATTAATTAAAAAAATATATTCAAGTATAACCACAAACACACTGAATATAAGATTATAAGAAAGAAGTTCTAATTTACTAGCCAAACCTTCTTTTGCAGTCATCCTGTACATGCCACAGGCACACAACTCGAATACCACATCTTGAACTCCGATAAATAATAAGAGGATATAAGAAAGAAGTTCTGATTTACTAGCCTCAAGATAGAAGAGACGTTGATCTAGCAACCTAATTGCTGTGAGAAGGAATCAAAGCACTACCTAAGGGCATAACAGTTTTGTGTGACTAAGATTCATTAGTAGTCCAATAATCAAGTCCAAGATGAAACAGAAACTCCCTCTGTCTCTTCCTCTCTTGCTCTCTCATTTACTTGGTCATTAATCATTTAAAAACCTATACAATCCACATGTCTAACCGCAGTTCTGTTTGTATTCATTTAAAGCCTGAAATCAATCATAGTCATTAGGTTTTTCGGCTCTTCAATATGCTTCACATTACACTAAAAATCTAAACTCCAAGAAAAGTTAGCTTGCACAGTAAGGATATCAATGAACAAGAACACAAAGATTACACACACAACACAACCCACAGCGAGTACGAAAATCCGCCTATAAATTCTTTCCAGAGCCACACTGTCACCGCTGCTGCTTATCCTACTCACAATTTAAGGCTATAATACACAGAAACATACACACACAAAAAATCAAGTACAAAATGTTAACACAATTTAAGGCTATATATCTACATGAAACTAACAAGAATTCCAAAAAAAACTTAATTCGAGCGCTCGAATACACGGTAGCTGAAATTCGCAAGAAATACCCCCCTCCATTTGCTTAAATTTGAAATTGCTTAAACCTGGATTCTTACTAAACCTAATAATCCTTCATAAAAGATCCACATCGAATGAGAAGTAATCTATTATTCAATAATTTGGACACAACTAGTTAATCTTGCAGCAGAAGCAGATTAAGGAAAATGAACAAGTTGAAATTAACTTTTGTACATAATAGATTAGTGATAATCGTCCACTAAATTATTGGTTTAACAAGAAATAACAACAAACTTAGCATTGATAGTGGTACAAGAAAAGTGAAGTGGTGCAAGAAAAAGGAGGAGAGAGAAAAAAGTACCGCTTGAAGAGCTTGGGAAGGGTTGCCCTCATCGACGAGTTGACGAGCCAATGCAAGGAAACCACCTGCCATGTCAGTTGGTGTGGCATTGGAAGGAGGCGTCTCTGTTATTTCCATTTCCATGTCTGTTGTTGTTGTTGTTGTTGTTGTTGTTGTTGCTGTTGTTTCATTCATCTTTTACGCATTTCTCTCAATTTCCAACACCAAAGATGCACCTGATTTTATGATTCTTCTCATGTACTAATCATATATGCACTACTGTCTACTAAACGCAAACTTGCTCTTCTTTTCTTTTCACCCGATTATGTCTTTTTTTTTTTTTGGGTTTTAATTTTGACAACCCAGATGTTTCCAGGCTCCTCTACCTATTTATCTGGATCCCGGTTTTCTTCTTCTAGGTTGTACTAGTAAGTTCTAGAGGTTTGATAAATCTCTAACAGTTAGATGTGTCTAACTCATGTTTTCGTGTAACAAATATTGTTTGTGTATATAACAAATATTGTTTGTGTATGTAGAAATATTGTTTGTGTTTCGTATAACAAATAAGGGAAAAACAACAGGAACACTATTTTTACATACACAAACAATATTTGGTATATACACAAATAATATTTGTTACACGAAAACTTGTATTCAACCCATCTACTCGTGAGATGTTTATCATCCCTTGTGAGTTCCATGTCTTTAGAGTCGATAATGGAAAAAAAAAAGTAAAAGTAACACTCTCATTTGATTTTGGTATTTTTTTCAATATGCCTTTTGTTACTTTGGGTTGATTTTGGATTGGATTTATATCATTATTGGGTATTTATTTGCTTTGAAGGAAAATGTCCCTCAAAGTTGGAGTTAAGAGTTTTTAGCGCTTCCGTTGCATTTACTTTCTCTTTTTTGTATGCTTGAAGATTAATCGGTATTTCATAAGTTACTGATGGTGATTTGAAAATTACGATTTTCGAGATATTACTTGTGAATTAGATAAGTCTAGATATAATTAATGGGATTAATTATTCTATGTTGGTAATGTGTTGAAGTGACTCAGATTGATTCACATGTATCATATAGAATTTGAAATTGATTGTAAAAATGAACTTAAGTACATGATGTGTTTATTCCTATTTGAAGAACATTGCTATTACTGGATAAATTATGTTCAACCACTATGTTATTTTACATGTTGGAAGAGGTTAATACTCAATATACACGTGTAGTTTCCTATTTTTGATCCAGCTAATTGAAAATCGTATGTAAAAGCTTGCAATAAAATTGAGGAAGGAAAATGCAAACAAATGTTTAGAGAATAGAAAGTCTGATCTAAGGCTTTCTTAATAGACTTCCCATTCACTTTTTTCAAATTCCAATCTTGTAAATTTTGGCTATAAATTATCAACGATATTTAATAAATAATATAATCATCTGAGATCTTGTTAGATTTATCTCAATTTGTACGTTCAATCTATCAACTCTTTATAATTACATTTATACTCATCGAGTCCCAATATAATTGCCACAAACCATTTTGGTACCAATATAAAAATGCATAGAGAAACAAAAAAGTGAGTAAGTATGTGTATGGCGCAACTGTAGTAAAAGTGTGATTGGATAAGAATAAGATGGTCAAATATGGCATTGACAAACACATGGGACAACCCAAAAAGAATGCTGCAACAATTAATTTGGGATGGAAGAACACAGTTAAACACATGTCTTGGACAATGTACGAAAAGCTAATGAGAATCCTATTAATAAAAAACGAGGGAGTATTGCTTACTTTAACTTTTTTTTCTTTTAATTTGTTGCAACACATTAACTTTTGCACTATTTAGAGCCAGCTTTAAAATATTTTAAGTATAGACACCGAAATTTTATCATATTTGCGGTATTAGTTGTGATATGGATTAGATAGAATTTCTTATAATTTAAATGTTATTATCCTAGAAAATATTGTATTATCTTTGTTAACAGATGTTCCATCTTACCTTTAGTCATCATAGGGTTGTAAGGAGGCTAGATGGAATAAGCCACAATGGCTCCATCTCCTCCAATCCATACTACCAAGTTGTAGGCTAGTTGTCCCGTAAGAAAATAGAATTAAGAAATTACATGTTTCTTTTCAATCTATATTATTCTATAGATTTGAATATTTTGTGAACATTTACAATAAGATATTGTTAGACGTATTGTTTTGGATAAATTTCACCAAGTAGGATTAATATATCAAGAATAGTTTGGCAATCAATCTAAGTGCTAAATAAAGATGAATAAAAATATTGATCGAAGTATAATTGTAAGTAGAGCTGTGTAAGTACAAGAATTTAGAGAAGAAGAAGAATTGAATAGCTTGTAATCAGATGCCTTATACTTGGCTATATGTTAAATCTATTTATAATAAAAAGATCCTAACCTAGTTACCGTTATTGGTTGTTACAAATGACAAATATTCCAGCTAAAGACCCCTTGATTTATGGCAGTCTTCCTCCCCTTTTATCTCAATTGCTTCAACGGGCAATGACTTCATTCAACGCGGAATACTACCACGTGCTTGACGGTCATGCAGACACAATCTGGACATGTCGCTAAAACTGGTCTGGTACAATTCGAAATTTACCGCACAACACGTATCTTAATGTATTCTTTCATAATATCAATTTTTTTTTATATAATTTTCTCTTATAATGATTAATATAATGATCAAAGTTATAAATTGACAAACGAATAAAAATCAAAGGAAGTAGGAACTATGTTCAAGAAAACAAATCGACCACTTATTGAAATATAATTACTCCCTTCGTTCAAATTTTATTTGCACCATCTCCTTTTTGAGATGGCCCCAAATAGATTACCTGTATTACTAATGGTGATGAGAACCACCAACTTGCTATAAGCCTATAACATACAGTATATATATTATTTGGTCCCACTTTTCTTTCGTCTTTTACGAACCCAATCTAACATTCTAACCAAAAAATTCAAAAAAAAAAAGCAACTAATGTTCAATTAGGCAAGCTAAGAGAAATAGAGTGAATACGAGCTAAGGATAGTAACAAAATTCCAATACCAACACAAGTACTAAACTTATAGAGTTGTTGGTTTGGTCTCAAAAGTTTTTCAAGTTAGTTTTATTTCCTCCGTTTCAAATTACTTACAACACTTTAAGTTCCAAAGATCGCAATAACTTCTCTCATTATCATATGAATTCTTCTTTTTATCTCTCAAAATCCGGTTTTCTTCGTAAAACTTGTGCATCCTTTTCATGTTGCGAGTAATTTAAAACGGATGAAACAATAATTAATAAAGTAGAACAAGTAGTTACAGGCCAGCAACTCCAAACATAGCCCGCTTTTCCACCTCTAACACGTGATACTCTGCCACCCTACCCAGTCCCAACACTCTGCTTCTTTCACCATTACTCTCCTGACTCTTTTCTCACTTTGTCATATTCATTGGACTCACAAACTTCTTTTTTCTTTTTCTTTTTCTTTTTACCCATCTCTTTACTCTTCCATCAAAATGCTTAGATTCAAAACCAAAATTTCTTGCCTCTAATTTAACCTTTCGCTTACAATGCTGAGAAAATCACTCATTCTAGTTGTTTTCTTCTTCTTTACATTATCACACTCACTCTCACACTCACACTTACCCAGTACTGATGCTCGTGCACTGTTAGATTTTGCCAAAAAAGCTGATATAAACAACAATCTATGGTTTAACACCTCTTATTCTCACTGCAAGTGGCAAGGTGTTGAATGCCTAAATCACAGAGTTGTTCGTTTAGTGATTGAAAGCCAGAATCTTGGAGGAGGCATTATTACACCTAACTCGTTAACTCGGTTAGACCAACTCCGAGTTTTGAGTCTTCGTAATAACTCGTTAAGTGGGCCCATCCCAAACCTCACTGGTCTCTTCAACCTCAAAGCCCTTTTTCTTCACCACAATCATTTCTCTGGCTTGTTTCCACCGTCGATCATAACACTCCATCGCATCAGAACCGTTGATTTTTCTTATAATAATCTCACCGGCGAGTTACCCACCTGGTTGACTCAGCTGGACCGGCTCTATAATCTCCGGCTCGAGTTTAACCGGTTTTATGGAACCATCCCGGCTCTTAATCAGTCCACTCTGTCAGTGTTTAATGTTTCAAGCAACAACCTCAACGGTCCTATTCCTGTCACGCGAGCATTGTCTCAGTTCAGCCTGTCTTGTTATTCGCAAAACCCGGGTTTATGCGGAGCCATTCTACACAAAGAATGCAACAAGACACATTTCTTCGGGTTCAGCTTCGGCCCCGCCCCTGAGCCTCAGCCTTCATGGGCGGGGGCGGGGCAGCAGAATGCGCAATTGCGCGGAGTAGAGCTGAGTCAGCCAAGTGGAAAGAGTCACACTGGTAAAGCTATTATCTGGGGGTTTAGTATAGGATTAATGGTTCTTATTGCTTCCATCACTTGTTTTGCTTTAGCTGTGAGGAATCAGAGGAGAGACAATCACAGGGAAGGCACAATGGCTTTGGATTATTCTGCGACAGCGAATGCAGCGGCAGTGATGAGAACGGAAGAGGAGAGGGAAGAGAAAGTGAAGAGCGCGCAACAAGAAGCAGCAGCAGCAGTAGCAGTAGCAGTAGCAGTAGGAGGGAAGAGTGGGAGCTTGGCATTCTGTGCGGGAGAGACTGAACTTTATACGTTAGAGCAGCTGATGAGGGCTACAGCTGAACTGTTGGGAAGAGGGACTATTGGTACTACTTATAAGGCTGTGTTAGATAATCGTTTGATTGTGTGTGTGAAAAGGTTGGATGCTACTAAGATTGGAAGTGCAGGGAATGAGTTGTTTGAGCGTCACATGGAATCAGTTGGTGCACTTAGACATCCTAATTTGGTCCCATTGAGGTGTTATTTTCAGGCTAAGGATGAGAGACTTTTGGTCTATGATTATCAGCCTAATGGCAGCTTGTTTTCTCTCATACATGGTTAGCTTTCTCAATCCTTTTTCTTTTTTCTTCTTCTTTATATAAAGTACTACTAGTATTTTATTCCTTGCATTTCTGTGTTCAACTAATGGTTGCTTTGTGAGCCCATTATGTAGCTGTCTTATGAGAAGTTCCTAATTCATATTCGTCGATACATGGAATGAGTTCTCTTGAAAAAACTATATACCTACTTCTAGGAGTTACATACCAATCTATAGTTATTGATTATGTTCATAGTGATCTCGGAACTTGGCTGCTGCTTTCTCGATTCCCTATAGAAGGTGATCATGTTTTCCGAAATTGGACGTTGATAATTAATACTTCATCCGTCTTTTTTAGTTGTACCATATTGACTTTTGACACTATTTTACGTATTCCACTTTAATGTTGTTTTACTATGTATACAAATGGAAAAGCTGTCATGTGAGATCTTGTTATTTTCGTCTCGTTACATAGTTTTATAATATCAAGTTCTTATAATTTTCAAAGTTGTGGGTTGGCAAACTTCTCGGTATATTTGGATCCTTCCATCCCATCCACAATACACAATGAGTTTATAGAACTATTTGCTTGGAGTTCCACCATCTTACAATCTCCTTCAAACTCACTTAAGTAAACACCTTTTCATCTCCGCAAACAAATAGAGAACTCGTTTTAAAGTCTCGGGTCTACAGATCCAAACTGAAGCAGTCTGTCTCTGGCAACTAGACTGTTCTTCATCAGAGGCAAATTAGTGAAGGGAGATCTTAATTTCATGAACCCATTCCAAATAAAAGAACTCTACTTCATCCTAGGGAGATTTGAACTTTGAAGTATAAGGCAAGAATAGTCACCAACTCACCATCTTCATTCCTCTCTGAAACCTTGTTAACTTCTGCTCGTGAATTTGTTGTCTATTTCATGATACTAGCTTAGTTAATTTTTGGAAGGATATTCCCAACTTTGAATCCCTCTAAGATCTCTATCTAATAAACGTTTACTTTCTGGATTCAGAATGGATTCATTATTCTCTCTTTTAGTTAATGTTCTTTTGTTATTATTTTCCTCTTTGCCCCTCTTTCATCTCTTATGTACTCCTTTTGTTCCTTAATGGTTTTAGTAAGGTTGTGTGTAATTGATACATACAGAGATGGAGCATTTAGATTAGTTAAGATTAGTTAATACTTTCTCCGTTTCTTAGTATTTGCAAGTGTATGACTTTTGCACTATTCATTTATTAACTATGACTAACTCTTTTATTATATACAAATGCTATTAAGTAAAATGTTATTGAATTAGAATATGTATTTTCTAAATATCAATTATTTATAATTTCATTGATTGATAACAAAGAATATTGATGGTCAAAGATGTGCATTAGCAAGCCTAAAAGTCAAATAGTTGCAAGCATTAAGAAACAAAGGAATTTTTGATAAAAGATAGAAAGTAGGAAAATGCCGAAAATCACTATGGAACGAAGGTTTTCCTTTTAACATCTTTGCCTCATTTTCCTTATTATCGTCTTTAACTTCTCTAAAGCTAAATTTAATTTAATAATGTCTAGTAACCCACTCATGTGTCCACACCCAACTTGCTTTTTCCCCTCTTTGATATCACATTATCGTGTTTTTCTTAACATTTTCTTACCTTATTCTAATGATTGGTGTGCCTGACTAGAATTTCAGAATACTAGAACTGTTAAGGTTAATCATTTAATCTTTTCTGAGGTACATTATTAAATCTAATTCAAATCTGCCCATCATGAAGCCTCTAGCTTTCAATGACCGAGGATTTATGAATCTTGAAACAAATTGAAGAACTAGTTTTGAGTTCTTGTGTTTGGACAGAATGTGGATATGGAAAAACGCAAAATTGGCACTATATCATGGCTCAACTTGGAATTACCCCCTTTGTTGAACGTTTTTTTTGGCTTTCAGGATTGCAGCAGTGACTGAGAGTAGGGAGATGCTTTTTTTTTTTTGGCTTTCAGGGTTGCATCAGTGACTGATAGTAGGGAGAGGTGTGAGGGGATTGGACCATAACAGTGAGTGATTGTTTTAAGGAAGGAGGTACATAGGAAAAACATTGAGCCAATAGGAAATAGTCGATGAGTGATTAAGTGGAGATGATACACCACTAATTGTTCCAGTTTGGGAGTGGCTTTGTGAATTAAAACCAAAATATGATTTAGTTGAGGATGTTCCTTGACCTGGCCTTGGCAAGCAACAATGGTCTGACTTTCTCCCATAAAGGATATTTAAAAATGAATTCAAGCGGGAAGCATTGAGTGTGGGTGGTTATCTTATTGCCTTTATTGGCAATGACCCTGTCACATAACCATATCTACCCTTAGTAAACATGGGTGCTCCTGGGATGGATTTGTGGGTAAGAGAGTGAATCTCAATTCTCAACTATGGAACCACCAGCTAGTCATTAGCTTCATATTGTTTTCCATGAATTTAGCCTT
Source organism: Beta corolliflora (assembly GCA_947648045.1). NCBI lineage: Eukaryota > Viridiplantae > Streptophyta > Magnoliopsida > Caryophyllales > Amaranthaceae > Beta > Beta corolliflora. Next base: position 142,525 of record CANSZD010001217.1, read on the forward strand.
CATGAGGAAAGTATACAACATCTTGACAAACCTTTGTTTGTGGTGCTGACAATATCACTGTTGAGTCCACTTTAAATATCTGTTCATCGCGAGTTTTGTGTCCTTTCAGTTAGTATAAGACATATTTTTGCTGAGTTATCTTAGTTTGACCTATACAGGTGAAGGATACTGTATCATTTATACGACATTGATTTAGCTGCTATCTTAATACTGCAATAGTGATGCAAAATGTTCTTGTTGCAGGTGCTGGTTTTGATTGACTCCTTTACTTGATCAGTGGCTCAGTGCTCTGTTTTTTCTAACTAACATTGGCTTATTTTGATCTGTGGATACTGAGCTGATTTTCTGGCATCATGCAGGTTCTAAGTCAGCAAGAGCAAAGCCTCTGCATTGGACTTCATGCTTGAAAATAGCAGAGGACGTGGCACAAGGCCTTTCATATATTCATCAAGCTTGGAGACTAGTTCATGGCAACCTCAAATCCTCTAATGTTCTCCTCGGCTCTGATTTTGAGGCCTGTATAACGGATTATTGCTTAAGTGTCTTAACTGAGTCGTCATTAACAGAAGATGATCCTAGTTTGTGGGCATATAAAGCACCAGAAATCCGTAAGGCAGATTCCGAAGCAACATCTAAATCTGACGTATATGCTTTCGGAGTGTTGCTACTTGAACTCTTGACAGGAAAACCACCATCTCAGCATCCGTATCTGACTCCAAACGACATAGTACACTGGGTAAGATCTGCAAGGGATGTTGCGGATGGCGGTAGTGATGAAAATAGGCTTGTGATGCTTCTTGAGGTGGCTATAGCTTGTAGTGTGGCGTCCCCAGAGCAAAGGCCTAACATGTGGCAAGTTTTGAAAATGTTACAGGAAATCAAGGAGGCAGCATTGATGGACGAAGATACTGAATTGCACCCTGGTGAAGGAATATCCTAGGCTATTTTATTGCATATATTATTTTCTACTAATCAAGTTATGCAACACGGATTAAATTTGATGGGGATATCGTACTCTACCATTTGTTCATACTTATATTAATTCTCCATAATTTTTGTGTTTTTCTTTCCCCTATTTTTTTTAAAAAGCTGTTCAAAATAACAAGTTTGTGCAACGTAGAGAGGTGATTGGATGGGGCCTTAAGGAAAAGGAGTTACAAGAATTGTGTCATTGGAAAAGGCAGTCAAGAATCATGATGGTGGTGCAACAAGGCCTACTAGAGTACTAGGTCTAAGAATTTGGAAAAGTAAAGCTACAAACTGAAACAAAAAAGCGATAGGCCAAGCCCTTTTGTAGCAATGGGTGTGGGACTTGGGAGTGTTGAGGATTAGGCCACATTGTTGAATCTTAGAAATCTGCTTGGTGCATGACAATAAGGGGTGGTATACTGTATCCAACACATGGGATTCAATTCCGTCTACATTTGATATCTTTCTACTTTGTTTGATGCATGACTAACTTCTCAATTTTCCCTTGCTCAATATGATTCTCAAATTGTGAACTTAATTTGCTCCAATAGTTTGTGTGAATGATTTATTTTACTGTTACTTTAGCCTTGCGTTTCAGCTCAATAGTAATTCTCTTGAAAAAGTAATATATTGATTGGGAAAATTCTGTAATGGAAGGGGGAATTTGGGGTTGGGGATGTGACGAATAGGAAAACCCTAAGGCAATTCTCCAAAATGGTGCTTGCTTGCAAGGTGTCAAGTGCATCAAGCTCATCTTCTCATGTTCATGTAGTTGCATTATAGTAGTAGCTTTAAAACTACTTGGGAAATTCCATTTGATACCACTATACTTTGGGGTTTTCTATTTGGTACCCAAATTTTTTTTGGATTTTATATGTTACCATTGTAGTTTAGACTTATTCTCTACCATAACATTCCGTTAAGTAAAACATTAGTTTTGGGTTAAATAAGGTTAGTAATTTGCCTCGTCTACGTGCCTTGTGCATCGAGAATAGTTCAATTAAGGTTTGAGAGTCAATTTTGGCTCTTATGGGTCAAGATTGAAGTCGAAATTAGAGAAAAACGACAAGAAACTCGTTTTACGTGTCAGGAAATGCCTACTTATTTTTTTTTTTACCAAATTGGACCTTAAATTTGGTCGTTAAGGACGAAAATGACTCCCAAAATCTTAATTACGCAAAATCAGACAAACCCCTAACCCTATTTAAATCCCAAACTAATGTTTTGTTTAACATAATGTTACGGTAGAGAATAAGTCCAAACTACGGTGGTACTATATAGAATCCAAAAAATATTTAGGTATCAAATGGAAAAACCCAAAGTACAGTGGTACCAAGTGGAATTTCCCAAACTACTTTTTAAATCATTTTTTTTGGTTGTTAAAAATATATTTTGTTCAGTTTTTTCAAAATTGTAACAATTTAATTTTTATGTTCGTCATCGTACAACTTTAACCATAGTTATTAATAATTGGTATAATATAATAAAAGGTGATATTTAAAAAATACATTGAAACACATGCAATAATATTTGTATAATAAATTTCACTTTTATCATTATATTATATAAAGCTAGAAAAATTTGCTTAGGTGTCATGTAGGCAAGGCCATGAAATCCAACGTGTCAATTAAATACGAATTTTTTTGCCAAGTGTACAAGGCCTAAGTAATGGACATGTGGCACTAAGTAATTCAAATTGGGAGATATTTGAACAAAATCGACCAAGATTAGGGTTAAATCCGTGATTTATGGTTCTAATTAGGCAATTAGTATGCTCAAATCTTTATGTACATAAACAATAATAAATCACTGCCTTTTCTATTTTTTGATTGATATCAAAAACCTAACTTAAGGTAAGGATTTGAAATTCTCAATCAACCTTAATTTTGGGAATATTAATTGTCGATCATGCATATTTTCGGATTTAAAAAAATTCAATGCTATGTACAATATTGCAAGTATAAATAGGGACCATGCCATAGCTTACCACCACTCTAATCCGTGGACTAATTGTAACACCCCTAGGTGTACGGGGAGCCCACTAGTAGATATTGTCCTCTTTGGGCCATAACCTGAAGGATTTCCTTTGGTGTAGAACCGAAGTCCTACCCGAAAGGTCTCTACTAGGTTGAGTTATCCACCTCTATATAAAGAAGGCTTCGTTCTCTTCAACTTTCGATGTGGGATAGCCAAGATCTTAGGCACCTTCTCCCCTCCTTTAAGGAGCATGCGTCCCCGTAGGCACTACGGGACTACTACGGGACATCGGAATGAGCCACGGCTCGATACCATACGTAACACCCCTAGGTGTTTAGGAGCCACTAGTAGATATTGTCCTCTTTGGGCCCTAACCGGTAAGGATTTGCTTTGGTGCGAGGCAGAAGTCCTACTCGAAAGGCCTCTACTAGGTTGAGTTATCCACCTCTATATAAAGAAGGCTTCGTTATCCTCAACTTCCGATGTGGGATAACCAAGATCTTAGGCACCTTCTCCCCTCCTTTAAGGAGCATGCATCCCCGTAGGCACTACAAGACACCGGAATGGGCCCTGGCTCTGATACCTAGTAGAGGTCTTTCGGGTAGGACTTCGGTTCTGCACCAAAGTAAATCCTTGCTGGCTAGGGCCCAAAGAGGACAATATCTACTAGTGGGCTCCTGAACACCTAGGGGTGTTACAGATGGTATCAGAGCCAGGGCCCATTCCGGTGTCCTGTAGTGCCTACGGGGACGCATGCTCCTTAAAGGAGGGGAGAAGGTGCCTAAGATCTTGGCTATCCCACATCGGAAGTTGAGGAGAACGAAACCTTCTTTATATAGAGGTGGATAACTCAACCTAGTAGAGACCTTTCGGGTAGGACTTCGGTTCTGCACCAAAGCAAATCTTTGCTGGCTAGGGCCCAAAGAGGACAATATTTACTAGTGGGCTCCTGAACACCTAGGGGTGTTACAGATGGTATCAGAGCCAGGGCCCATTTCGGTATCCTGTAGTGCCTACGGACAGGGCCGTTCCTGACATTTTATAGGCCCGGGGCGAAACTAAAGCTTAGGGCCTCTTACATGTGGTGGCAGAGCTAGATTTTTCGCCACTAAGAAGTACATTATTTGACACTTACACAACAAAATAAGTACACTATGTTTTTCTTAAGTACACATCAAGATAGATATATTTTTTAGGGTAACTATACTATTTATATAAAAAAATATTATTTTTGACACTTACACCTATCAAGATACATAACTGAACACCTAGGGGTGTTACACTAATATCTACTAGTGGGCTCCTGAACACCTAGGGATGTTACACTAATATTTCCGAAGCTATACTTTTTTTTCTTCTCAATATAATATCGTCATGGCAACATCATTTCCCTCAAAAGAAACATCATCTCCCTCACAAGAGATTACACAAACACCTATGAGCAAAAAAAAAAAGTGGCCTCCTAAGGTGGATAATTCGAATTTTCTTGATGTTGATACTATGGTTTTAACCCTTTTCCGTGAAGGTCATCTTATGTTCCACAATGTATCCAATAAGTTCACACTAGATATTTTGATTTTCATAATATGATGTTATACGACCTCCAATACACTCTTCCAAGGGCTTATAAAGTGTGTGGCGATTATTTTGAAGATATTTATTTGAATAATGGGGATGATGTTCATCGGCTTAAAAATATTGTTTTAATTTGCTTCATTATTTAGCAAGTGACGATTTGGAAGCAAGTTCATTATTTTGTTATCTAGCAATTTTGATTTGTTACATAATAGGTTGTAGCAATAACTCTATGTTATGCTACCCCAATCTTTTCAAAATTCCACACGGTACCCTCAAACTTACCTTTTTTAATGCACAATGGCCTTACCGCTTATTATACATCATTAATTTCGTTTACTTTTTGTAATCCAGTGGAACTATCTAATTTGTGAATATTCCCTTCAAGCGGTAGGGGCATTGTGCATATAATCAGCGGTAGGGGCATTGTGCATTAAATAAAGTAACCTTGAGGGTACCGTGTGGAATTTTTAAAAGGTTGAGGTACAACGTAGAAATTAAAGAAACACAAGGGTATAACGTAGAAAAATGTTCGAGATATATGTCCATTGCTAATTTGTTACATTTTTTAGATTGATCTTTATAGTTTTAACATTGTCCTCGATTTTTTATTTATGGTTGAATAGAATTATTCATGCTCAAATACTATTTTTTTGGGTTGAATACTCTTACATTTATTTTTTGTATTAAATAAAAAGATACAAAAAAATTATTGACTTAGCAAAATATAAATGTCATAATTCACTTGACATAATCCCGTGATGATTGCCGTAATCAGTGGGATATGAATCATATGATATTGATATTTGGAGCAGTAATTAGTTACCTCTTTTCTATAGTCATTATTATAAAACTTTCCTAAAAAAAATAGCCAACATTATAACTAAGAAAAAAGGTTGACAATCATATAGAATCTGAAATCAAGGACACATCTAACATAGAATTGGTTATCTTATCAAACTTGGGTAAATGAAAAAGTCTGAAAAACTTTTTTGATTTTTGATAAGAGTATTAGATAATTTTTTAATCTAATAGGAAAATTTGGAGGAGTGATTTTCGGTTTTCAACATTGATTAGTGATCTTCAATTGATCTTCCAATATTGACGGATCAATGAAGGAAAGATTGACCAATGAATATTGAAGGATCAATTGATCTTTCTTAACAAAGAAGAATAAAGTTAATCAAGGAAATTCTTCTATCACATTGAAATGTTATATGGTCTTTAAATATAAATGTAAAGTTAAGTACTTAAGTTCACTTTTTTGGTTAAGTTCCAAAATCGAGAATTAAGACAATAATAGATGATATCTTATTATTTATTAAAATTTTCCATTGCAATTATAATATAATAATATATAAAACAACAATATTTTGCCAATATATAGCACTATCTATATCTATCTATATTCTATATATACTAATAAACCTTGATAATTTGTCCTACGTGTCATCCATAGGTTTGCTCTCGCCATTTGGCAACCCAAAAATCGTCCTAAGTATTGTACTTGCCACGTGTCGTTTGTTTAGCATTCATTTGCCACCTGGATTTCTATTTAATTGGCTATCCTTCAATCAAGCTTCTCTCAATCAATTTAAAACTTTAAAATATAGATATAAAACATGTGTATGCTTACATCATGGGCAAATTGATCAACTAATTCGAAATCATTCATAATTTGAAAAACGTGATTTTAGGGATTGATATATTACAACTCATTATTTAAGATTTCCCTAAAGAAAAAAAACCGAATTACTTCTATTTAAACCCTAACTCTATCACTATAAATATTCTAATCATACTTGCATTGCATTACTACACTAAACTCCACAAACCCTAAAATCCTTCCCCTAAAACCGAAATTTAACATAGTTGATTTAACACTATATTTTCGCCAGATAAAGCTGCAAATAAACTGTTGGTTAAGATCATGGTCCACGACTAGATCAACTTTCATTTAACAAATAGAAGCATCCATTTTTTAAGTTTTCTTATCGATTGTGAAGCGTGTTTGGACCTCCTGGGATTAATCTCCTACGCGAAACTGTATGAAATCTATGCTCATTGTTCATGAAATTATCGCGGCTGCCACTCAAACAATGCAGAAGCAATGCTAACATGAATGTTAATGTGAAAGTGTAAAGGAATGAAGTTTTTTGTTTTATCATGGAGGCAATCTGGAAGAAGGAAGGATAATATTTTGGAAATTAGGAAGATTAGTAAATTGATGCATGCTTGGTGGGCTGTTATATAAAATCTGTTGTGTTACGGTGTCAAGTTAGGCTGCATTATTAGACTATTAGTACAAGTAATAAGTTGTAACTAGTGAGTATCCCGGGCGATGCCCCGGGTTATTACTTTTTGTAAGTTTTTGTCTAGTGAGAAAAAATTGATGTCATGACATGATAAATAATTGCATGGTATTTTGAAAAGTAAGCCCTTAAAAGTTTGGAGATGAAAGCAATAGCTTAACTTTCTATAAGAAATTAGCCAAACTAAGAGTTTATGTCTATAACAATCTCTTGTTATTACCATTAAAGTGGGGTTTTGCTAAATGCCGTCCTATTTTTTCCTACTAACGCCCTGTAATTTTGTATAAAAATACGAGGTCTTTCCTTCTCTTTCCCCTCCATTCCCCATTCCCTCACTCATTCCCCTTCCATCCCCCTCCATTCCTCCTCACCTCTTCCATTCCCTCTCATCTTTCACTCTCTCTCCCTCATCCCTTCCATTTCCTCCATTGAAGGACTATAAGATTTCAAAATTTTCCGACAAGTTCACATTTTCCAACGACTTCAAGTTTTTTTACCATCTCGTTATATTACGGGGAAACGCTAATGTAAAAAAAAATTCGAATAAAACTGATAGAATGTCTTGAACCTGGCGCTTCGAAAAACTTAACACGGGGGTCTTATTTAGTGTTTCAGTCCCTATTTTGGCCGATTTTATGTAGTTTTATTAGAACATCTCAAAGTAGAGTAAAATTTACCAGAAATTGACTTGAAAATACCGAAAAAGTGCTCAGGCGCCTAAAATAGGCGCCCAAACCTGTGGTCAGGCGCCTAAAATAGGCGCCCAACCACAGGTACAGGTGCCTAAAATAGACGCCCAACCACAGGTATGGGCGCCTACGCCTATTTTAGGCGCCCGTACTGTGGTTGGGCACCTATTTTAGGCGCGACCACGGAGTTTGGCGCCTATTTTAGGCGCCTGGGCACTTTTTCGGCATTTTCAAGTCATTATAGTCCAATTTTTTTTACTAAATGAATTATGAAATTTCATTAATATTAATAATTCAATAATGTGGCCGGAAAAGTTACACGTAATGTAAACGGAAAGGTTGTCGGAGGAGTGGCGGTGTGATGATGCTATTTAACCTTCTTCAATATGTGATGAGAGAGAGTGACCGGAACGGAAAAGTGGCCGGAAAAGTGGTCGGAGAAGTCCTTGGATGATGAGAGAGTGTGATGAAGTATGAGAGTGGGATAGTGAGAGAGAGTGAGGATGTATGAGAGTGGGAGAATGAGATAGAGTGAGGGAATGTATATGAGTATAAATACATAAGAAGTATGTATACAGGGCGTTAATGTGAAAAAAAGGGCGGCATTTAGCAAATGAGTTAAAGTGTTAGAGATCTAACTACTTGTAGAAGTCTTTTAATGAGACATAAATATAAGACCTTATTATAATTTATTTTGAAATATATAGTAAACAATGATGTAATGTTGGATTCATGGTTAAACTCTCACTTTTCATTTCAAAGGTCATGTGTTCGATACCTTCTAACTACAAAATGTTATTTTTTTTAATTGAGAGGTTTGACGTGGAAATGGAAGACTGCAAGCGCGCTTAGAGAGGAGGTGCGCGTGGCACATAGAATTTCTTAGTAATTAGTACAAGTAATAAGTTGTAATTTAATCAATATGTAGAACCATATAATAAGGTACATGCATGATTGATGTTTTCTTGGCGAATAATTGATTGATCTAAGTTTTTCCCATCATGCAAATATTTGACTTTAATTCATTAAATTACTACATATTTTATAGTCACAAATTGAGTTTGCAATTTTCAAATTGTCGACAACGACTAGACTAGAGTTGGCAGGACTAATTTGTACGAGCCAAATACTAACAAGCTTTTGGTTCAAATTAAAATCGAATAGTGCATAAAACTAGCTAGCTATCTTTATTTTGATTCCAATCATCATCATTCTATTATATAAAGTTAGAAAAATTTGCTTAGGTGTCATATAGGCAGGCCATGAAGTCCAACGTGTCAATTAAACAAGATTTTTTTTTGCCAAGTATACAAGGCCTAAGTAATGGACATGTGGCACTAAGTATTTCGAATTAGGAGAAATTTGCACAAAATCGGCCAAGATTATGGTTAATGCCATGATTTATGGTTCTAATTAGACACTAAGTACCCTCAAATCTTTATGTACATAATCAATTCTAAATAATTGCCCTTTTTATTTTTTGATTGATACTTCCTCCGGTTCCATAATAAGTGAAACACTTACTTATTTTAGAACGTTTCAAAATAAGTGAAACATACCTTAAATGGAAAAAAAAAGTGACAAAATAACAAGAAGACCTACGTAAAGCTTTGTGTGGTTTTTTCTCTCTCCTCCTTTTGATAATGAAAAGGATATTTTATGACTTTTTGGCTTTTGAAAGTGATGTTTATTAAATCTCGTCCAATCCCCATGTTTCACTTATTATGGAACGGAGGAAGTATGAAAAACGTAACTTATGGTAAGGATTTGAAATTCTTAATTTTGGGAATCTTAATTGTCAATCATACATATTTTCGGATTTTTAAAAAAAATTAAATCTCTATGTATCTAATTAATCCTAAATCATTGCCAATTTAGATTAATTTGATTGATATTATATACATTACTTATGGAAAGTATATTTAAATTCTCAATCAACCTCATTTTTAAAAATGACAACCGAATTTTTAAAAGGGGATTGCTATGTACAATATTGCCAGTATAAATAGACATTGTACAATAGCTTAGCATTACTCATTGAACCGTCCAAATACATTCAGGCCCTGTTCTTTTAAACTTATTTTAGCTAAAGCCGAACCGAACTTATTTTATTTTTCTTTGAACCGAACTTATTTTTTTATTTTTCTTGAAATTTGAACTTATTTATCTTGAACTAAAGTTTGTATTAACATAATATTATCAATACTTATTATTATAATAATCAATAAATATTAACATAATATTATCAATACTTATTATTATTATTTTATAATAATATTTTATAAATAATAAATAATAAATAATAAATAATAAATAATAAATAATAATAATAATAATAATAATAATAATAATAATAATAATAATAAATAATAAATAATAATAATTAATAATAATAATAATAATAATAATAATAAATAATAAATAATAAATAATAAATAATAAATAATAAATAATAAATAATAAATAATAAATAATAAATAATAAATAATAAATAATAAATAATAAATAATAAATAATAAATAATAAATAATAAATAATAATAAAAAATAAATAATAATAAATAATAATAATAATAAATAATAATAATAATAAATAATAATAATAATAATAATAATAATAATAATAATAAATAAATAATAATAATAAATAATAAATAATAAAAAATAAATAATAAATAATAAAAAATAAATAATAATAAGTAAATAATAAATAATAATAACAAATAATAATAATAATAATAAATAATAAATAATAAATAATAAAAATAATAAATAATAAATAAAAAATAATAAATAAAAAATAATAAATAAAAAATAATAAATAAAAAATAAAAAATAAAAAATAAAATAAAAAATAAAAAAATAATAAATATTAAATAATAAATAATAAATAATAAATAATAAATAATAAATAATAAATAATAAATAATAAATAATAAATAATAAATAGTAAATAGTAAATAAAAAATAATAAATAAAAAATAATAAATAAAAAATAAAAAATAAAAAATAAAAAATAAAAAAAAATAATAATAAAAAATAAATAATAATAAATAATATATAATAATAATAAATAATAATAATAATATTAAAAATAATAAATAATAAATAATAATAATAATAAATAATAAATATTAAATAATAAATAATAAATAATAAATAATAAATAATAAATAATAAATAATAATAATAATAATAATAATAATAATAATAATAATAAATAATAATAACAATAATAATAACAATAATAATTAATAAATAATAATTACTAAATTATAAATTATTAATAATAAATAATAAATAATAAATAAAAAAATAAAAAAAAATAAAAAATAAAAAATAAAAAAATGAAAAAACAAATTCATCGTTATTATAATTATAATATTAATAATTATAACAATATTAATTGTAATATTGAAAACAAAAATAATAATTACAACATTAGCCAAGAGTGAACTTATTTTTGCTAAACTGAACTTATTTTTACTTATTTTTGCTGAACTGAACTTATTTTTGCTGAACTGAACTTATTTTTACTTATTTTTGCTGAAAATAAGTCCAAAAGAACAGGACCTCAATCTATAATTTTTGATGTTTTTTTTTCTTATCAATACAATATCGTCATGGAAACATCATCCCCTCAAAAGAAAAATCATCTCCCTCAAAAGAAATTACAAAACACCTATGAATCAAGACATTGATGAAGTTGGACTTGCATAGATTGATTGGTCGAGATAGTCTTACAAGGGCTAATATTAAGTTTCCTGAAATTGATCAAGATTGTCCTACAAGTTCTAATAGAATGGTCCAACGTTTTATGATGCATGGAAAATCATAAATTCCTTAAGTGATTGATGTAATTTTAAATTTCGATTAATATATAATAATGCAATATGATCCATTTGTTTACAACAACTTCTTCTTCTCTATGTTTCTTTATATTCACATAATTCAGGTTTTTACAAATTTGCCAGGTCACAAGAAGTGTTCATTATAGTTTCAAGTTAACGATGTCATGTAGGGTGATATAAACAAGTTAAAAGTTAACATACTAAATTTAGAAAGTAATTCATTATTTTGAGGATGTAGTAGATTGGAAATGAGGCCTTTAGAAATGGTGGGAATACTATCCATGGATCAATTAAAATACTCTGTTTTTGCTTTGTTTGAATAAAAGTTGTGTATTTTAGTCTCATAAAACATGATTAGTGGAAGTGAATTGAGGAGTTGTGTAAATTTTTTTTGGGTATGTTGTATTACTTGTATATTTGGATGACGTAAGTGTTCTTTGCTTCTCTTAATTTCTTTTCTTCTTTAACTGCATTTTTCCTCCCTGTTTGAAGGAGTTCCTTTTACTGCACTATATTATGGGTTAGCAGCTAAGACAACATAGTAATTAAATTGGATGTCTGTAAATTGCTGAGAGGAACCACTTTTCGACCTAGATTCATCAGATGGATTGGATTCCAACAAAGTTGGTGGTAAACTACCTCTTGAATAGGGAAAAGTTAAAAAAAATCGGCCTTGCCAAAATTAAGGGTAATTGCCATGATTATAGGAAGTGATTGGACAATTAATATCACCAAATCTATGTGTATCTAATCAATCCTAGATCATTGTCAATTTAGATTTATTTGATTGGTAATATATACGTTACTTATGGAAAGTATAATTTTCTACTCAATCAACCTCATTTTACATGACAACCGGATTTTGTATAAAATTTTCTACCCAAATTGATAAGCAAATATAGCCGTCTTTTGATTTTTGGTACTAAGCTAATCTATGTTATCAATATTTTTGTTGCAACGATAATTTTTTTTTATCAAACTTTTTTATCTCAAATTTGAATAATCTTTATCCTTTAGTCGAATTCAGGTTCCAACTTGTTGAAGATAAGAGTTGAATATACTCACCTCTATCCTCTTGTAACTACTTAGCTAAGATAGATATTATACGTTTGTTATTTATCTTCTACTGCTTATTATCTCCTCCTTATTAGTTAGTAGAATATTCCTAAAGTGTAGATACTATTCTTTATTCTTTCTATCTTTTGTAACAACCTCATAGCTTGTATCTCTATTACTATTGTACTATATAAACGTCTCTGTACATCAATAATATAATTATCTTCCTTCATCTTCTACATGGTATCACAACAAAGATCCATGCTCTAACATTTTTTTTTCAACATGGCACACGACTCACACTCCCTCTCTAACTCCCTTTGAACCTTCCAAACCCCTCACGGTTATGAACGCTCACTCCGTTCAAAAGCTTACCTCCTCCAACTATATCATTTGGAAGGCTCAACTTGAGGCTCTTCTTATCGGTTATGATCTCCATCAATTTATTGATGGCTCCTCTAACCCTCCCCCTACCAAAACCACCACCGACGATGGTAAATCCATCCTAAACCCCGTCCATGTTACATGGGTTCGCCAAGACAAACTCCTTTTTGGTGCTCTTGCTGCCACTCTCTCTCCATCTCTTGGCCCCCTCATCTCCCGTGCCAACACCTCTAAAGAAGCTTGGGACATTCTTGCCCATACCTATGCTAAACCTTCCCGTGGTCATATCCAACAACTTAAATCACAAATCAAAAACCTCACCAAAGGCCCTAGTTCCATTGAGGACTATATGCACAACATTCGACGCATTGTTGATGAACTTGCACTCCTTGGTGCTCCCCTTGACCCGGAAGATATCACCGAACACATTCTAGATGGTCTCCCTGAAGACTACAAACCCATTGTTGAAGCCGTCCAAAATCGTGACGCCCCTATTTCCTTCGATGAGCTCAACGAGAAACTTATTCGTCACGAGCTCAAACTCGAAAAACAGGCTGCCAAAACGCCTCCTTTCCTCCCATAGCCAACCCCACCAACACCCGCCCCACCTACACTCGCCACACCACCCCCTCATCTTCCTCCAAACCCGCTGCCTTCCCCGCGCCAAACCAGAATCCACGCAATCCCTTTAAGGGACGCTGCCAGTGGTGTAATGTCCAAGGACATACACTCACTTACTGCCCCACCATCAAGGCCCTTCACCCCTCCATTCACCCACCTCCACCCCCCTCTCGCTCTCCCGAAGCCACCCCACAAGCAAACACTGCCACAGTTCACGCACCACCCTTACCTTCCTCCTCATGGTTACTCGATAGCGGCACCTCTCATCACGCATCTACCAAGCCCTCGCCAACCCAAACTGGAAACAAGCCAGGGATGTGCAATACACTGCCCTTATACAAAATGGTACGTGGGAACTTGTACCACCCGAGCTGTAATACCCCTCATGATTGCTTTAAAGGGATTTAGCAGGCTACTCATTCCAACAAGATGCATCTTTCTTTTAGGGAGCTTAATTCCTTAGTTACTCCACAGTTAAGCGTGCTTGGCTGGGAGTAGTCTAGGGATGGGTGACCTCCTGGGAAGTTTCTCAGGGTGCGCATGAGTGAGGACAAAATGCGCCGGAAGAACTTGTGTTGGTTATGGAGGACAGTTGTTGGCCCTGGATGCACATTGGTGACAATATACTCGACTCCGTATGGGTCGGAGTGTTACAAATGGTATCAGAGCAACCCTGCGACCGTGTGTTGGGGCGACCCTAAGGCCGTAAGGCCGAATATTAGGAGTCCTCAGGCGCCTAGTGGGGGAGGATTCTGGGGCTGCATTGTCATAAGGAGCGACCCAGAGGTCGTCAGGCCGAATATCTGGAGTCTCCGGTGATCAGTTTCCAGGCTGGGGCGACCCACAGGTCGTTGTGGCCGAATATGTGGAGTACTCAGGCGCAACGAGGGCGTTGCTGTTCTCAAGTGCGGGTGTATGTAATACCCCTCATGATTGCTTTAAAGGGATTTAGCAGGCTACTCATTCTAACAAGATGCATATTTCTTTTAGGGAGCTTAATTCCTTAGTTACTCCACAGTTAAGCGTGCTTGACTGGGAGTAGTCTAGGGATGGGTGACCTCCTGGGAAGTTTCTCAGGGTGCGCATGAGTGAGGACAAAATGCGCCGGAAGAACTTGTGTTGGTTATTGAGGACAGTTGTTGGCCCTGGATACGCATTGGTGACAATATACTCGACTCCGTATGGGTCGGGGTGTTACACGAGCCCTCTCAAAACATTGTTGGGTGCAAATGGGTCTTTCGCACCAAGTACAACCCCGATGGCTCTCTACAAAAATATAAAGCACGGCTTGTGGCTAAAGGGTTTCATCAACGCCCGGGTCTCGACTACACTGAGACCTTCTCTCCTGTTATTAAACCCGCTACCGTGTGCCTTATCCTAAGCATTACCACCACTAATAGTTGGCCTCTCCGCCAACTCGATATAAATGACGCCTTCTTACAAGGCACACTCCAAGAAAATGTGTTCATGACTCAGCCCCCTGGGTTTGTTGACCCAAACAACCCAACTCATGTATGTCGCTTACGTAAGGCCATCTATGGGTTCAAGCAAGCGCCTCGCGCATGGTACACTGAGCTCAAGTCCTATCTTCTCCAAGTTGGGTTTATAAACTGCCTTTCCGACACCTCATTGTTCTTTACCAAAGGTCCCCAACCAATCTATGTTCTCGTCTACGTCGACGATATAATTGTTACTGGGGCTTGTCCCACCTTGGTCTCAAATTTTATAACTGATCTTGGTGACAGGTTCTCCCTCAAGGACTTGGGCTCCCTATCCTATTTTCTTGGTGTGGAGGTCCAACCTACAACCCGTGGCATTTTTCTTAGCCAACGAAAATATATCATGGACCTCCTTACTCGCGCACATATGAGTGACGCCAAACCTGTTACTACTCCCATGGATCCCAACTCCTCACTCACCCTCCATGATGGACCCCCTCATGACAACCCAACAGAATACCGTACTTTGGTTGGAAGTCTACAATACCTTGGTCTCACGAGACCCGATGTTGCCTTTGTCGTAAATAAATTATCCCAATTTATGCACTGTCCTACAACAACTCATTGGCAGGCTCTAAAACGACTCCTACGGTATTTATGTGGTACTCTTACTTATGGTATCAATATTTCTCATCATTTTCCGCATACGCTCCATGCCTTTTCGGACTCTGATTGGGCTGGAGACAAGGATGATTTCATTAGTACTGGTGCATATATGGTTTATCTTGGCTGCAATCCAATCTCCTGGAGCTCCAAAAAGCAACGTTCCGTTGCTCGGTCCTCCACGGAAGCCGAGTATCGCTCTGTCGCCCAAACTGCCGCTGAATTCACATGGCTCACTAATGTCCTAAAGGAACTTGGTCTCTCTCCTAGTTCTCCTCCAACAATATTCTGTGACAATATTGGCGCTACTCATCTAGCAGCCAACCCCGTTTTCCACTCTCGCATGAAACATCTTGGTATTGATTTTTATATTATTCGCGAGAAGGTCCAATCAGGCTCTCTTCGTGTTACTCGCGTTGTCAATGATGATCAGCTAGCTGATGCCTTGACAAACATTAGAGGAAAAAAGTCCAAGGGCTGCGGTCAAAAGGGGCCCAAGGGCTGCGTTTTTTGACCGCAGCCATTGGACTAGCAGCCCTTGGCATTTAGGAAGGGTTGCGGTTGTTAACCGCAGCCCTTAACGCGTTAAGGGCTGCGGTCAAGGCAAAAACCGCAGCCCTTGATGGGTTAAGAGCTGCGGTTAAGGGCCAAAACCGCAGCCCTTGGTGAGTTAAGGGCTGCGGTTTTGGCCCTTAACCCACCAAGGGCTGCAGTTTTTGCCAAAACCGCAGCCCTTGTGACCCAAAAAAATAAAAAAAATAAATTTTTTTTTTGCATTTTCTTGTCCTAAATGTTCCCAAACAGTTATATATATATTAGTATCATTAATTATGTTTTTTTACACAAATATAGAGAAAACAATAACTGAATTACATTAGTTTGAGGTTGCCCTCGAGTGTTCAAATTGCAATATATGAATTTGGATCACAAACACAAACTAGCATTACAACAACTCCACCAAGACTAGCATCAGGATCCCTCGAAAGCAACTTCTTTGGAGATGATAGAACTGGCAAATAAAACCAAAATCGCTATAATTTAGAGGTGAACTGGGGGGGTCTTCTTGGGCGGTTGGGGGGAGGCGGGGGTGTAGCGGGGGCGGGGCGGCATGGGGTCTTTGGGGTCAGGGTGAGGGTGTAGCAGGGGGGGCAAGCGGGGGTCTTCTTGGGCGGTGGGGGCGGGGGTGTAGCGGGAGGGGCGGGGGTGCGGGGGCGGCGGGGGTCTGGGGGGCGGGGGGGGTCTTCTTGGGCGTAGGGGGGGGGGGTGTAGCGGGGTGGCGGGGCGCGGGGGCGCGGGGGTGCGGGCGGGGTGGGGGTGTAGCAAAGGGGGGCAGGGCTTAAAACGATGACTAAATGCTAGAACTTTGACTTAAAACGAATAGCGTGAGTGTTGTAGCATGAAACTTTTGATACACAAAAAGTACACAGAAAAAGAAAAGAAGAGAAAGAATAGACTAAAGGTCATGATGTCAATTTGTCAATATCAGATAATAATTGTAATACTTTGGTATTCAACAAGTAAAGTGTAGCTAAAACAACAAATTCATTTCAATGTATGTCTAAACTTATAAAAATTCAACCTATAAAGTAATAGGCAAAAGAAGAAAAAAATAATGACGATTACTGAAGAATGATGGAGAAATGTAATGTGTAAAAAATATATCAATATGCAGCTAATCTTATTAAAGTCTAAAAAACAACCACTTAATCATGGATCAAACAATTAAAGCCCTAAAACAATCACTTAGATGCATATTAGGCCAAGAAATCCCACAAATATCAATAACTAACTAAATTCACCAACTTTAAGCATGAAGCAAGCAATAACGGCCAAAAATAATTGAACAAAACCTGCACCATGATCCCAAAGGGGGCTACAATGCCCATGCTAATTCCTCGAACAATCATCTTCAACTAAGGGGGAAAAGGAGATAAATAAGGTTCATCCTCGAACAATCAACTTCGGATAATAGGGTTCTAATTTCTAAAACATCACTCAATAAAAAGCAAAAAAAAAATAGTGAGAATAAGACATACCTTTTCTCATACTCCAAATATACATTACAAGTTAATATGTAACGCCGAACAACGCCTACATCGTAACCAACCCCAATATTCAATCACTACAGAAAGCACACGGTCAATTTTTAGTTTTCGAATCCGAAATTTCATGTTTACATTATAAGTCATATACTAGTTAACTTAATCATAGATATACACACTAAGTCATATACTAGTTAACTTAATCATAGATATACACACTAATTAATTTTCACCAATAAACAGAGAAGAAAAACAAATAGTGAAGTCATAAAGATCTACATTGCAACTTTCAGCTTAAAAAATGAGATAACACAGCAACCCTCATCAGCCACAAACCACATTGGCAAAAACCCAATTCATCTTCAACAGTTCGCAGCAAACATATAATACAGTAAGCAGCTCGTAATCACAAAAATTTGCATCAAACAGGCTTTGTATTAACCTCTTATATTGCGACTAAAACAAATTCAAAAAAGTGGTACAAACCAGTCAGATGGGAAAGCAATATTAACAAATTCAGCAATGGCTTATACTCTCTACAAGCAAGTACAGGTGTTTTAAGAGCAATAAGACTTCAACAAATTTCATGACATTAGTTTAGCAAGAATGCTAGTTGAAGAAAAGTGTCATGAAACTACCAAGAGAAAGAAGTAAAGATATCATTGATCAAACAACACTTGTGAAATAAACCAAAAAAGATGCTACAACAGCACAATACCTTCAGCAAAATAATCAGAAACTCCTGATATCTTACAGTGCACAACCAAAAAAGAGTTTATCAACAAATATAAGATGAAAGAATTCATTTCCTATCACATCACGTTGACAAATGATATTGCCTGGTATTGTGTTTTAACTTCAGAGAAGGAACTAATCTAGGATGACTAGATGAGGAACTTACAATAAACTGATCCAATAAGAAAATATGGTCAGCCTAGCAAAACATAATCTGCATCCATACTGATGACGTACTCTGTACAAGTGGTTCTCCTGGTCCGCTTCGCAGAAAGAAGAAACTTCCCATTCTCAACCAATAAAGCTGCAAAACCGAGCAGAAGGAAAGAACTAAATGAGGATCACAATGAATCAAAGCTATACTGTTCTTTATACACACACGACAAAATGCATCATCTTCAAAGAAAAAATTAAGGTAGCTAAACAATACGGTAAGACTTATTACAATTGCAGATCTCCTGAATACACTAGCTTGAGAACATACGAAGACATCAAATTTACACATAATATTTCAAAGGGTTCCAAAATCTGAGCTGAGGTGAACTAGGAGTTACACAGTAACCAAACAAATACCAAAAGCAAGAGTATGTTGCAGAAAGCAGCATCAAACCGCAATAGATGAATTAACCAAGGAGTCAGAGTGTCAGACAAGTCTCTATACCTATAGTAGAACATTACAAGCCATGGAGTCTCAACATTGCAAGACAAGTGATAGACATGGATAATAGAATTTGGTAATTGAGCAAGAAAAACACCAAAATTATTGAAGTCTCAAGATACTCAAGCTCAAGTTCTTCCTGCCACCTCAGCAACTAGAGCTTATTAAGTTATACAAATTTGTTACAAATCAGTTAGTTAGTTAACTAACTTCCTCTAGAAGTCTCTATAGAAGTCTCTATTGTAATTCTTACATTCCTCCCTTTCTAGCTCTTGTATATATATATCAATCATCTTTGTAATTCTATGAGGTTAATCATAATAAACATTTCATTTCCTCTCTTCTACATTTGAACTCTCCCTAAAATGATTCTACATTTCGAAATTACCGAAAATAAGTAGCCAGTTTATCTCTAAATTGAAAGAAAAGGAAGAAGAAATTACCAAGTCACCCTCAATCATGTAGGTGGAAACTTTATCTCTAAAATGATCATGTCGGAATTCTAGCGAGTGGCGGTGTGCGCTGATGTTGCTAGGTAGCAGGGTGGTGGCGCGGTGCTAGTCTAATGGTACGGCAACAATTGCTGCAGCACAAAGCAGAGGAGATGTACGTAGAGCAGGGAGAGGAGAGCAACAATATAAAAGAAACAGTGTAACTTACTTTCCCCGTTGCTCATTTATGATCCGAGCAGCCGATTTTGCAACCACATCCTGCCTAGGCTTAAACATAATACCCGGTTCTTCCTTCTTAACTTCAGCTTCCCCATTAACCTCCTGCTTTGATTTTAAGACAACACCACAATCCTCATTTTTCACCTCAGTCCTAATCTCGGCCTCGGGGGCAGGCGACACAGACTCACACTTCGTTACGAGCAGATACCTATCAACAATTCAGATTTTGAATCAATAACCAATCTAAACAATCACATAAGAGGTCAAATTATGCAAATGAGATAAAATGTTTTACTTCTCTGGTTTGTTCGGGATGTCGTTGAGTGTGTAATTGAGTATGCGAATAAGACCCAAATTCTGAAAAAACTTGATTGCAGAATACCCTTTAGCTTCTGTTTTCCATCACTAGCAATAAATCTATAAATTTTTCAAGCAAAACAGCTAAATCAATCACCTTAAACCCTAAAAATTTCCAATGTGAAAACATCAACTAAAACCCTAATTACAGACTGTAAACAGATCATTTCATTCAAGTTATCGAAGTCCAAATCAATCAAGTAGAATAAAGATGAAACAAGAAAAAAAACTTAGATTTCATAATTATGACAAACTTAAAACCCTAATTTTGTCAGCTCTTAATAACAAGCAGAGAACTAAAATCAAATCAAATAAAAAGTATAATCAAACATGAAACAATAAAAAGTGAATTAAACAAAAACCCAACTCAAATAAGATGTATAATCAAACAAAAAAAAAACAACTGAAAATAAAAGAGAGAGACTAACATGAAACGATTGCCGACAGATTTCAAATCGCACTAAAAACTCGATAAAAATTGCTAAAAGTTAGATCTGAAGAAATGAAACAATAAAGGAGAATTTAGACAACAATAAATTAGATTTCCCGGGAAAAAACGCACAAACGATATCAACAAGAACAAAAAATTCCCCATTCTTACCTCCGTTTCCATTAATGCTCAAACAATCATCAAAATGACACAAAAATTTCGAAAAAGTAAAAAAAAAAAAGAAGTAAAATTACCCGAAGATTCGGCAGCGGAGGACGAAGAAGAAGACGAATAACCTTTGTAGAATGAGATGCCAGCAGAACAAAATCAGCGATGGAAACACGCGACGACAAGTGAGAGAGAAACTCCGGCGAGCGAACGACAGCTCCGGCGAGGAGTGATGCGAAGAGAGAAAGAGAGAGAGGGGGAGGGGTTTGATGAGGTGAGAGGGAAAATCGGGGACAGGGAAGGGAGAGAGAAAAGTTAGGGTTTTGTTTTGGGATGTCTATGCGTGTATGCGGCCTTGCGGGAGAATTTCGTCCAAGTGCTTGAACCCGGCCATTAGCCCAAAAATCCTAACTAGGCCCATTAGGGGCTGCGGTTAGCCCAAAAGCCGCAGCCCTTTATTAAAGGGCTGCGGTCAACCCAAAAACCGCAGCCCTTAATTTATAAAGGACTGTGGTTTTTGGGCTAACCGCAGCCCTTCACTATTAAGGGCTGCGTTTTGCAATAAACCGCAGCCCTTGCACTGCAGCCCTTGCGTTTTTTTCCACTAGTGAAAGCATCTTGCACGCCGTCGTCTTACCATGTTGTTGTCCAAGATTGGCCTTTCCCCTCGGCCGTCCAACTTGCGGGGGCATGTTGAAGATAAGAGTTGAATATACTCACCTCTATCCTCTTGTAACTACTTAGCTAAGATAGATATTATACGTTTGTTATTTATCTTCTACTGCTTATTATCTCCTCCTTATTAGTTAGTAGAATATTCCTAAAGTGTAGATACTATTCTTTATTCTTTCTATCTTGTGTAACAACCTCATAGCTTGTATCTCTATTACTGCTGTACTATATAAACGTCTCTATACATCAATAATATAATTATCTTCCTTCATCTTCTACACAACTTACAACTTCAACTCCCTATACCAGATCAGCTAAACAAACTTCATGTTTTGCTCAAATTTTATACTTTCCATATTTGCGAAATTTTGTGTCACCGTTATTAAATGGTGTGATAACAAATACTTACAATTCCTATATGGAATTACCAATAAGCTTTAGTAAAATTAATTAATAGGTAATAAGGTTATATAATAGGGATATTGTTGATGGACTCATACACCTAAGATATAAGGAGTTTGTTGTATCGCCAATATGGGATCAGCACCAACTAGATATGTTAAATGATAGGAAATAACCCAGTAAGTTGTAACATTATAAATCATACATGGTACAACTATATACTTTCCAACCAATTAAAATATTTTGAAAGCTATCTTTCTTTTTCATAAACCTCCATAGCTCTGATCCTAATTTTTCCAAGGTTGAGAGGTTTGTATTGCTACGTGACACAGCGGATATATGGGCAATATTTTGGACATTAAGCTATTACCAATATAGCCCTTTTTCCATGACAATGTCATTTTCCTTTATATAAGATCACAATTCAATATCCAAATTTTTCAAAATTATGTCATCTAATCTGATTGTTTTATTAACTCTTCAGACGTGGTGAGAAAACTTGAGACTTCATTAGAAATCAAGCAAGGATTTTGTTACTTCAATCAACTAATTTAGGATTTTGGGGTTTCTTCTTTTGGATAACTTGAATCACAATATTACAGCACATTAATCCCGCCAACTTGCATATACCTTTTGGTGGGAAGGTTATGGTATTCGCTAGTGATTTAAGACAAATATTGCCGGTTATTCTAAAAGGAAGCAGACAAGATATTGTATTCGCTGCGATCAATAGTTCTTACATGTGGGACTTCTGTCATGTGCTTCAACTTATGCAAAATATGCGGCTCACCAGAGGATATTCTACTTCAGATTTGGATGAGGTTAGAAATTTTTCTAAATGGATATTGAATATTGGAGATGGCAAAGAGGGAGAACCAAATGATGGGGAGGCCGTTGTAGAAATTCCAGATAAAAGTTTAGTTGAAGGAGGTGATGATCCAATTGCTGCTATTGTTGATAGCACGTATCATGACCTTAAGGATCATCTATGGGAAGCAGCTTATTTTCAAGAAAGAGTTATTCTTACACCGACAAATGATATTGTGGATACAGTTAATGACCATATCCTGTCCCAATTGCCAGGTGAAGAAAGAACATACTTGAGTTCCGATGCAATTTCAAATGATGAAGCCAACTTTGGCATCCATGAGCTTTATTCTACTGAATTCTTAAATACCATTACATGCTCCAGATTACCGAACCATAGTATAAGATTAAAGGTCGGTGCACCTGTTATGCTTCTAAGGAACATTGACCAAACATGCGGTTTGTGCAATGGTACAAGGTTGGTTGTTAAGCACCTAGGCAATCGCATCGTTGAAGCTGAGGCCGTATCTGGAAATAATGTGGGTCACAAAGTTTTTATTCCGCGGATGACACTCACCCCATCAGATTCAACAAGATTTCCAATCAAATTCCAAAGAAGGCAATTCCCTTTGGTTGTGTGTTTTGCAATGACAATAAACAAAAGTCAAGGACAATCTCTATCTCATGTAGGGTTGTACCTACCTCGACCAGTTTTTAGCAATGGACAATTTTATGTGGCAATATCAAGAGTTACAAGTATAAAGGGACTGAAAATATTAGTTTGTGATAAAGATACAGGAACGTCAAAATACAACAACTAATGTAGTGTACAAGGAAGTGTTTCAGAACGTGTAATCATTTTCCATGTTGTGATCTATGTTTTGAGTTTTACAATTATTTAATTACGTATAAGAATGTTAATGTTGACTATACTTATAATGAGGGTGTATTGGTATTTTAATTCTATGCATTCGCGTATTTTAGACCTTTACAATTTATGTAACTTGATGTATTTAATAACAATTTCAAAAATTAGAACATTAAAACTTCCCGTGCATTATGCACTGGTGGAAGAACTAGCATATCTAATAAATGTGGTCAAAATGATTTATCTATACAAATATATTAAAAGGCGTTCCTAAGAAAGCCTATGTGCCACGTGGCACTCTCCTCAAGCATCAAATGCAAATGTCTTATGTCCATGTGAACTCCTCAATTAAAAAATATAAATATTGTATAACTGCAAGGTATCGAACACGTGACCTTTGAAATGAAAAGTGAGAGCTGAACCATCAATACACTATCACTTTATTGTCTAATGTTTCAAATAAAATATGATAAAGTCTTATAATAATTATATTTAACTAAAAGGATTTAATCAAGTATTTAGATCTCTAAAACTCTTATTATGGTAGTACGACGACCAAGAGACTATTGATGACATATTGTCCTGCCCTAATTTCTTGTAAGCTATTATTTTGAAAACGAAACCTCTAAGGTTTTTTAAACTTATCAGGTCATGACGTCAATTTTTCAATTTCTCACTGGATAAAAAAATACGAAAAGTAACAAATGAATTTTGAAATTTATGAATAATAACATATTTGTTTATTGTAATTGACCCGAGGCATTGTCCGGGTCAAAATACTAGTTTGAATCATCAAAAAGTGCTCTAATTTTCAAATAAGAGAACTCATTGTCCATTACACTCTCTAATTTCCAAATGCCAAAATCTCATTCGCATTTACTCACCCCGTTCATTTTCTTACACTTTTCACTTTTTGGAGTTCTCTTTATTCTACTCACTTTTACTTCAATTCTAGTTTAAGAAATTTTCTTTAAGTTTTGACCTTCCTACTTTCAATACCACATCTCCACCCTTCCCTTAAATTTTTCCTACAACACTATGAGGGTGTTTGCCAATTAGAGTTTTGGAGCAAAACAAGAGTTTTGGAGCAAAACAAGAGTTTTGGATCACTTTTAGAATTTTAACTAGTCAAAACTTTAAAAGGGGTGTTTGGTAAAAGAGAGTTTTGGAATAAAAACTCTCAAAATGAAAAAGCTCATAATAGGAGCTTTTTCTTTAGAGGATTAGGTAAAAACATGTTCAATGACTTTTTTTTGCCTCTAATAATAATACTACACATATGTATTAAAATGTCTATAAATGTCATTTTACACAAACAAATGGCAATAAGCTTTTAACAATCAGTTAATTGTTACCAAACACATTTATAAAAAAAGGTTGTCAAATAAACAGTCAAATATACTGAACAAAAAGTTAAAACTTTAACAACAAACTCTAAACTTTAACAGCTAAACTCTAAACTCTATTTGCCAAATAGGGCCTATGTCCTCATCATTTTTTAGTCAAACTACACATGTAATGCTATCCCTCCATCAATTTCTTGCAAAAACCCACAAAACGCATCACATACACTCTTGTTTTTTTTTAACATAAGCATAATGAAATTACAAGAAAGTAGTGAATTCCCAAACAAGTTTTAGCACCTTGCTTAGCCATATCATGTGCTTGTTGAACTTGTTAGGAATTCACTTTTAGTAAAAAAAACACCACATAATTCCTAACTACATCCCTAATTTGTTGAATGGTCCAAGAGATATTGATTTGATGAACTTGCTGAAGGGTTCGGACCGGGCAACCACTATTTAAAATCGGTCTCACAACGGGTCAAACCAAATTTCGGGTCGATTTTTATTGCCCAAAGCCCGTTTTTTCGGGCCAAAATCGAACCAGACCAAAATTTAGACTTAAAAGCCATTTTTGGCTTGTCCAAAGCCCGTTCCAAACCCAAAAAAAATTGGGCCGGGTCCAAAAAATCTACCCAAGCCTGATCATTTTTTCGAGCCGGACTACCTTTGATAGCTCTAGTTTTTGGTTTAATGAATATAAAATTCATATGACATAAGGGGTATAATAAACTTAAAATTAGTCATAGTTATACCAAACATATTTTGAAATTTGACAACAGAAAAATGGAAACTACTTTTTTCTGGTTTCCATATATTTGTTTTGATTTTATAAAAAAAATAAAAATTAGAAACAAAAAAGGATAACGAACAAGCCCTTAACTTCTAGTTTGTAGTTTCTAATGATGAATCTTACAAATACTGATGTAAATTACTCTTTTTGAAGTGAAAAATCAGTCAGTTAATATATTTGACTGGAACAAGTGAAATTGAGTTATTTTCAAAAGATAAATATTTAACTTAAATGTGATTCAAATTACTTTTTGTCATTTTTTCCTCAAGCAAAAAATTTTTTTTTTTGTCTTTGCATTAAATAGTATTTCACTTTTGTATTTAAAGAAAAATAAGCCAATATGATTCATGTATGAAGTTAGTGAAATTGAGTTATTTTTCGGAAGATAAAGTATTTTAACTTCAATGTGATTCATCTTACTTTTAGGGCCTGTTCTCCTCAACTTATTTTCAGTTCAGTTCCTAAATTATTATAATTACTATTAGTTATAATTTAATTCAGTTCAGTTCAGTTCCATTCAGTTCAGTTCAGTTCAGTTCCGTTCAGTTGTTTTATGTCGAAAAGAACGGAGTCATTTTTCCTCAAGAAAAAAAAATTATTTTTGTCTTTGCATTATATAGTATTTCACTTTTGTATTTAAAGAAAAATAAGCCAATATGATTGATGTATGAAGTCTAATCATATTGATTTATATTCGACCAATTTTGATCCAGGTAAGAATTAAGCTACCTAACTTTGACATTGTCCAGTTTTAAATTGTATATTTCAAATTAACTTTTGTTTTTGAGGGGATATTTCAAATTAACTTGGTATAAGTCAACATGGCTAGGTCTATGATTGCTACGTGGGACTAAAGTAGGTTGAGTTTATCATATACTCAGATAGAAATTGTCGATTTTGGCACTTAGATCTAATTAACCCCTTGCACTTAGATCTAAAAATATTTATGATAAACTCAACTAGATCTAAAAATATTTATGTCAACCCTACAATAGGGAATAAACTTTGGGAGCGTTTGAGAACTCGAATTTCATTTCAATTCAAGATTTGAATTCCAATTCCAATTCCTCAAACTCGTTTAGGAAATATGGGAATTAAATTCCAATTCCAATTCCAATTCCAATTCCAATTCCTCAAACTCATTTGAAAAACATGGGAATTGAATTCCGATTCGCACGTAGGCTTGGGGTCGTCGGCGGAGGGGGAGGGAGGGGTAGACATAATAAGGAACTTAGGAGAGAAAAAATAGCATGTGAGAGAAATTGAAATGACATGAGGAGGGATTTAAATAATGTGTTTTTAACTTTTGAAATTGTAATGGAAATAGACCCAATTCCAAATCTAATTCCATTGAGTACCCAAACAAGTGAATTGGGCCAATTCCATCATGTCAAATATAATGATGGTTCCCAAACAGATCCTAAAGTCTGAAACACACAATGCACAAGGGAAACGCTCTAACCGAGCTCATTCAAACTATTATCATAACTAGAGATGGCCAACAGTGCGGGCCAATCCAGCCCATCCAGCCCAGCCCGCCTCTTGGGTCGTGTGGGGTAAGCCCATGAAAAGCCCGGTCCAGCCCAGCTAGAACCGTGAAATTGGTGGGTGGGCCGTGGGCCATATTTTTTGAGCCCAACCCACGAAAGCCCGCTACTAAAACCGCCCAGCCCGGTCCACGAAATCGGTCCAGCCCGGCCCATGAACCGGACCAGCCTAGCCCAAGTAATTATTCAACCAAATTGTGTATATTTTAATCAAATTGTATATATTTTAATCAAATTTCATATATTATAATTCAATCAAATTCAAAAATAATGAAATTATTCATTAATATTAATAATTGTATATATTTTAATTAATTTTAAAGGTTTTATGTAACAATAATAAATGATTCTAATGATTAAATAATTATGAAAAAAAATCCTCACGCCGGCCCGCAAGCCCAATAGGCCCACGAACCGTCAAAACCGCTGTTCGAACCGTGAAAACCGGTAACAGACCGGTGTGGGCCAAGATTTTTCAGCCCGTGGACCAGCCAACGCCCAAACCGTGAATTTCACGGTCCGGTCCTGGGCCGTGAAATCTCAGCCCGGCCCACTAGGGCCCGCGGACCAGCCCACCCAGCCCGCACCAGTGGCCATCTCTAATCCATAACATTCACTAACTTATATCGAACTCAAATCCCAATTCTAATTCAAATTAGCTTAACTACTAAAAACTGAAATAATACTTTACAAAATTTAACTTTCTAATCAAGATTTATGAATTCACC
Source organism: Beta corolliflora (assembly GCA_947648045.1). Lineage (NCBI taxonomy): Eukaryota > Viridiplantae > Streptophyta > Magnoliopsida > Caryophyllales > Amaranthaceae > Beta > Beta corolliflora. The sequence goes on from CANSZD010001217.1 coordinate 170,281, forward strand.
TTACCTTAACTAAGATCATTAGGAAGTTAATGTCCTAGCTTCAAACATAAACATAAGAAACTTCTACCAAGGTTTCCAACTCCATGTCGAATTTGAAATTTCCATTAACCTATATAACAACTAAACCATGCCTCCCGCCACGACAAGAACAACTAAAAGTGAAAGTAGACAGTTTCTACATAGAGCAAAATGATGAAGAAAATACAAGAAAACAGAGAAACGAACACATATACACCCAAAAAAAAACAGAATTTTTTGGCTGATAAATAATTGCTCATTAATGGAAATAAGGCTTACACGGAATGATTTTAAAGGTATCCATGTAAGGGCAATTCTTTGGCACTGCAAAGAAGGATGCACACTCAAACACTGATCGTTGAGAAGGTAGATCAGGAACACAATTGTTTTTGACATCCAAAATTCCTCGACTTATCAAGTTTCTACAAGCTGGACCAACCTGTGTGAAATAATTATCAGACAGATCTAATTTACCCAAATTTGGTAGCTGACAAAGCATGTCTGGAACCATGCCATACAGCAAATTCTCTGATACATCAAGGAGAGCCACTCTTTCCAAGCAAGCTAGTGAAAATGGCAGAGGGCCAGTGAGCTGATTGCGGCTGATATCGAACACTGTCACCTGATTAAGGAAGCCTAGTTCGTAAGGTAAGCAACCAGTTAACTGGTTGTTCATTAGCAAAACTTCAGTTAAAGCTGACAACGCTTTCGCAATATCACTTGGGAGTGGACCTGTGATTTTATTGTCAGCTAAGGTGAGGTACAATATGTGGGTATTTCCAAGAGATTGAGGCAACGATGAAACAAAGTTGTTGTCGTTTAGGAAGAGAACGTCAAGATTTTGGGTGAAAATCGCGGGAGGAATTGATCCAGAGAAGAGATTGAACCTGATATCCAAGAAAATGAGGCTGTCCATGCCCACTACAGCAAGTGGAAATGGACCTGTGAACTTGTTATTGCTTATGTCTAGCTCATAAAGGTAAGGAAGTTTAGCTATATTTGATGACAGGGTGCCAGTAAAGTTGTTTGAGTTGGCATGGAAAAGAGCTAAATCAGGGAGCTGATCAATGAATCCATCGAGTGTTGGGGCGCTGAGCCCATAACCATTAAGGTCTATGGAAGCGACTGCGATGGCACTTGCATTATTTGGTGGAATATCACAGAAGAAACCTTTATAACTACAAATGTCAGAGCCTACCCATGTTTTGGTGATCCCAAGTGGGTCTGAAGTGATTATGTTTTTGAAATTTTGGATGATAGGATAAACCACCGCGAGCCTTTGGTCTGCGAAAGCCAGCAGGCTCGGAATAGATGGTAATGGTGGAACTGGCAGCAATGATGATGGCGGTGGAGTAGATACTACAGGAACAGGAGGAAGTACAGGGTTGGGTAGTGGTGCATCCTGTTGATCACAATGACTAAATGGCCAATATGGGAAGCAGTAATTGCTGTGATACCATGGCTGATGGGACCAAGTTATGTGCGATTATAGGGTGTTGAGAAGTCCATTTTTACTAAGGTTTAAGCGTTAAGAAGGAGAGTTTTACTAATCTAAACCTTAGTGTGGAGAAGAGGGAGTTATGATGAATTTGCGATATTAGAGGAGATTTAAGGACATTTTGTGGTTCTATATGCTCTTGATCATTCACAGGTGGATTAAGCTCACAAAGTTCCTTGAAGTCTAGATTTTGATGGTTGTCATCCAAGTTCATCTTGTGGCTCTACAACATTGTTGGCCCACCATGGGCGTTGAAGAGCCCGCCTCGGTGTTAGTAGAGAAAATCATATCCTGGGCAGCAGCAAATGCCCGAGCTGGGCACCTCACTCCCACGACTCGCGCACATCGATTGATGGCTGAAGTTAGGCAGCACCAAGTGCCCGACTCGCGCGCTGGACATGCGCGACTCGCGCGCTGCGAGCAAAGGCAATGGATTGTCAGCACGACATGCCCGACTCGCGCGCATGTCTTGCGCGACCCGCGCACATTGAGTGAAGCTGCAGTTTGGGCAGCAGCCAAAGCCCGACTCGCGCGCCATAGATGCCCGACTCGCGCACTTCGACGCGGCTGCGATTCTTCGGCAATTCTCAGCTTTCCTTAGGTTTTATTAATGAGAAAAACGTTTTGTTTTGGGAGAGAGCTTGTAATTTCTGAACTAAATTAGAGAGGAGAGGAAGAGAAGTGGGGAGAGGAGAGCTGAAATGTAGACCTTGGAGTGGCAAGCTTGAGGGGAGAGCTCCTCTCCTCATCCTTCCTTCTTCATGATTCTCTTTTCATCTTTCCTTCTTCGTTCCTCTTTGTTCTTCATTTCTTAGTTCTTTGTTTTTCATTTCTTAGTTTAGTTTTTAGGGATTTCAAATATGGGTTTGGTTTTTGCTATCGGATTGTAGCTTGAACTGTTCTTGGATCAATTAACATGAAGCTTCAACCGTTATTGTGAGATCTTTCCTCTCTTTCTCTTTTCCTTGATTATGGTTTAATTTCTATGCTTGTGATTTATGATTGTTGCATAATTATGCTAGGAACGTTACTAGTTTGATTGTGTAGTTAATCTAATGCTAGATTTAAGAATAGAATCGGATTGTTTTATTCTTTTATCAATTGGTAGCAAACTAGGGAGTAATTTAGATGCTGATCATCTTGGTTATTTCTTAGGGAAATTGAATCAACTGTTGAATGTTTATCGCGTGTATGACATTAGCAGGTCTATTGGTTCTCTGTGTTTATTCTTTGCTATTGGATTGAACTTAGACGCGAGATCGGACTAGGTTATCCTTTAGTTAGGGTTTTATAGTCACGGCGATCGTGCTATTCAACTAAGATTAAGGAGAACACGAGATTAATTCTCGACAATAGATAATTATGGAAATAATTAGAGTGGAGGTTCAAGGATCGATAATGAATTGAAGTGGATGTTAATCAGATTCAAGATCTTCCTATAATTGATTTCTCATTTTGTTTATATGCTAGTTAGTTTTAGTTTGTTAGTAAATCAACTTGAAACCCCCCTTTGTTAATATTATTAGGTTTCTCGGCCCTTAGCTTAATCTAGGTTTCGAATCACGCCGAATACAAACTCGTCCCTCTGTTTCCTCATGCGGATACGACCCCTACTTCCATTATACTACCTTAGTGTAGAAGAGAGTAGGAGAAATTTTATCTTTGGACCGGGCGCGGTGTACAACGACACATCCGCGTCCCGCCAAATTCCGGCGCCGTTGCGGGGAAACGGTGTTACTTGTTTGTGTTTTGCGTGATTTTTGGATGGTATTGTTTGTGCTCTTTGTTTTTGGTTGGCCACTTATATGAAGAATTCCCTTTTTGTTTGAGTTTCTAGTTTTCATCTTCCATTGAGCTCTATGTATTTCACTTTCGTATTTTGGACAAGAAGCATGGAACTTGTTGCTTTAACTCTCTTGGGAATGGTTGATTGACTCATACTCTATATCTTGGTTATTGTCTAGCTTTAAATATTGATATTAATGGTCATGACTTGGATTAGCTAGGAGTACTACTAGTTGATGTTTGTTGTTGACTTAATGCTAGGTTTTGGGATATAATCTGATATTATATGCTCAGCCATGATGTAGTAAGCTAGGCACTAACAATGCATTGCAAGAGTCCTTCTCAATCAATTTTGCAGGTGTTTGAAGTGGAGATTGACATGGAACCACCATTGTCACACATGGAGCACAATCCCACTGATTAAGCTTAAGGTATTAAGTCGAGCTCACGACTTTAAACAACAGCGCTTCTCGGGAGGCAACCCGAGACCCCTTTTATTTTCTTTCTTTTCCTTTATTTTCTCATCAAATTTCCACCACCACAACAAATTTTATTTCACCCACCGCCCACCCACTAAAACGAACCACAACACATCTTAATCCGCTTTGAGCCCAAGTCCACAAAAGAAAACCCGTTGGGAGGAGTTCAATAGCTAGGAGTTGGTAACACTAGAGGAGTGAGATTGTTGTATCTTTTCGATCTCTTGAGCTAGGTGTCAATCTCAAAAATTTAAAACGTTTGAATTTGCCATTTGTTTGAGTGATTTGAGGGAGAGGGTTGTGAGTTGATTTCGGAGATTTGAGATGGTGTTGTTAAGAAATTTGAGTTTGACGGATTGTTTGGTCATGAGTCTTGAGCATTCGATCTTCGATTTGCTCGATTTTCTATCCCCCCCATTTTCATTTTCCTTTTTCTTCTCATTGTCGTCACATTGAGGACAATGTGTAGTTTAAGTAGGGGGGAGGGTTTTCTCATTCTCATGTATCTATGTTGTATTTATGTTGTATTTATTTCAATTTGAAAAAAAAAAAAATGAAAAAAAAAAATGAAAAAACAAAATTAAAAAAAAATGAATGATGAAATGAATCCCGCTGAGTTGAAAACCCGCAAGGGCGGGCGACTCGGGCAAAAATGGGGGCCCGGATAGGTTGAAAACCCGAAAGGGCAACCTATGCAAAAAAAAAGTGGCTTATATTGAGCGGGTAAGTTGGTGAGCTCATAAATGAAAAAAAGAAATGTGAGAAGCTAGGATGAAAACCCGAAAGGGCTCCTAGGCAAAATGAGAGATTAAGAGAGAATTATGTATTTTGAAGACTCATTTGCCGGAGATTTGTTTTGGCTTTTACTTTCTTTTGGTTGATTGTTTTTGGGAGTAAGCATGGAATTTATCCCTTTTTGTCTTTGTTCCATGGCTTGCTTATTTAGGTTGGTTGTAGGAGTAGTAGTAGTTTATCTTTTGAGGTTTTAGGCGAGTTGTCACTTTAATGGTGGCGTTGGAGTGAGTTCAACTCCTTTGAGATCCTTCAGGATTTGAGCTCACATTTTGGTTGCCGTTTGGTGATTATTGTTGTCGCGTCGTATTTCGAGTAGTAGCTTGAAGCTAAGTGTGGGGGAGTCATTATCCTTTACGTTTAGGTTTTGAGCGTATTTCGTTTGGATGTGATGATGATGATCTAGGATGGAGAGATAAGGGGAGTAGTGAAAGGTGAGCAATGGTTTGGAAGGGGTGCCTCATTGACCTTTATTTTGAGTTTACTCGAGGTCGAGTAAAGTTCAAGTGTGGGGGTATTTGATGGGACCAAGTTATGTGCGATTATAGGGTGTTGAGAAGTCCATTTTTACTAAGGTTTAAGCGTTAAGAAGGAGAGTTTTACTAATCTAAACCTTAGTGTGGAGAAGAGGGAGTTATGATGAATTTGCGATATTAGAGGAGATTTAAGGACATTTTGTGGTTCTATATGCTCTTGATCATTCACGAGTGGATTAAGCTCACAAAGTTCCTTGAAGTCTAGATTTTGATGGTTGTCATCCAAGTTCATCTTGTGGCTCTACAACATTGTTGGCCCACCATGGGCGTTGAAGAGCCCGCCTCGGTGTTAGTAGAGAAAATCATATCCTGGGCAGCAGTAAATGCCCGAGCTGGGCACCTCACTCCCACGACTCGCGCACATCGATTGATGGCTGAAGTTAGGCAGCACCAAGTGCCCGACTCGCGCGTGGACATGCGCGACTCGCGCGCTGCGAGCAAAGGCAATGGATTGTCAGCACGACATGCCCGACTCGCGCGCATGTCTTGCGCGACCCGCGCACATTGAGTGAAGCTGCAGTTTGGGCAGCAGCCAAAGCCCGACTCGCGCGCCATAGATGCCCGACTCGCGCACTTCGACGCGGCTGCGATTCTTCGGCAATTCTCAGCTTTCCTTAGGTTTTATTAATGAGAAAAACGTTTTGTTTTGGGAGAGAGCTTGTAATTTCTGAACTAAATTAGAGAGGAGAGGAAGAGAAGTGGGGAGAGGAGAGCTGAAATGTAGACCTTGGAGTGGCAAGCTTGAGGGGAGAGCTCCTCTCCTCATCCTTCCTTCTTCATGATTCTCTTTTCATCTTTCCTTCTTCGTTCCTCTTTGTTCTTCATTTCTTAGTTCTTTGTTTTTCATTTCTTAGTTTAGTTTTTAGGGATTTCAAATATGGGTTTGGTTTTTGCTATCGGATTGTAGCTTGAACTGTTCTTGGATCAATTAACATGAAGCTTCAACCGTTATTGTGAGATCTTTCCTCTCTTTCTCTTTTCCTTGATTATGGTTTAATTTCTATGCTTGTGATTTATGATTGTTGCATAATTATGCTAGGAACGTTACTAGTTTGATTGTGTAGTTAATCTAATGCTAGATTTAAGAATAGAATCGGATTGTTTTATTCTTTTATCAATTGGTAGCAAACTAGGGAGTAATTTAGATGCTGATCATCTTGGTTATTTCTTAGGGAAATTGAATCAACTGTTGAATGTTTATCGCGTGTATGACATTAGCGGAGTCTATTGGTTCTCTCGTGTTTATTGCTTTGCTATTGGATTGAACTTAGACGCAGATCGGACTAGGTTATCCTTTAGTTAGGGTTTTATAGTCACGCTGATCGTGCTATTCAACTAAGATTAAGGAGAACACGAGATTAATTCTCGACAATAGATAATTATGGAAATAATTAGAGTGGAGGTTCAAGGATCGATAATGAATTGAAGTGGATGTTAATCAGATTCAAGATCTTCCTATAATTGATTTCTCATTTTGTTTATATGCTAGTTAGTTTTAGTTTGTTAGTAAATCAACTTGAAACCCCCCTTTGTTAATATTATTAGGTTTCTCGGCCCTTAGCTTAATCTAGGTTTCGAATCACGCCGAATACAAACTCGTCCCTGTTTCCCTGCGGATACGACCCCTACTTCCATTATACTACCTTAGTGTAGAAGAGAGTAGGAGAAATTTTATCTTTGGACCGGGCGCGGTGTACAACGACACATCCGCGTCCTGCCAAATTTTAAATGGCGCCGTTGCCGGGGATCGAACCCGGGTCACCCGCGTGACAGGCGGGAATACTTACCACTATACTACAACGCCACCATTTAACTTTCTAATCAAGATTTATGAATTCACCTTACCTTAACTAAGATCATTAGGAAGTTAATGTCCTAGCTTCAAACATAAACATAAGAAACTTCTACCAAGGTTTCCAACTCCATGTCGAATTTGAAATTTCCATTAACCTATATAACAACTAAACCATGCCTCCCGCCACGACAAGAACAACTAAAAGTGAAAGTAGACAGTTTCTACATAGAGCAAAATGATGAAGAAAATACAAGAAAACAGAGAAACGAACACATATACACCCAAAAAAAAACAGAATTTTTTGGCTGATAAATAATTGCTCATTAATGGAAATAAGGCTTACACGGAATGATTTTAAAGGTATCCATGTAAGGGCAATTCTTTGGCACTGCAAAGAAGGATGCACACTCAAACACTGATCGTTGAGAAGGTAGATCAGGAACACAATTGTTTTTGACATCCAAAATTCCTCGACTTATCAAGTTTCTACAAGCTGGACCAACCTGTGTGAAATAATTATCAGACAGATCTAATTTACCCAAATTTGGTAGCTGACAAAGCATGTCTGGAACCATGCCATACAGCAAATTCTCTGATACATCAAGGAGAGCCACTCTTTCCAAGCAAGCTAGTGAAAATGGCAGAGGGCCAGTGAGCTGATTGCGGCTGATATCGAACACTGTCACCTGATTAAGGAAGCCTAGTTCGTAAGGTAAGCAACCAGTTAACTGGTTGTTCATTAGCAAAACTTCAGTTAAAGCTGACAACGCTTTCGCAATATCACTTGGGAGTGGACCTGTGATTTTATTGTCAGCTAAGGTGAGGTACAATATGTGGGTATTTCCAAGAGATTGAGGCAACGATGAAACAAAGTTGTTGTCGTTTAGGAAGAGAACGTCAAGATTTTGGGTGAAAATCGCGGGAGGAATTGATCCAGAGAAGAGATTGAACCTGATATCCAAGAAAATGAGGCTGTCCATGCCCACTACAGCAAGTGGAAATGGACCTGTGAACTTGTTATTGCTTATGTCTAGCTCATAAAGGTAAGGAAGTTTAGCTATATTTGATGACAGGGTGCCAGTAAAGTTGTTTGAGTTGGCATGGAAAAGAGCTAAATCAGGGAGCTGATCAATGAATCCATCGAGTGTTGGGGCGCTGAGCCCATAACCATTAAGGTCTATGGAAGCGACTGCGATGGCACTTGCATTATTTGGTGGAATATCACAGAAGAAACCTTTATAACTACAAATGTCAGAGCCTACCCATGTTTTGGTGATCCCAAGTGGGTCTGAAGTGATTATGTTTTTGAAATTTTGGATGATAGGATAAACCACCGCGAGCCTTTGGTCTGCGAAAGCCAGCAGGCTCGGAATAGATGGTAATGGTGGAACTGGCAGCAATGATGATGGCGGTGGAGTAGATACTACAGGAACAGGAGGAAGTACAGGGTTGGGTAGTGGTGCATCCTGTTGATCACAATGACTAAATGGCCAATATGGGAAGCAGTAATTGCTGTGATACCATGGCCAGAAGCTTTTACTATTGGTTGCGTTACCTGAAAGGCGAAGCCTCTGCGTGGTTTCCCCTGTTACTAACTCTAACCCAAAACATGCTGTTAGAAGTAGAATGATCTTAAAGATCGGAATTTCTGCTTCACCAGAGAATCTCATTTTCTGTTGTTGGATATACTTGTTGTGCTCTGAAGAAAGATTGTAATAGAGTTTTGAGCATTCAGAGTTAGAAGCTTTTAACTGCTGCAAAGAAGAATAAGTTGATCAAATATCAATATGGCAATCATTATAATATGGTCCTTAAGCACTAGGAGTATATGACAATTATCCAGCCGTTTTCATTTCTTTTAAAGGGTCTTTATTATACAGTGCGTTAGGTTTTCAAGAACTACATCAATGAGTACAAGAATTAGTGTTAAGACTTTACCTTTTTAGTGTATTTTACAGGTTGACTAGCTATCTGTATGTATTCTTAAAGTTTATTCGAATTTCCAGAACCTTTCTAGGATAATCTTATACTTTGCTACTTTTTGAGTGCTAATGATCTTATACTTTACTATGACCACCTCATATCTACTTGTACTTATTAATATATAATTTCTTACCATTACATATTGTATTGGCTCTCCTTAAGAGACAAGGGTGCCCTAACTTCTCTCATGTACCCAAAAAAAAAAATTTGTATTGGCTACAATCTCATTACTCAATTGAGTGCACTTTTCATAAGGGTTGGGATTATTTTTACTTTTTTGCATTTTATGTGGCCATGAGAAGCTGGGATTAGTTCATGGAATGGCAAAGTCAATATAATTGTGGAAAAGATGTATTTCCTACCATCATTTTGTTACAAGGCATGGAGGCACATCCACTTACAAGGAACATCGAGTGCGATGCAGAGTATTGATCGTGTGCATAATGAAAGAAGTATGCTCAGTCGTTCGCACTATGTCTCTGTGATTAACTTGACTAATCATGACTCTTATATTCACGTGGTTGATTAGGTGTTTATTAAGTCATCATGGCGTCAATAAGAATGTTTGCTATCCTCCTAGAATATTGAGGTGTTACATAAGTATATGCATATCTTCGGTAATTGTTTGGTTGAATATAAGAAGTCGTATATTCTAGGAAGTTATATTTATATTCTGTATTTTTGATTGACATAAGAAAACATAGAGAGTAGAAGTTGTTAGGAACTGAAAAATGTGTAAGACATTTGATTAACAATAAAATGGCCAAAGAATGGAAGTAGAAGTGCAGAACTTATTAGGAATTTCAAGTTCTAAGAAAATGGAGGAAGTTGCTTATCAAGATTCAAGGGTCTCCTAGATATGCATAAATGCTCTTAGGGATTTAAGGCCAATCGTTGGCAATATAAACTTCCCACAGTAGTTTAATGTGGGTAGTTAAACATCCCACAAGATGTTCCACATCCCACAAGATGTTCCACATCTTGGGCTGTCGACCATTTTTTTATATTAGGAAAGATAATTGGTCCGAAGACCAATCCCTGCTAGGCTACTAGCCTGTAGGGTACACCAGCTCAAAGGCTGGGTACAAGGCTCAACATCCCATAAGTAAATTCCTCGACATATTGTTGGGATGAGGATTTGAACCCCGAGCAATTCCACTGAGCTACCACCTCTCCCTCGGACTGTCAACCAAATGAATCTACACTTTTTTTTCTTCCTATGAATTTCACACTTCTCATATTTATATTTCAAGAATTAAGTTTGACCTAGTTGTTTTTTTAAGCAAACTTGGGACATAGTAGGAAGGGATGTAGTGGATGCAGTGTAGGACTTCTTTAGAAGTGGCAAACTTTTTAAGGAAATCAATGTTACAGCCATAACATTGATTCCTAAAACTAAATGTCCTGCTTCAGTGGGTGACTTTAGACCCATAGCCTGCTGCTCAGTGTTGTATAAAACCATTACAAAGCTGATTTGCTCTAGGATGAGTGGTGTTTTACCTGGAGTTGTCTCTCCAACACAAGGGGCTTTTATAACAGGCAGAAATATTATAAGCAATATATTACTCTGCCAGGATTTAGTGAAGAGATTTGGGAGGAATAATAATCAAGTCAAAGGATTGTTAATGGAAGTAGACTTAAAAAAAGCCTATGACTCAGTTGAATGGAGCTTTGTGCATGATTTGTTAGAAGCTTTGCACTTCCCTGAACATTTTATTAAGTGTGTAATGGAGTGTATCACAACTCCTAAATTTACATTACTTATAAATGGGAGCACAAAAGGTTTTTTTGCTGCAAAGAGGGGTCTCAGGCACGGAGACCCCATGTCATCATTGATTTTTGTTCTATGCATGGATTACTTAACTAGGATCCTAGCATATATTGGAGAGCTACATGAATTTAAGTACTTCACTGGGTGTAGCAGGTTGAAGGTGAATCATCTGAGCTTTGCAGATGATATATTTTTGTTCTGTAAAGGAGAGGCAAAATCAGCCTATCTCCTTTTGCAGGGTCTTAAGCTGTTTTCTGAAACCTCTGAATTGCAAGCCAACAAGCACAAGTCTGCCATCTACTGTACTGCTATGGAAGAGAGTGAAGCTGCAAGAGTAGAGCAATTTTTAGGTTTCATTAGAGAAAATCTTCCCTTTAGGTACCTTGGAGTTCCTATAAGTTCAAAAAAGTTAAATGCTGCTGATTTTGATTTGCTTATTAACAAGATGACTAGCAGAATAAGATCATGGAGTACTAGGAATTTGTCCTATGCTGGAAGAGCTCAGTTAATAAACTCAGTTCTGCTTAGTGTCCATAGTTACTGGGCACAAATATTCCTTCTTCCTGGTGCTGTAATGAGGAAGATTAATTCTATTTGTAGGAACTACCTCTGGTCTGGTACATCTACTGGTGATAAAAATGGGAATGTTAAGTGGGATGATATGTGTAGAAATAAGAAAGATGGTGGTGTGGGGTTCAGAAACATTATTACATGGAATAAAGCTACTGTTGGGAAGCTTATTTGGCATATAGGTTGTCAGAAGGATGATTTGTTGGTCGAGTGGGTACATGCTGTCTATGTGAAGAACAAATCTTGGTGGGATTTTCAAGCCCCACTAGGAGCTAGTTGGGTAATTAAATACCTTTGCAAGGTTAAAAATAAGCTCACTCAGATTGGTATGTCACATTGGGGAATGAATCACAAATACTTAATTAAAAATGTGTATAATCTTCTGATGGAGGAGAGACCTGCTATAAACTGGACACAAGGGGTTCGGAATAGATTAAATCTTCCCAAACATAAGTTTATCTTGTGGCTAGGGGTTCAGGGCAGACTGAGAAGTAAGGACAAACTGTTCTTATATAATGTCAGTCCAGACAATTTGTGTTGTTTATGTGGAAGGGTAGAGGAGACACATGAGCACATTTTCTTTGAATGTGACTTCAGCAAGCAATTGCTAACCAAGCTCCTTGAGTGGATTGGCGTGATGTTCTGGTAAAGGAATCTGATTCAGTGGATAAACTGGACCAGGAGAAGATATACAGGGACAAAGGTGAGAAACCAAGTTCTGTATGCTGTGCTTTCTACAACAGTATACCAGATTTGGATGACAAGGAATGAAGCATTATGGCAGGCCAAATTCAGTAGAATAGATAGTGTAATTTCCAATACAAAATGTATAGTAAAGAATATAATTCAATTTTGTTCCTCTAATAAGTGGAGTGAGAGAGATTGTGAATGGATAGAAAGATTGTAATGTGATGTATAGGGTTATGGCCTTCTGTGGCCTGTTTGTTTTTCAGCCCTTCAATTAAGGGTTTAGGTTGTTTGTTAAATATTTTGGAGAAGCAATATACTTACTTATTTACCAAAAAAAAAAGTTTAGCCTAGTTGTTTGGAGACCCTCCTTTCACCCTTGTGACAAGGGTTTGATTCTTACCCATTAGAAAGTGGAATCCCTAAATTCCCCCCACTTGTAATCTTACCTTTCAAAAAATAAAATAAACAAGCACTTGGGTTTTTTGGATTAAGTATTCATAAATAACTAATAAAATACTAGCACATCAGTTTGCCTAGAAGGAGTTCAACAGGTGCTTGTGAAAATAATAAGCTACACAATTACACATACACACAGTGTATATGGGCTTTACGTACACCAAGTCTTTTATTGGTCAATTGAAATAGAGTTTAAATGCATTAATTCTGAAATTTCATTTGAATTCAAATGGAAATTTCGGACATCTTTAGATACAAAACTAGTTATTAGGCCCGGACTACGCCCCGGGTAAGGAAAATTTTCATTTATTAATATTATACTTTAAGATGATAACACTAAATGTTATTTGGTCTAGTGGTTAAGACTTTAGTATATGTTCTTGAGGTCTCGGGATCAAACCCTATACTATGCAATTTCTAATTTTTTTTATTGTTGTGGATTGCATGGAGTAAAACTCCCTTACGGAGAGTGCCACGTGGCACCGTTTTTTATTTAGGCACGCCTTTTAATATATTAGTATAGATTCAATTTTTGTCGTGAAACTTATATATGTTACATTAATTGAATATTTATAACCCTAGTTTCACTTCTCTCTCTTTTTCTCCATCAAAACCCTACTTTTTTTTTATCAGTCTAGGGCTACCACCAACCATTTGATTGATGGTAAGCCCCAATTCTCTTGTGTTGTTTTTGGAGTTTTTGTTTCATGTCACTAATAAATCTTCATTCTCTCTATATTGGGGAATTGTACTACCCAATTATCGGGTTATTTCTACCCATCTATTGGGTTTTATTTCTCGTTTATGAGAGTTTGGGGTTATGTTCTTAATTCCGCGGAAAATTTAATTTGTTGATAAAGATTTGTGCGATGTCGTGGTAGATACCAATTCTACATCTAAAATCAATTGGATTAAATTTAATTTTATTTCAAACTACAACAGATCGAAAGACCCCACCGTAGAAGGTAGTATCAAATAGCGATGTGATGAAAGAGGAAATACAGAATCGTCATATCTCATCTACAATGGTCGTCGTTTTGCCAATTTAGAATTTTAATTAGTTGATGAAAATTGTTATGTATTAGTGTATTTTGATTTTTATTGTAGATGTCGTATGACTCTTTTATTAATGAATTAATTTTACATAAAAAAATAAATATATATACTTATTTTTTTCCCAATAAACTTAACCAGAATTTTCTCGCCTGAACATAAAGTAATAAACTGGTCTATTGGCGAAGGAGTTAAGAAAACTTGCCGTCGGAAAATCTACCCATAAACGATGGTCTACTAGTGAAGAAAGCTAAGAAAGTTGCCGCATAAAACGTGTGGTTTGCTAGGAAAAACTTGTCGTCGAAACTTTGTGGTCTGCTGCCGAAGGAAGAGAACTAGTCGTTGGACCTACAAATTGTGAGCTTTATGGTTACCCTGGATAGAAAAGGAACTGATTTTGAAATAATTTTCACAACAAATTTATAAAGGAGCTTCATGTCAAGTACTTATCGTCACTGTTTCTTGTCGGTGTAGGTGTCGTCGGAATTCAACCGAAAATTGCCCAAATCTTGTAATGAATTGATAATTACTAAGTCTAGGTGCGGCAATGAAACGAGACAACTCGAGATCGACTCGGTCAAAGCTCGACTCGAGTGAGCTCGAATCGAACTCGACCTCGACTCGAGATGTTGGTGAGTCGAGTTGAGCAACTCGACACTCGACTAGAAAACTCGTGAGAAGCTCGAATACCCAATTATCAACAGCAAAATACCTAAATTCAACATTTTTCTACCTTATTGTTGCTTTTAACATGAGGCACTTGCAAGCTACTCGAAATCTACTCGGTCAAAGCTCAACTCGGTCACAGCTCGGACAAAGGTCGACTCGAGTGAACTCGACTCGAAATGCTAACAAGTCGAGTCGAGCTAGCTCAAACTCGAACTCGACTCGCATCATTGCCACCCCTACTACTAACCAAAATTCGCCGAGAACATTTGAGATAAAGTTGAACCTTTTTTTTGGTATTAAACACAATTATATGATACAAAAAAATAAACGGTTTTTTCACCATATACCCCTGACAAATTTTTTTTTTGCACCGTATACCCTTTCAACTTTTCAAATTCACCATATACCCCTCACGTTTGAAAAAATACATCCACTTGCCCTTTTGACTAACGGTGTTACACTTCCGTTAGTTATAAGGCCCTAATCCTACCCTAACCCTAATTAACTAACCTAAATCAAAACCTTACCCTAACCCTAACCATCCCTCTCCCCACCCCTTACCCCTACTTGCCACATCACCCCCTCACCACCACCCCCCTCACCACCACCACCCCCCCCTTCCCCGCTGACCCCCTCCCCTCCCCCGCGAACCCCCTCCCCTCCCCAACTGCCGACGTGAATCCCACTCCCCTCCCCGGTGCCGTCGCCTACCCCCCTCCCCTTCCCCCGGGTGAACCCCCGTCCCCTTCCCCGAACCCTAAACAAAATTCGAAATTCGAAGGGGAGGGAGATTGTGTTTCGAAAATGCGGGTTTTGTTTCGAAATTTGAAGGGGAGCGCCGTGAAGAATAGGTGGTGGGGGGGGGGTGTTTCGAAAATCTGGGTTTCGAATTTCAAAGTGGAGCGCTGCGAAGAATCGGTGGTGGGGAGGGGGTGTTTCGAAAATCCGGGTTTCGAATTTCAAAGTGGAGCGCCGCGAAGAATCGGTGGTGGGGAGGGGGTTACGAGGTTGTGGGGGAAGGGGGAAGGGGGAGGGAAGGGGGGCTGGTGGTGCGCCGGTGCGATGCGGGCGGGGGAGGGGGGTTACGGCGGCCGGGGAAGGGGGGGGGGGCTGCGGGGAGGGTGGAGGGGGGTGCTGTGGGGGAGGGAGGGGGTGTCTTGCGGGCGGGGAAGGGGGGCCGGGGAATGGTGGTGGTGCAAGGTGGGGTAAGGGCCGGTGGTGCGGTGGGGGGGGGGGGGGGCGGGGTAAGGGGGTGGTGGGGGTGGGGTGGGGGTGTTAGGTGTTAGTGTTAGGGTATTAAGGTTAGGGTTAGGGTTAGGGGTAGATTTAGGTTAGTTAATGAGGTTAGATGGGGGATTAAGGGTTAATGACTAACAGAGTTTAACGCCGTTAGTCATTAAGGGCAAGTGGATGTATTTTTTCAAACGTGAGGGGTATATGGTGAATTTGGAAAGTTGAAAGGGTATACGGTGCAAAAAAAAATTTGTCAGGGGTATATGGTGAAAAAACCGAAAAATAAACAATCTTTATCAAAATAAGTACTGCACATAAATAATAACTTTTGGTTGCACTTACTAGCGAGCTGATACCCCCGCCAACATGCATGGTTACAAATGCTTTGCTTAGACTTTTCAGTCTTCACTGCACATGCTAAAGCGGTCTGAAGCCCAAACAAACAAAGTGAATGACCAATATTTTTCATTTTATATCTTACATAATCTATTAATTTTTAAAACTGCCAACTTAGCAAAACGTAAATATATCCTCTTGTTTAATTGTGTTGATTTAACGTAAGATCATTTTATGTTTTTACTCGAGTCTAGTTTCATGAGATTTATGTAGTTTCATGTAAGGCTATCGTATGCCATCGTAGGACCGTTTCAAAGAATGAGAGTGCCTTTTTAATGTCCTCTGATAATCCTGGGATGCATCCAATTGGTTTCCTTGCTCAGGCCCCAGAAATGTCTGAAAGCATGGATTATAAATTTCATATTTTCCCATTTTGGGGTCATTTTAGGATTCCTCGGGCTCAACAACGTTTCTCATCTGTGACCTTCCTAAGGGCATAAGAATGCCTTAGGATAGCCTCCGAGTATTTCGAACCCCCTTTGTTGCCTCTGTATGCCTTCCATTAGCTTGTATTGCACAGCCAGGTGCTCCACCCCAAATGGTTCTAGAGGCTATTGTATGCTTGTTACAAGGAATCAGAGCGTCTTCAAATGTCCACCCTTGGACCATGGATGCATTCAGCGGGCTCCGTTGCCTAGGCCCTGAAATTGTCCGAAAGCGATGATTATGTACTTATATTTTACCTGTTTTTTAGTCTTTTACGAACTTCTCTAGGGGATGATGTTTTTCATACGGAACCATCCTATTAGGTTGGCCTCTTGATGGTTAAAAACTCATTCAACTCCCTAGTAAGCCTTTTGTTGGCTTGGATTGCATCGCCCCCGCTTCACCCTAAAATGACTATGGAGTCCATCGTATTCTATGGCATGAGAGTAGCTTAAAATGTCCCCCTATGTCCATGGGATGCATTCCATGAGTTTTGGGAATGTCTGAAAGCGTGGACTGCAACCTTCAAATTTGCCCTTTCAGGGCCATTTTTAGACTTATCCAGACCCACAACATTTTCTTTGGACCCCCTACGTTACCTCTGTACGCCTGCTGCTAGTTTGGTTTGCACCACTTTTATTCCATGGTGAAATGGATCTGGAGGCCAAGTAGGTCAGTAACAAGCCATGGTAGTTGTGATCCCCCGTAAATTTATGAATTCTATAAATATATTATAATGTATATTTATATATATATTTTAGAATATTATTATTTAAACAAGTTATTTCTTCAAAGGTTGACTATTTGAAAGTCAAAGGAATTATTTTATTAATTTAAAGAAGTCAAACATTTTATTAAGTCATGCTTTGGAAAAATATTTGAAAAGCTTAAAATACTTTTTGGGTTGTGAAAAGGATTTTTAATTGGGTATGACGAACCCAAACACTCAATTCATCAATCATTAAACTCTAGTTTGAGCCCAATCACCTTTTCCTAAGCCCACAAGGGGAACCTATATAAACCCTAAATATTTCAAATACAACTTTATTTTTCTCTCTCTTCCTCCCCAAAGATTTCGGTTCTCTCTCTCCTCTCTTTATCTCGGTTTCTCCCTCCTCCTTTGGTTTTCGGTCAGCCACGGCAGCAGCCCACCAGCGCCACCACCAACCGACAGCAGCAGTCGGTGCACCGCCGCCCTCCTTCCTCATTGCCGTCGATTCTTTCTCCTCTTCTTTTGTTGGTTGTTATTTTCTTCCTCCTCAAGTTTTAATTAAGGCAAAGTTTGTATTTTTAGGGTTTGATTTAATAAGTTTTTGTTTAAAAGTTGTGGTTTGGTGATTTAACTATGAATCTAAGATTATATAATTTATGTATTGAAGAAATTAAAATTCAGATTTACTTATTATGTTTGGATTGGAATTTTAATTATCAAAGCATGGATTTTTAGGGTTTTAAAGGTTGGAAAATCATAGTAGTATGTTGTAGTTTGTGAAATTAAGTTTTCTTGTGATTATAAGTATGTTTAAGTATGTTTAAAAAGAGTTTTAGTATTTAATATGTTGCTGGAATTTTTAAAAGGGATGTTATGATGGAGTTTTTATGATTTAAACATGAGTTTTAAGGGTTTTAATCAACTAGTATAGTACACTATACTAGAAGGTTATACTAAGTAAGTTTTAATGACGGAAAAGGTTTTTAAACACTTTTAAGAGGGGTTTAAGGTACGTTATTGTTGCTGTAAATTTATAGGGGTTTGATTGTGGATTTGTATTGGTTATTTTAGACGGATAATTCTCTTTAGGCGACTTTGAAGATTGTGAAAGTGGCCGCTCGATTTGTCTACACAAGGTATGTACATACCTATGTGTTGATTGGACTAGTATCATGTCCTAAGGATGAGAATGAATGTAGTATCATGCATAGGGAACTATTTTTAGTTCTTATGTGATTTCTATCAAGTTGGATTTGCATGTTTTATGCCGTTGTGTGAATCATGTTGGTTATGATATTGTTATTATGTTTGTATGGAAGAATGATGCAAGCATATGGGATTTGGGAACTTTACTTTATTAATTCACATGAGGGATTAACATTTATGTTAGTTTGGATCATGATTGAATCATGTTGTTCCCTTTTGATTATTTAATTACTTTATGAGGATCGAGGGCCTTATTTGGTAAGTTGATTATTATACCTATGAAAGGTTGGTTGGTTGTTGACTTGGTTCAACAAATAAAGGAAAGGTTATGGATTAAAGGTTGGAATTAATCTTGGGTTGTTAAGTTGTGGTTGATCACCTTATCTAATCCTAAGATAAAAATGGAAGTGTATGATTGTTTGATGATTATATTATTTGCGTTGCTTGTGAGTCTTAACAAGTGAATAAATTATTAATCATGTAAAGTGAAATGTGGATAGCAATAGCTTTAGACTTGTGCACGTCTGAAGTGTTGGACTAGTATGAGTTGGAGTACATGGTGGTAGCCCATGGCTTTTCTTGGGACCGGATTGATCACCGTGTCTTATTTTTATTTAAAAGGTTCCTCGATATCGTAGGTCATGGGAATACAGAGTCGCGCCCGTATTTCATCTTCTAATTTGAAGGCTGGTTTTGGTTTAGACAACTCGTTCCATTGACTATTCCATCTAAATTAATTAACTTACTAGTGGTGAAGTTTAGTTCAGTAAAAGTAGTCTGCTATGTTGTTGCATGATTATTTATTCATGCTTATTATTTATTAGTATCATGTTAGGATTGTTTACTATTTGTTATGTAGTATTCAGCTTTGCTGATTACGTGCTTTGTGTGTGTATATTGATCATGGTTTTGCCTTATTGATCCTGTGATGACCCTTTTGGTGAGCAGCCTCTAGGGATCAATAGTGCATCGTCATTTATCGGTTTGAAGATGATGCATCATGGGTTCGGGATTGGAGAGTTTGTGTAGATTATTTATCATATTTTTACTTTACACTTTTCGTCGTTGACTTTGACTTTTGAGGTTGACTTTGACTTTTGTTGGTTTAACTTTTAGAGTTGACTTTTTGGATGACTAAGTTTTATTTCTAAAGTTATTTATTATGTTTTTCGCTGCAAAATTTTGAATAAGCCGATACGTTTTCACACGGGCTATAATGCTTTGATAATTCTCTAAGTTTTATATTAAAAAGGTTTTTTTGGAAAAGAGAGAATTGTCGGGTATTACAGTAGTGCTCGAAAATGTTCTTCATGGCCCTAGGATGTATTCCTAGGGAGCTGTTGCTTGTGCCCCGAAAATGACCAAAAGCGTGGATTATAGTCTTCAACTTGCCCATTTTGGGACCATTTCCAAACTTTTTCTGGCGGAATGACGTTTTACATATGTGACCTTCTATGATGCATGGGTACGGCTCCCAGGCACCGTTTCCCGTACGGGGTACGGGTACGTTCTGTGTACGGTAGAGATTCGCTGGGATTCGTACACAGGACGAATCCAGTGGGTCGAGTACGTGGGTTGTTTTTGCGGATGGATGGGTCGACTTTTGGTACGGGTTGGGTACGTTTTTGAGGGGAAAGCCACATACCCAACCTGTTTTAATGAAATTCGAAAGCCCCAAATTCAGATTCTAGGGTTTTAGGGTTCGAAATTCTCAATTCTCTCTTAACTCATTGAACTTCGAAAGTCCGAAGTCACCTGAACTTCTTCTCGCCGCCTCGCCGGTGGCTTCGCCGGTGGCTTCGCCGGTCGTCTTCTCTGAGTTCGAAGCAAGTCTCGACTTCTGGTACAGTGGTACTCTGGTTTACTTTTTTTTTATTTTGAATGTGGGGAACTCAGGGAAGGGGAAGGGGAAGGGGAAGGGGAAGGGGAAGGGGAAGGGTACTACTCCCTAAAGAAGTCATGTTAAAGTGAAAGTGAGAAGAAATAGTGCTGTAGATGTGTAATAAAGTTGTCCAACAAATTTTTTTTTTAAAATAAAGTTGTAGTCTTTGCATTTGCACCACTCTATCAGTTTCTCTTTCTATCAAGCTACTGTTTTTCTTCTTCTTTTCCTTTTTTTAACTAAATCAAATTATTAACCCTAGATATATTTTTATATTCCAAGAAGGAAAGCTTATTCTTTATATGTTTATATTAATATCTTTTATTATTTTTGTACAAAAATTTAATGGAGATTTTATGTAGGAAAAATTACGTATTAATTTTCATTAAAATGTATTACATTTTTTTTGCCGAATCCAAGCCATGCCCGTTTTCGAAAATTTTGATTTTACCGTTTTCCGTTCCCGTATCCGTCCCCGTACCCGTATCGGTGCTACCTAGGTGACCTTTATAACGGGATCGGGATGCCTTAGGGTGGCCCCGGGATGCTTCTAACCCTCTTTTTATCTCTGCATGCCTTCTGCTAGCTTGGTTTGCTCCGTCCCCGCTCTAAAGGCAATTGTATTCAAATGTCCTTGGGGCTTTGTTACTCAGGGTCGGGAATATCCAAAAGCATGGACTGTAGCCTTTAATTATTGCCCATTTTGTTGTTTTTAGGACTTATCCGGGATGGACAACATTTTTCATCTATGACCTTTCTAACGGCATTCGGATTTCTTAGATCAACCCCTTGGTGTTTCGGATCCCCTTTGTTGCCATGCCTTCTGTGGGCTTGCTTTGAATCAAACCCGCTCCACTCCGAAGTAGCTACAGAGGCCATCATATTCTACTTGCAAGACATGTGAGTGTCTTTCAATGATCTCCTACGGCTCTGGGATGCATCCGATGGGCTCTGTTTCTCTAGCATCGGGAATGTCCGCCAACATGGATTATAACCTTCAATTTTGTCTATTTAGGCATTTTCAGACATCTTGAATCCCATGCTTTTTTATATCTAGGAACTTCCTAATGAGGCCTAGAATGCGTTAAGGGGACCAATAACTGCTTCGGACAACCTTCTTTGCCTCTGTATGCCTAACTTACATTGCACCGCCCTTACTCTAACATTAAATGGCTTTTTGGAGGTTATCACCGGCCTGTTCTAAGGCATTGGAATGACTTCAGATGTACTCCCATGTCCCGGGATGCATCCCATGAACTCCCCTGCCTAGGCCTCATGAATGTCTGAAAATGTCGATTACAACCTTCAATTTTGCTTGTTTTGCGGGGCCATTCTTGGACTTCTGTAGGCTGAACAATCTTTTATATCCAGAACCTTCCTAAGGGGTTCGGGATGGCTTCTGATGGCCCATTGGGTGCTTTAGACCACTTTCGTTTCCTTCAAATACTTCTATTGACTTGCATCGCGCCATACACACTCCACCCAAAGACCATCGTATGCCATTGTAAACTTGTACCAAGGCATGAGGTGCTTTCAAATGTCCTTCCATGTCCACGAGATTCATCCCACAGGCTCAATTTGCCGAGCACCGTGAATATTGCAAGTCTTAGACAATATTTTTTCAATATTTGCTCGTTTTGGGGGCTGTTTTCGAACTTCTCCGGGCCTGATGGCGTTCTTCATCTAGAACCTTCCTAAGGTCATCAAGATGCCTTATGATGGCTTCGAGTGCTTTGGACCGCCTCCGTTGCTTCCATATGCCTTTTGTTGCCTTGGTTCGAATCACTTTTCACAACTTTGTAATTTCGAATATGTGTTGTTGCCTCGTTTTGCCTGACGAGCGTACTTACCCATACTTAGCCTAGGTAGTAGTATCATTGCCTTGTAAAAAAGTAGCATTAACACTCCGCTTAGCCTTCAAGGCATTCGAGGTTCCTTTCGACCCTTTTTTTTTATCATTTAGGGTTCTATTTTAGTATATTGCACTAGGATATTCGATCTAAATTTTTGTGCATATAATTCGAATCGGATTTGGGCCACACAATTTTCTAGATTTGGAAATCGAGATACGATCCAATTTTTGAAAACATTGAAAGTTGAATACATATAATGGAAACAAACATTAAATTTCAATGAAAAATTTGAATTATTCTGAATTCAAATTTCAACTTCATTGTGAAACCCCATATTTTACGCAAAATTTAAAATACATGATGGTCATACATTTTTAATGTTATAACTTATACGTCAAAGTACATGATGGTTTCTGCTTTACTGAATGTTGCACATATTTTCAGTATCAAACTAATAACTTAAATATCTAAATAGTGTTTGTACATTTAAGTATATCCACGCTTTTTCCAATTTTCGGGCCATTTTTCGACTTCTCGAACCCTGGCGACTTTTTTCGACCCGGACCTACCTAGGGCCCCCGGGGTGCCTCAGGATGCCCCCAGGTGCCTCAGGATGCCCCCAGGTGCCTCGGGCCTTCTTTCCCTACCCACTTTTGCCTTCCCTTGGGTCGCTTGGCCAATGAGGGCCTCCAGATGGCATCGTATGCTCCTTCTAAGGTAAAAGTGTGCCTTGAAAGGGCCTCCCACTGCCTTGGGTTGTATCCAATGGGCACGGGTTCCCGGCCCCCGCTGGCGCCAGGATTTGTGGACTACAATCCGTGCGTTTTCTAGTTTTCGAGCCATTTTTCGACTTCCCTGGGCCCGACGACTTTTTTCGTCCCGCACCTTCCTTGTACCCCCGAGTGCCTCCATTTTTGCCTTCCCTTGGCTGGCTTGGCACAACCCTCGCAAGACCTAGGAGGGTCTCCGGATGGCTTCGAAGGCCCTTCCCAGTCACGAGTTTCATGGACTATAATTCTCGCTTTTTCCAGTTTTCGGGCCATCTTTTGACTTACAGGTGCCTGGCGACTTTTTTCGTCAAAGACCTTCCTAGATCCCCTGGGGTGCCTGAGGATTTCCCCGGGCGCCTCAGACCTAGACCTTCCTTCCCTGCCCACTTTTGCCTTCCCTTGGCTCGCTTGGCGCAGCCATGGCTTGGCCAAGGATGGCCTTCGGATGGCACCGCATGCTCCTTCCAAGGCACGATGTGCCTTCAAAGGGCCTCCCACTGCCCTGGAGAGCACCCAATGGGCATCGGTGGCCGACCCCCGGTAGCGCCCGGATTCGTGGACTGTAATCCACGTGTTTTCCAGTTTTTGGGCCATTTTTTCGACTTCCTGAGGCCCGACGACTTTTTTTTGTCCTGGGCCTTCCTAGGGCCCAAGGGCTGCCTGAGGATCCCCGGACCTTCCTTCGGTGCCTAGTTTTCCGTTCCATTAGCTCGCTTGGCACAACCCTCGCTAGGCCTAGGAGAGCCTCCGGATTGCACCAGATGCTTATTCTAAGGCACGAGTGTGTCTTCAAAGGGCCACCCACGGCCTTGGGGTGCACCACATGGGCACCGGTGCACGGCCTTTGCTGGTCCCCTGGATTCGTGGAATATAACCCATGCGTTTTCCAGTTTTCGGGACATTTTTTCGTCCCGGACTTTCTTAAGGCCTCCGGGGTTCCTCAGGATGCCTCCTGGTCCCTCGGACCTTCCTTCCATGCCCACTTTTGTCTTATCTTGGTTCAATTGGCACAACCCTCCTAGGCCTAGGAGAGACTCTGGATGGCACTGCATGCCCTCCTAGGCACGAGTGTGCCTTCAAAGGGCTTCCCAAGGCCCTAGGGTACACCCATGGGTACAGGTGCTCGTGGCCCGCTTTTTCCAGCTTTCGGGCCATTTTTCGACTTCCCGGTGCCCAACGACTTTTTTCGTGCCGGACCTTCCTAGGGCCCCAGAGGTGCTTGAGGATACCTCTGGGTGCCTTGGATATTTTACTTCCCTGCCCACTTTTGTCTTCCCTTGGCTCGCTTGGCACAGCCCTCGCTTGGCCAAGGAGGGCCTTTGGATGACACCACATGCTACTTCCAAGGCACGAGTACTGTGCCTTAAAAGGGCTTCACACGACCCTAAGGTACAACCCATGGGAATTGGTGCCCTCGCGCCCGGATTCGTGGACTATAATCCATCATTTTAGGAGTAATAGTTTTCGGGCCATTTTTCGACTTCCCGGGGCCCATCGACTTTTTTGGTCTAGGACCTTCCCTCCCTGTCCCCTTTTGCCTTCCCTTGGTTCGCTTGGCACAACCCTCGCTAGGTCAACGATCCGACTGGCACTCCATGCCCTTCCCAGGCACGAGTGTGCCTGCAAAGGGCCTCGGGATTCGTGGACTATATCCACGGTTTTTCCAGTTTTCGGGCCATTTTTCGATTTCCCGGTGCCCGACGATTTTTTTCATCCCGGACCTTCATGGGGCCCCTGGGGTGCCTGAGGATCCCTTGGCTCGCTTGGCACAACCATCGCTAGGCCTAGAAGGACCTCCTTGATTGCACCGCATGCGCTTCCAAGGCACGAGTGTGCATTCAAAGGGCCTCCCCTGACCCTGGGGTGTTGCCCGTAGGAACCGGTGCCGAGGCCCTGCGGGCGCTCGAATTCGTGGACTATTATAATCCACGTTTTTTTCCAATTTTCAGGCCATTTTTAACCTTCCCGGGGCCCGACGACTTTTTTCATCCAGGACCATCCTAGGCCCCCGTGGTGCCTAAGGATGCCCCCGGGTGCTTCAGACCTTTCTTCCCTACCAACTTTTGCCTTCCCTTGGCGCGCTTCGCACAACCATCGCTAGACTTAGGAAGGCCTCTGGATGGCACTGTATGCCCTTCGCAAGGACGAGTGTTCCTTCAAAGGGCCTTTCACGGTCGTAGGGTGCACCCGATAAGCGCCGGTGCTCGTGCCCCGCGAGCGCCTGGATTCGTGGTCTATATCCACGCTTTTTCCAGTTTTCGGACCATTTTTCGAATTCCTTGTACCCGGTGACTTATTTTCATCTCAAACCTTCCTTGGGCTCCAAGGGTTGACGATTCCCCCAGGTGCCGCGGACCATTCTTTCCTTCCCAGTTTTGCCTTTCGATGGCTCGCTTAGCACAACCCTTGCTTGGCCACGAAGGGCCTTCGGATTGCACAACATGTTCATTCAAATGCAGGAGTGTGCCTTTAAAGGGCCTGCCATGACCCTCGGGTACACCCCATGGGAACGAGTGCTCTTTCCCCGCGGGCGCTCGGATTCGTGGACTATAATCGATCTACACCTTCTCAAGTTTTTGGGCCATTTTTCGACTTCCATGTATCCTGTGACTTTTTTCGTCCCGGACCTGCCTAGGGTCCCTCGGGGTGCCTGAGGATGCCCCGGGTGCCTCAGACCTTCCTTCCCTGCCCAGTTCTGCCTTCCCTTGGCTCGCTTGGCACAACCCTCGCTAGGCCTAGAAGGGCCTCCGGATTGCACCGCATGCCCTTCCAAGGCACGAGTGTGCATGGGCCTCCCCTGGGGTGTTGCCCGTAGGAACCGGTGTCGAGGCCCTGCGGGCGCTCGGAGTCGTGGACTATTTTAATCCACGTTTTTTCCAATTTTCAGGCTATTTTTAACCTTCCCGGGGCCCGACGACTTTTTTCATCCAGGACCTTCCTAGGTCCCCGTGGTGCCTAAGGATTCCCCCGGGTGCTTCAGACCTTTCTTCCCTGCCAACTTTTGCCTTCCCTTGGCGCGCTTCACACAACCATCGCTAGACTTAGGAAGGGCTCTGGATGGCAATGCATGCCCTTCGCAAGGACGAGTGTTCCTTCAAAGGGCCTTTCACGGCCCTAGGGTGCACCCGATATACACCGGTGCCCGTGTTCCGCGAGCGCCTGGATTCGTGGACTATATCCACTATTTTTCCAGTTTTTGAATTCCTTGTGCCCGATGACTTATTTTCATCCCAGACCTTCCTAGGGCTTCAAGGGTGCTTGAGGATTCCCCCGAGTGCCGCTGACCATTCTTCCCTTCCTAGTTTTGACTTTCGATGGCTCGCTTGGCACAACCCTTGCTTGGCCACGAAGGGCCTTCGGATTGCACAACATGTTCATTCAAAGGCAGGAGTGTGCCTTTAAAGGGCCTGCCATGACCCTCGGGTACACCCCATGGGAATGAGTGCTCGTTCCCCGCGGGCGCCCGGATTCGTGGAATATTATCTACACCTTTTTGAGTTTTTGGGCCATTTTTTGATTTCCAGGTATCCTGTGACTTTTTTCGTCCCGGACCTGCCTAGGGCCCCCGGGGTGCCTAAGGATACCCCGGATGCCTCATACCTTCCTCCCCTACCCAATTTTTCCTTCCCTTCCTCCCCATGGGAACCGATTTCCCGCGGGCACCCGAATTCGTGTACTATAATCCACGGTTTTTCCAGTTTTCGGGCCGTTTTTTGACACCCAGTGTCTGGCGACATTTTTCGTCCCAGACCTTTCTGGGGCCCTGGGGTGCCGGAGGATGCCCTGGGTGCCTCAGATTATCATTCCATTCCCACGGTTGCCTTCCCTTGGCTCACTTGGCACAACCCTCGCTTGGCCAAGGATGGCCTTCGGATGGCACTGCATGCTCCTTTCAGGTATGAGTGTGCCTTCATAGGGCCTCCCACGGCCCTGGGGTGCACCCCATAATCCACGCTTTTTCCAAATTTGGGGCCTTTTTCGACTTTTCGGTGCCCAGTGACATTTTTAGCCCTGGAACGTCCTAGGGCCCCCGAGGTGCCTGAGGATGCCCCCGGGTGCATCAGATCCTCCTTTCTTGCCACTTTTGCCTTGCCTTGGCTCGCTTAGCACAACCCACGTTGGGCAAGGGAGGGCCTTCAGATTACACCACATGCTCTTTCCAAGGCACGTGTGTGCCCTGAAAGGGACTCCCGCGACCTTGGGGTGCACCCTATGGGTACCGGTTTCCAGACCCTCACTCGCGCCAGAATTCGTGGACTATAATCTACGATGGTTCTAGTTTTCGTATGCTCCTTCCAAAGCACGAGTGTGACTTGAAAGGGCCTCCTACGGCCCTAGGGGTGCACCCTATGGGCATCAGTGCTCAGTCCCTGCAGGAGCCCAAATTTGTGGACATCCACGCTTTTTTTAGTTTTCGGTTCCTTTTTCGACTTTTCTATGCCCATCGACATTTTTAGCCCCGGATCTTCCTAGGGTCCCCGAGGTGCCTGAGGATGCCCCTGGGTGCCTCAGATCTTCTTTCCCCGCCCAAACTCTCACTCGTCGACCGGATTCGTGGACAATAATCTACGCTTTTTCCAGTTTTCGAGATATTTTTCGACCTCCGAGGACTCGATGACTTTTTTTTGTCCCGGGATGCTTGAGGATGCCCTCGGGTGACTCGGACCTTCCTTCTCTGTTGACTTCCCATGGCTCGCTTGGCGCAACCCTCGCTTGGCGCAACCCTCGCTTGGCCTAGGAGGGCCTCCAAATTGCACCACTTGCCCTTCCAAGATACGAGTGTGCCTTCCAAGGGCTTTCATGGCCCTGGGGTGCACCTCATGGGAACCGGTACCCATGCCCGCGGGCGCCTAGATTCGTGGACTATAATCCACGCTTTTTCCAGTTTTTGGGCCCTTTTTCGACTTACCGGTGCCCGACGACTTTTTTTTCCGAATCTTACTAGGGCCACAGAGGTGCCTGAGGATTCCCCCGGGTGCCTCAGACCTTCCTTCCATGCCCACTTTTGCTTTTTCTTCTGCTTCACCCGATTGGCACATCCCTCGTTGGGCCTAAAAGGGTTCCGGATGGAACCGCATTCCCATTCCAAGGCATAAGTGTGCCTTCGAAGGGCTTCCCACGGCCCTAGGGTGCACCTTATAGGCATTGGACCCCGTGCCCTGCAGGGGCCTGGGGTCGTGGACTGTAATCCACTTTTTTTCCTGTTTTCAGGCCATTTTTTGACTTCCCGAGGGCCTGACGACTTTTTTCGTCCCGAACCTTCCTATGGCCCCCAGGGTGCCTTTGAATTCCCAAGGTACCTCAGGCCTTCCTTCCTTTCCCACTTTTGCCTTAGCTTTGCACAACCCTTGTAGGGCCTAGGAGGGCCTCCGGATGGCACCACATGCCCCTTCCAAGGCATGAGTGTGCATTCAAAGGGCTTCCCACGGCCCTGCGGGCTGCGGTGCACCCCGTTGGAACCGGTGCCCGGGCCCCGTTGGAGTCAGGATTCGTGGACTATTATCCCCGCTTTTTCTAATTTCAGGCCATTTTTCGACTTCTCGGGTTCCAACGACTTATGCCTTCTCAAACCTTCCTAGGGTCTCTCGGGTGCTTGAGGATGCCTCTGGCCTCTGGGTGCCTCGGACCTTCCTTCCATTCCCACTTGTGCCTTCCTTGGCTCGCTTGGCTTAGGAGTGGCTTCAAAGGGTCTCCCACGACCCTATGGTGCACCCAATAGGCACCGGTGCCCGGACCCTATGGGTGCCTAGAGTCGTTGACAATAATCCACGTTTTTTGCAGTTATCGAGCCACTTTTCGACTTCCCGATGCCCGACTACTTTTTTTTGTCCCAGACCTTCCTAAGGCCCCTGGGGTGCCAAAGGATGCCCCCGCGTGCCTCGAATTATCCTTCCCTGCCCACTTTTGCATTCCCTTGGCTCACTTGGCACAGCCCTCGCTAGGCCTTAGAGGGCCTCCGGATGGCACCTCATGCCCTTCCAAAACACGGGTGTGCTTTCAAAGGGCCTCTCACAGGCCACAACCCTGGGGTGCACTCCATGGGTATCGGTGCCCGTGGTCGTGGACTAGGGTCCCTTATTCATGTTTTTGGGCCAATTTTCGACTTCTCGGGGACCAACAACTTTTTTCGTTCCGAACCTTCCTAGGGTCCCTTGGGTGACTGAGGATGCCCCCGGGTGTCTGTGACCTTTCTTGCCTACCAACTTTAGTCTTCCCTTGGCTCGCTTGGCCTATGAGGACCTCCGGATGGCACCGCATACCCCTTCCAAGGTACGCGTGTGCCTTCCAAGGGCCTCCCTCGGCCCTGGGGTTCACCCCATGGGAACCAGTGCCTATACCTTGCAGACGCCCAGATTCGTGGAGTATAATCCAAGCTTTTTCCAGTTTTCAGGTTATTTTTCGACTTCTCGGGGCCCGACGACTTTTTTCATCCCGGACCTTCCTTGGGACCCTGGGGTGCCTGAGGATGCCCCCGGGTGCCTTGGACCTTCCTTCCCTGCACACTTTTGCTTTCGCTTAGCACAACCCTCACTAGGCCTAGGAGAGCCTCCATATGGCACCGCATGCTCTCCAAGGGCACGAGTGTGCCTTCAAAGAGCCTCCCATGGCCCTGAAGTGCACCCATGAGAATGAGTGCCCAGGCCCCGCGAGCGCACGGATTCGTTAACTATAACCCACACTTTTTCTACTTTTCAGGCCCTTTTCCGACTTTTCGGTGCCCGACATATTTTTTACCTTCCTAGGGTCCCCCGAGTTGCCTGAGGATGCCCCAGGTGCCTCGTTTTTTCCTTCCCTACCCACTTTTGGCTTCCCTTGGCTCGCATGGCACAACCCTCGGTTGGCCTACGAGTGTGCCTTCAAAGGGCCTCCCATGGCCTTGGGGTGCACCCCATGGGCATCAGTGCTCGTGCTCCGCGGGCGCCTGGGGTCGTGGACTGTAATCAAGCTTTTTCAAGTTTTTGGGCGCCTCAGGGATTGACGAATTTTTTCGTCCCAAACCTTCCTAGGTTCCCCAGGGTGCCTGAGAATGCCCCCGGGTGCCTCACACCTTCCTTCCCTGCCCTCTTTTGCCTTCCCTTGGCTCGCTTGGCCTAGGAGGGTCTCCGGATGGCACCACAAGCCTCTTCCAAGGGACGAGTGTGTTAAAAGTATGATCAAGAAGGGAACCGGATATACCACTCCAAGGCACGAAAACTACGCTTGCCTATTAGTTTAATTTAGCCCCTCTAGGATCAATGGGTTAACACGAAATAACCAATGAGATACAATGGAGAGAACAATTTACTTTGATGATCTTCAAAGTAGATCTTAAAATAAGAGACTTTGTGGGAAGTTTATATAAAACACTACAAGAAAATACTGCAGAATTTTCTTGTAAGCAAGCAAGTTTCTTTTGTATGAATGAAAAAACTGATTTTCCAGAACATACCATTTGGAAAGAAGTTATCCTTTTATATATCAACTTAGATAGGTTATTAATGATGTGTCTTTATCCTAAGTGAATAAACTGAAACCTATTAATTAACTTAAAACCGGATAATACCCAACCATCACAAAACAACGGTCATAAACCGTCAAAATTAAAACCCGCAGCGTAAAGAAACAGTAGCGAATCGCACGGTGTGATACAGATCGCACCTCGCGATCACTCAAGTCGCACCTCGCGACCTGGGCAAAATGCCCATTCATCTGATCTTGGCTCGTGTTTCCTTTAGTAATCCAACCTTCGTAAAAACTATTACATATGATCTAAAGGCCATTTTACTATAAATGTTCCAACAATCCTCCACCCATTTATAGTATAAATCTTGAAAAGCTTATAACTTGCTAAGAACATAAACAACACATACTCATGCATAATGGAAATATCTAACGATTGAATTCCCATTTAGTATTAGTACTCTTTACAATAATTCCAATCGTAATGATAGACTAAGCTTTGAATCATTCAATCACTATGAATCATTGAAGATACAATACACACAAGCACAAATAAAGTTCCTTAAACACTTGACACCTTTGACGCCATGGTGTCCATATCTATCCTTGAGCATTCCAAGTTAAGCCTAAAACTTGGTTAAGCAGCCAAACTTCTAGCTCATATAGATAAATCTTTATGATCATGCTCCTGCAATTGAACACTTATCAAAGATTTATTAAGAAAATTAATTCAACCTCTTATCATTGCAGTAACAAGCACTAACCTTGGGATGTGTTAAACAAGTGCTTCCAACCTTCAAGATAAGTACTATCCTCATTGAATTCGAGATCTAACGTTGTATTAGACGTCAAATTGAGTTTTCCTTAACTATAGGTTGATCAATAGGCTTAAGACCTCCCCTTTGTTCATTTTGTTCACTAGTTCCCTTGGCAACGGTTTAGTAAACGTATCCACCAAGTTCAAACTAGACCGAACAAAATCAATAGTTATACAACCATTCCTTATCATTTCACGTACATAACTATGTTCCACTCCAATGTGCCTTGACTTGTCATTGTAGACTTCACTATAAGCTTTAGCTATGGTTGATGCACTATCACAATGAATATCAAGAGGTGACATAGGTTTGACCCATAAGTCAACATCACTCAACACTTTCCTTAGCCATTCCACTTCTTGGCAACAAGATGATAATGCTATGAATTCCGATGCCACAGTTAAATCAGTTATACATGTTTGCTTCTTGGATGCCCATGAAATGGCACCTCCTCCAAAAAGAAACACCCATCCACTTGTGGATGAATAATCTTCCGTATTGGAAATCCAACTAGCATCTGAGTAACCTTCTAAAATAGAAGGTTCTCCATTATAAGTTATAACATAGTCCAAGGTTTTATTCAAATACCTAAGCACTCTTCTCAATACTTGCCAATGCAACATACTAGCTAGGATTACTAGTATACCTACTGAGCTTGCCAATAGCAAAAGCTATATCCGATTGAGTGCTAGTCATAGCATACATTAAGCTTCCAATTAAGCTTGCATACTCCAATTGTGAAATAGGAGTACCACTACTCGGGACCAAGTGAACACTAGGATCCATCGGAGTAGCAAAATGAGTCGAGTTCGATTCATTAAACCTCTTGATCACTTTCTCAATGTAATGAGATTGTGACAAAGAAATTGACCCTTTACCTCTCACTAGTCTAATAATACCAAGAATAACATCCGCTTCACCCAAATCTCACTTGTTCCAAATCAGTCCCAAAGATAAGCATATCGTCAACATATAAGCAAATTATAACTCCATTACCATTATTTTCAAATTTACTATATACACACTTATCAGATTGATTTATTTTGAACCCGTGAGACAAAATAACTTCATCAAATTTTTGATGTCATTGCTTAGGTGCTTGCTTAAGTCCATACAAAGATCTAACTAGTTTGCAAACCTTAGTCTCTTGTCCTTTGACTACAAAACCTTCAGGTTGATTCATGTACACTTCGTCCTCCAATTAACCATTAAGGAAGGCAGTTTTGACATCCATTTGGTGAATTACTAGACCATGAACTGCAGCCAATGCTATCAAAAGTTTAATGGTAGTTATTCTAGCAACCGGAGCATAAGTGTCAAAGTAATCGATACCATATCTTTGGCTAAAACCTTGGACCACTTACGGGCCTTGCGTATGCTTTAGTATGGTTCCATCGATCTTTCTTTTCCTTACGAAAATCCACTTACAACCTAATGGTATGCAACCGGGAGGTAAATTAGATAAAAACCAAGTATGATTTCCCATTATTGAATCCATTTCATCATTCACTGCCTCTTTCCAAAAGGCGGAATCATGAGACTTCATAACCTCATCAAAGGTCCTAGGATCCTCCTCCACATTGTAACAATATGAAAATTGAGTCACAATTGACTCTCTTGACCCTTCAACTAAGTATAATTGAAAATCCGGTCCAAAAGATTTCTCTTTTCTAATTCTTTTACTTCTCCTAATTTCCGGTGTTGTAGTATCATGATCATTGTTAATGTCATCCACAAATTGGAACTAGTACTTGGTATCATGTCCTTTGGTCTTGGAATCGATGAGAATCGAGTCTCATCGAATATTGCATCCCTTGACTCTATAATGGTATGGATAGAGACAAAATCATTGGGCTCAGTGACATAAAACCTATAGGCTTTGCTATGTTCCACATAGCCTATAAAGACGCAATCAATTCCTTTTTCACCTATTGTTTTCCTTTTAGGTTCCGTCAATTCGACGATTGCCCTACAACCCCAAACCTTAAGGTAATTGAGATTTAGGCTTTTTGCTACACCAAAGTTCATAAGGGGTAGTCTTATTCCTCTTATTAGGAACTCGATTTAATATATAACATGCAGTTAGAATTGCATCACCCCAAAAACGGTCACTAAGACCCGAATTAGAAAGCATGGTGTTAACCATTTCTTTTATAACCCAATTTTTCCTTTCCGCTATACCATTACTTTGAGGTGAGTATGGTGCAGTTGTTTCATGAATTACACCAATGGAACTAAAATAGCAAGGATTATAGTCAAGGTTGTCAAAATCGCGATTCTACTTTAAATCAGAATGGTCTCTCAGAATCGGATTGTAAAATCGAATAATAAAATTGTAAGATTAAACGAATTTTGTGGGAATAAGATTCTATGATATAATATGTAAAATGTTTACCTATTTTTCCAATGGACAACACTAAGAATTCAATTTTAGGCTTTTAGCCATAATGATAATCATATGAGATGAGAAATGATACCATCAAAATAATAAAGGTATAGAAAATACATGTTTTGGTAAGTCAAAAGCAAATGAAATGATTCGATAAACATATTGCACCAAGAAGAACCGAAAAAGATAGAGAAATTTGTGCGTGCGTGCGAGATGTGAAGGAGAAAATGTGGCAGCTAGGGCTTTAAACAAATGAGAACTTATGGGCCTGGACCATTTATTTTACTATCCAGCAATAGACTTCAATAGAAGGGGTAAATGTAGAATCATTAAAATCGACAATAAATCGTGATTTTACCGATTCTACAGATTTTGTACGATTCCATATCCGATTTTCTTTAATTGCGATTCTATGAACGATTCAAATCGTTTAGCCCAAGTTAAATTGTAGAATCGTGCGATTTTACGATTTAAATCGCGATTTTGATAACCTTGATTATAGTATTCACCATCCTTATCCGTCCGAAGTCTTTTAACTTTTTCATTAAGTTGAAGTTCCACTTCGGTTTTAAAGATCTTAAAATTTTCTAGTGCTTTATCTTTAGTAAATAATAAATATATGTAACAAAACCTTGAATAGTCATCAATAAAAGTCACTATATATTTTTTATTTCCCAAAGAAGGTGAGTTATGAAAGTCACACAAGTCATTATGCACCAATTCTAGCAATACCGTTTCTCTAGTCACACTAGGATAAGGATTTTTTGTAATTTTATATAGCATGCATGTCTTACACTTCTCTAACTTTAAAACGAAAGGAGGAATTAAACCTAGCTTAGACATATCATATAATCTACGATAGTTTACATGACATATATAGTTGATTGTGCCATAGAGAAGAGACATCAAGCAAGTAAATAGAACTAGTATCATTTGCATTAATACTAAATTTAAACATTCCATTACAATAGTAATCTTGTCCTACATAAATACCACCCTTAGAAACAATAAACTTGTCCGATTCAAATACAACTTTAAAACCAAACTTATTCAAGAGACCCCCCGACACTAGATTCTTCCTAACCTCCTGGCACAAAAACTGTATCCCGGAGAGTTAAAGTCTTTCCTGAGGTTAGCAACAATTCTACTTGGCCTATGCCCATTACTAGCTTCACCGTAGAATCATTCCCCATATACAAAATTGGACCATCATCCAATTCTTCCAAAGACTTGAAGAAGTGCCTATTATTGCACACATATCTAGAAGCCCCCGAATCTATCCACCAAGAATCATCAACTTGCACAACCATAATTTTAGAAATCATAGCCACAAAGTTCATTTCTTCAATTACATTTTCATGTGCAATTTTACCTTCGTTTTGAGCAACACTAGGTTGTTCATTCTTTGTCTTCTTCTTCTTCTTCAAAGAAGGACAATCCCTCTTAAAATGAGGTCCATTGCATACCCAACAAGTGAGGGCCTTCCTCTTTTTGTTTGCAACATTGGTTTTAGAATTGTTATTATTGGATTTCTTGGTCCCACTAGACCCACCAACCTCCACCATATTCACGGTGGACTTACGAACACTAGCATTAGTTTCCTTAACCCCATCTTGAGCCCGGATGTAACACCACAAATTTTTGCTCATAATTTCTTCGAGTTATTTTCCCTTATTATTATTTTCCGTTAAAATTAGAATATTTTACTTCTTAAAAATGTTATATCTTATATTATTTGTTTTTCAACTTTTAAAATGTTATATTTATAAATTTTATTTGATTAGAAATTATATATTTTCTAGTATTTAGAATTACGCGTTTGAGCTAGTATTTTTATTTCTTCGATTTGAGCGTGTTTGGACCGTCGCACGACTTTTTAATGTGAAGCTTTAAGCTCCTAACACTAGTCGAAAAAACGCAAGGGCTGTGTTTTTTGAAAAACACAGCCCTTAATAGTGAAGGCATGCGGTTAGCCCAAAAATCGCAGCCCTTTATGACTAAAGGGCTTTGGTTTTTGGGCTAACCGCAACCCTTTTCTTTAGCCCTAAATTCCCTGCCACCCGCGTATTTTCATTATGCCCCGAAACGCCTCACTCTATATTTCCCCTCTCTCTCCTCTCTTCCTCTCTCGCTCACACCCTCGCCAGTCGCCTCCTTCTCTCGCTCACACCCTCGCCTTGTTTGGGCCACCGATGACCGATCATTGGGCCGTGCGTTCGCTCAGTATGGAGATGTCGTTGATTCGAAGGTTTCTTGTTACTAAATCTCAAACAAAAAAAAATCGATGATTGTGTTACTTTGATCTGAAATTCTGTTCTGTATACTGTTACTATTGTTACTTGATCTGTTCTTTTATGATGATATCCGGAAACAGTATGTTGGCGAGTTCATAGATCTATACTTTAACATCAATTTTTTTCCACAATGTTTCTTATGATTTCTTCATAGATCTATAATTTAACATCAATTTTTAACACTTTATCATTGTCATTTATATCGTTCATTTAATTATTTTATTTAGACTTGAAGGTTTACTATGTTAATCCTTGAGTTGATCATATGTATATTTATTTTGTCTAATCATTCTGTTAACTTTACCCTGTTTGTGGATATAATGTTGTATTATATTGTTTTTGTTGTATTTATTTATTTGTTTGTTTATTTGATTATTTGAAGTGTATTTCTGAGATATTGCGTATGACTTGATTGTTAAAACTTTATAACTCTTATATGGATCCTAATTGGGCTGGGAGAGTTGTTAGTTACTCCCCACTGATTGTGGATGTTTGTTGACATATATTTGCAGGTGATTATTTCGTATTATGGCATTGAGAGAAAGACTATCTAGGATTTTTGAGACATCTTATTTTATATTTACTACATTGGGTTTATGAAGTGGTTTTGCCTCTTTATGGATATCTTGGATTAATTTAATTGGGTTTTATTTTTATTTAGTTTAATTTAGCCTTCGTTTAGAGTGACATTTCCGTCAGACGATATTTCCGCTATCGCTATTCCTTTAATAAAATGTACTATTTTCATTATATTGTGTTTATAAAAGGACATAGTGTTACACTGGATCCCTTCCTCAATACTAAGATGGGTTTCTAATTGCTCCATGGACATATCTTCCTTCCTATGTTTCAAGGAATGCTTAGTGTCTTTCCAAGATTGTGGTAATTTATCAATGATTGAGGCCACGACAATAGCCTCATCCATCACCATACCGTGTGATCTTATTTGGTTCAAAACATGCTGAATTTCATGAAATTGCTCTATAATAGGCATATCATTAGTCATTCTAAATGAATTAAAATTACTAACAAGAAATTTCTTATTTGAAGCATCTTCCGAAATATACTTGGCCTCAAGAGCATCCCAAAGTTCCTTGGCACTCTCCACATTTTGGTAAAGATCAAACAAAGTGTTGGATAGAGAGTTGAGGATGTGACCATGGCAAATGTAGTCATCATTCTCCCACTTTGTTCTCTTCCTTGTAGTATCCAAAGTCTCTTCTTCTCCATCTAGTGGATACGCTGGCATGGATGTTTTAAGTACGTACACCACATTCAAAGTTGTCAACAAGAAATGCATCTTCTATTGCCATCTACGATAATCCACCCCTTCGAACTTGTCCAACTTTTGGAAGTTCATAGTCATGCCTTTGAGTGATTGGGCCAAATCCGAAAATGATATATAAAAAGAAAATTAAACTAATAGATTGTTAAAAGTATGATCAACAAGGGAACCGGATATACCACTCCAAGGCACAGAAACTACGGTTTCCTATTAGTTTAATTTCCCCCCTCTAGGATCAATGGTTTAACACGAAATAACCAATGAGATACAATAGAGAGAAGAATTTAATTTGATGATCTTCAAAGTATATCTTCAAATAAGAGACTTTGTGGGAAGTTTATATAAAATACTTAAAGAAAATACTGCAGATGTTTCTTGTAAGTAAGCAAGTTTCTTTTATATGAATGAAAAAACTGATTTTCCAGAACATACCATTTGGAAAGAAGTTATCCTTTTATAGATCAACTTAGATAGGTTATTAATGATGTGTCTTTATCCTAAGTGAATGAAAAGAAACCTATTCATTCACTTAAAACCGGATAATACACAACCATCACAAAACAACAGTCATAAACCGTCAAAATCAAAACCCGCAGCATAAAGAAACAGCAGTGAATCGCACGGTGCGATACAAGTCGCACCTCGTGATCACTCAAGTCGCACCTTGCGACCTGGGCAAAATGCCCATTCTTCTGATCTTGGCTCGCGTTTCCTTTAGTAATCCAACCTTCGTAAAAACCATTCCATATGATCTAAAGCCCATTTTACTATAAATGTTCCAACAGAGTGTGCCTTCAATGGGACTCCCACGACCATGGAATGGACCCAATGGGCACCGGTGGCCGAACCCCGCGGGCGCCCGGATTCGTGGAGTATAATCCACACTTTTTCCAGTTTTCAGGCCATTTTTCGACTTCCCGATGCCGACGACTTTTTTCATCTTGGACCTTCCTAGGGTTGCCGGGGAGCCTGAGGACGCCCCGGGTGCCTCAGACCTTCCTTCCCTGCCCACTTTTGTATTTCCTTGGCTCGCTTGGCACAACCCTCGCTTGGCCTAGGACAGCCTCCGGATTGCCCTGCATGCCCACTCCGAGGTACGACTATAATCCACGTTTTTTCCAGTTTTCGGGCCATTTTCGACTTCCCGGGGCCCGACGACGTTTTTTCGTCCATGACCTTCCTTGGGCCCTTCGGGTGCCTGAGGATGCCCCCGGGTGCCTCAGACCTTCTTTCCCTGCCCACTTTTGCC
The DNA here is from genome assembly GCA_947648045.1 of Beta corolliflora. Lineage (NCBI taxonomy): Eukaryota > Viridiplantae > Streptophyta > Magnoliopsida > Caryophyllales > Amaranthaceae > Beta > Beta corolliflora. The sequence continues at coordinate 208,329 of CANSZD010001217.1, forward strand.
TTCCCTTGACTTGCTTGGCCTAGGAGGGTCTCCAGATGGCACCGCATGCTCCTTCCAAGGCACAAGTGTGCTTTTAAAGGGCCTCCCACGGCCCTGGGGTGCATCCCATTTGCACCGGTTCCCGGCTCATTCTGGCGCCTGGATTCGTGGACTATAATCCACACTATTTCTAGTTCCCAAGCCCATTTTCGACTTTTTAGTGCCCATCAATATATTTTTTGACCTTCCTAGGGCCCCCGAGGTGCCTGAGTATGCCCCCGGGTGCCTCGGATCTTCCTTCCCTGCGCACTTTTGCCTTCCTTTGGCTCACTTGGTACAACCCCAGCCGCATGTCCATTCCAAGACACGACCTCCCACGGCCCTGGGTACCTCATGAGCATCGGTACTGATGCCCCGCGGGAGCCTAGGGTGGTGGACTATAATCCAACTTTTTTCAAGTTTTCGGGCAATTTTTCGACTTCTCGGGGTGGCAACTTTTTTTCGTCCTGAACCTTCCTAGGGTCCTCTGGGTGCCTGAGGCTGCCCCTCAGTGCCTCACACCTTTCTTCCCTAAGGTCCTCTGGGTGCCTGAGGATGTCCCCCCATATAGTGCTTGGTGGTGCGTGGTAAATTGAATCTTAGTATTGCATGGTGCTTGATGGTGCACCGTGCACGCGGGGTGCATGGGATGGTTGGGCCCCATATTGTGTGTGGTGCTTGGTGGTGCATCGTAGCTTGGTGCTTGGTGCTCGATGGTGCACCGCGCCCGCGGGGTGCATGGGATGATTGGGCCGCATATAGTGCTTGGTGGTACATGGTAGCTTGGTGCTTGGTGCTCGATGGTGTACCGCGTCCGCGTGGTGCATGGTATGGTTGGGCCCCATATAGTGCTTGGTAGCTTGATTTTTGGTATTACTTTGTGCTTGATGGTGCACACACATACGCGCGCGCACTTAGCGCTTAGCACATAACACTTTCGCACAAAGCACAATGCACAATGCACTTTAGCACGTCTGCCTGGGCGTCACGCATCGCGTCTCCCCATCCCACCGCGTGTGGGATGGGGAGGAAGATGGCCTCCCATGCCTCACCGAGTATGGACGGCCTAAATAACACTAGTGGAAAAAAGTTCAACCACTGTGGTCAAAACCGGGCTTATCGCTCCGGTTTTGGGCCACATCGGTTGGACTCGCAACAGTCCCCAAATATTAATTGATCCGGTCCTAGACCGGACCGGATCAGTTAATCATTTACCGTTGCAGTTTTGGGTGAAAACCGGAGTAGTTAAGCAAGTTAACTGTTGCAGTTTTGACCCAAAACAGCAGCGGTTGACCACCCCAAAAAGCAAAAAAAAAATTATTTTTTCCATTTTTTCATTATTAATCGATATAAAATCAATTGTATATGATAAAAAGTATTAATACTCATTTTATTATAGATAATTGAACATAAATAAGTACATATACATAAAAAGTATTAATACTTTGACTGGAATATTCTTTTCATCAGGGACATCAAGTTTAAGCTCTTCCAGATTGATATTGTTTTCTTCCTCATTAGATAGTTCATCCTCACACTCTGTAGGCGCGGAAATGATCTCACTGGAATCTTCTTTGCAATACACTAGATCTCCGACAGCAACACCTTTTGATCCTGGCAGAAAGGATACAGAAACAACCTTGCATACTTGAAGCTCCTTATAACTCAGTCCCTCTCCTCATTTCTCTCTATCTCTCTCCTCCTCATCTACTGTTGAGTTTTCAAGTTGTAGGATTCAACTTTCACCAACCAGGAAAAGAATATCAAGATTCATTGATGATACACATATATTAGAATCAAAGGAAGAGAAAGAGATGGAATGAGTTAAATTCAAAAGACTTTTACCTGTGTCATACCAGGATGTACTAAAGCCACCTCCTAAAACATATAAAGCATCTTTCAGTTTCACCACGGAAGCGTATGGACGGACATAAGTCATTGGTTTAAGAGATTGCAGCACATCCTCAGAAGGCATGTACAAATCCAAGTCGCGGAGCCAGGAGGAGCCACTAAACCCACCCACTAAAAGTATGGAATGACATGAATCTTGAGAAATTCTATCAAACTGCTGCTTCTCAACATGCCCAATTGACTGAGGAGGTACATACTTCCCACATCCCCAATAATAATTCTGCAACTCTCGTATTCTTTCTTTGGCTTCTATCTATAAGTTTGTTCAATAAGAGTCCAAGAATGATGTCTTAGTTACTCATCTTTGTTATTTCTAAAAGCAATTTTTGTATAATCAGATTACGTGTTCTGTTAATTTAGTTAGTCAGATTAGAATCCCAGTGGTCCACAATAGAAAGTACTGTTTTATTATGGTCGCATTCAAACAATACCATTAATTCTGGCACCTCAACAGGATGAGAGTATGAGACAATTATTGTCCATTACAAAACCACAACCAGAAGGGAAAAAAGAAAAGAAAAGTGGAAATTTTCTGATATAACCCTGAACTTGTGGTCATTTTTTGATGTAACCCCCACATATTCACTCTTTCCTGTAGTGAACCCTAAATTTGAAAACCTCATTAAATTGGTCAGAGAAAGCTACTAGGATGTGTAAAATTGATATAAAAAAACAGAAAATAAAAGGCAACACAATCGAGTATACTGAAGATCCCTACCAAATTCTGCTCCAAGCTCCGGATTTTCCGTGTTTGATTCAGCTGAAATGCTTTCACCTCTTCAATTGCATGGATGATCAACTATAATGATGCTCTAAAGATTAGTAACACTAATGGATGGAGAGAAATGACAGGAAATTAGAATTATAATCAGGTGACAAGTATGGTACCTTGTTGATACCAATATGATAATTAACTTGAGATTCGTTAACTTGAGGCACTCCTGCCATAAGAGGAGCTTCATCCACATAAATAGCTTCAGATAGAGTAAGAGTTTCATCTTATGACATGTTGGAAAATACTTCGCTATTGGAACTTTCATCTTCCTTTTTTAGGGTAGAATCAGACTGAGATTTAAACAACAAACTCCACTGTTTCCCTTCAAAAGAACTAGCAACATTTTTGTGCTTCTCCCCATCTTGACCAGCTGCAGCTTGAAGTTTTTGTTTACCTTTGCTGTTTCCCAAGTTGCAATCTATGTGTATCAAGATATGAAATCAAAAGCACCTCAACAAGCATAATAGCTGATTTTCCACCACTCTTCTAATTACATATATGCACTTGATGCACAAGAGGACATATATGAAAAGAAAATAATAGTATTGAACACAACTTTTACCATACCCAAGATAAAGCTATTTCCCTAAAATGCATTTAGAAGCTTATAAGCTACACGTTACATTTATCAGTAGGTGTATAAATGTCTAATGCAATTTAGATACTTCTAAATAATAAGAATTCTTGTTCATTGTTTAACAATGAAGTATGCCATCTCATTTATTTAAATATGCTATCCTAACGTCGTAGCAAGTAGGTAGGACTCAAAAGCACTGCATTACTATTATAATTCAAACTATTTTCCTATACAATGTGAGGTTCTAATAATTAAAAACACAAATGAAAGATTAGAGTGCCAACCTAAAATGGAGCAAAATTTCCATATAAGAAGACCAAGTTCAAACCATCATTAAAGCTCTTTCTCGTGCCAATCCAATCTCGTTATTACTAAAAAAAATCATTTCAACGTTGTAAGCTACTAGATTATTCATTCTTTATTGCGATTAGAAAAAAAGATATTGACTGCTAATTTGCCTATATTCATACCCAGAAGCATTCCCAAATTCAAGATACTACAGTCAAATAATTGAACAATATAGCAGAACCCCAGATTGAAAAAGAAAAGCAAAAGACGAAAAGAGAAAGATCTAAGTACCAATCGCGATTTTCAGATCGACTATCAACAGATCATAATCTCACACAACAAAATAACCTAAAAGAAAAAAGGATTTTTTTAACTACAATAATACAAACTTTTGCCCGTTCTCTCGCAATAATACAAACTTTTGCCCAAAATTCCTCCAGTAGGGCAATGTGACCTTTAACCTGTAAAATAGGTAAAAAAATACCCAAAATCTCTTTCTCTCTCCTCCTCCTCCCCCACCCCAACCACCGGCAACACCACGTCTCTTCTCCTCCACCCCAGAAAACACCACTGCTCCCCTCCCCTACCCCGAAAACACCACGTCTCCCTTCCCCCACCCCCGAAAACCACCCTCCACCACTCCTTCACCCCCGAAAACCACCCCATCCACTCCTTCACCCCGGAAAACGACCAAACCTAGCCACCCCACCCCAGAAAACCACCAATCCTAGCCACCCCGGCCTCGAAAACCACCCCCCCTCCACTCCCTCACCCCCGAAATACACAAAACCCGACCCACAACCACCATGAACCCCACCCACCAAATCCTATCAACTCCACACTCACCACCACGAACCCCAAATCACCCACAAAATGCAAACCCCAAACCACCCCAATAAACCGCCAAAGCAAGACATCACCACCATTATTTCTAGGTGGGGCTGATTTCGGGGTAGGGCGGTGGGTTTTAGGTAGGGGGCTGATTTCTGTGAAGGGTTGTTTCTAGGTGGGGCTGATTTCGGTGAAGGATTGTTTCGGGGGTGGGCGGTGGGTAATGTGTAGGGGGTCTCGATTTCGGGTTGGTTTGGGGTTGTTTTAGGTGTTGCGGCTTGTTTATAGGTGGGTGAAGGGTTGTTTCGGGGGTGGAGGGGAGCTGATTCGACTGGGTGAGGTGCGATTTTGGTGTTGGTGGTGGTCAAAGGGTAGGTGGCAGTGGGGGGAGGGGGCGGTGGTAGGTGCAGTGATAGTTACAGGGTGGGTGAGGGTGGTGTGGGGTGGGTCTGAATTGGGTGGTTATCACGGGGTTTCCGATCTTGGTGGTGGTGAGAGGGTGGTTACAGGGTGGGGTTTTGGTGGCCACGAGTTGGGTGAGAAAGACAGTGGAGGGGGAGCAGGAGAGAAGAATGAAATGAAAATAATGGAGGAAGAAGAACCAGAGCAAACAAGGAAGAAGAAGTAAGTGCCATGTAAGCAATTTACCTGCACCAACAAGTCACTAACCGGTCATGCCCTACTGGGGTAATTTTGGGCAAAAGTTTGTATTATTTAAAAATAATCAAAAGTTTGTATTATTGCGAGAGAACGGGCAAAAGTTTGTATTATTCTAGTTAAAAAATCCAAGAAAAAATCAGCACATAATATCAACGCAGCCATAAAATCAAATAAAACAACCATCATTCAATGATAGAAATTCATAGAATCATGAAACTAACAAAAGAAAATGCATTCTCTTTAGCAAAATTAAAATCCAAAATTAAATCTGTAGAGCCATATTAACTAAAAAAATCGTACAAGATGGAATAACAGCCATATTAACGAAATCACCTTGACATGCGTTCCAAGGAGCGGATCGAGAATGAAGAGGGAAGAGATAGACAGAGAAACAGCAACAACCGCAGCTTCGGCGTGACCCGTATGAGGTTCTTGGCGTTTCTCGAAATTCCACCGATCAAGAAATCATATCCGCTTGTCGCAAATTGGCGAAGGAGAGATGGTTGAGCGAAGGAGAGATGGAAAGATGGTTAAGCGAAGGCTATTAGGGTTTTGTGGGTGGGAGGAGTGAGGGATGAGGGATGAGGGATAATAAGAGTGCGCTAATGATTTGGGCTCTAGGGTGGTGAGCGTCTTTAATGATTTGGACCAATAACTGATCCGGTTTTATAAATGACAGGATCGGTTGATTTTAACTGATCCGGTTTCGAAATAAACCGCATCAGTTAATTTTAACTGATCCGGTTTTTTTAAAACCGGATCAGTTATCTTGTATCAGATATGGTTTTTTCCACTAGTGTAAGGAGCCCAGATTCGTGGAGTATAATCCACGCTTTTTCGCGTTTTAATGCCATTTTTCGACTTCCCGATGCCCGGCGACTCTTTTCGTCTTGGACCTTCCTAGTACCGTTGGATTACCTGAGGATGCCCGCGGGTGCCTCAGACCTTCATTCCTAGCCAACTCTTGCATTTCCTTGGCTCGCTTGGCTTAGGATGGCCTCCGGATGGCTGTGCATGCCCATTCCAAGGCACGAGTGAGCCTTAGAAGGGCTCCCACGACCCTGGGATGCACCCCATGGGCACCGGTGCCAGTGCCCCGCGGGCGCCCAGGGTCGTGGACTATAATCCACGGTTTTTCCAGTTTTCGGGCCATTTTTCTACTTCCCGGGGCCCGACGACTTTTTTTATCCATGACCTTCCTTGGGCCTCTAGGGTGCTTGAGGATGACCCCGGGTGCCCTGGACCTTCATTTGATGCGCACTTTTGCCTTCTCATGGCTCACTTGGCACAGCCCTCGCTAGACTTAGGAGACCCTCTAGATGGCACTGCATGCCCTTCCTAGGCACGAGTGTGCCTTCAAAGAGCCGCCCATGGCCCTAGGGTGCTCCCCATGGGCACGGGTGCCCAGGCCTCACGGGCCCACGAATTCGTGGAATATAACCCATGCTTTTTCCGTTTTTCGTGCAATTATTAGACTTCCTGGTGCCCGACGACTTTTTGTTGTCCCGGACCTTCCTATGGCTCTCGGGGGACCAAGCACCAAGAAGCCATGGCCCCTGGGCAGGCCTAGAGCATCATCAATCACTACCCCCTAAAGAGGCTTAAGGGTGAATAAGGTTATTCTACCAGTAAACACACTATAAACGGTAACAGCACAATGGCCTTTATTTTTGAAAATTATATAAAAGTGCCCAGTTTTTTTTGCAAGAATCCACTGTATATGACATGTACTTAATTTAGGTATTTTTGTTTCTGGAAAAAAATATTTATTTTGTGGAAAATGGGCTAAATATGGCGAAAAATAGAGAAAATAAAAAAAATAGAGGAAAAATTGGGAAAAATCTGGAAAAATCTTGAAAAATAGGTTTCGACATATACTTAATTTACGTAATTTTTTTTTGTAAAGAGTAATATTTTTTCACGGAAAATGGGCAAAAATAGGAGAAAAATAGAGAAAAAAAGGGGAAAATATTGGAAAATATTTCACGCCTTGGAAAAACATTCAAGGCCCGAGTGTGCCATCAAAGGGCCTCCCACGGCCCTCGGGTGCACCCCATGGGCACCGGTTCCCAGCCCCTGCGGGCGCCCGTATTCGTGAACTATAATCCACACTTTTCCAGTTTTTGATTTTTTGACTTCTCGGTAACTTTTTTCCTCCCGGACCTCCTTGGGGCCTCGGGGTGCCTCAAACCTTCATTCCCTGCCCACTTTTGCCTTCCCTATGCTCGCTTAGCCCTGTCCTCGCTTGGCCAAGGAGGCAAGGCCTGAGTGTGCCTTCAAAGGGCCTCCCACGGCCGTGGGGTGCAGCCCATGGGCATCGTTGCCCGGACCCCGCGGGCACCCGTGTTCGTTGACTATAATCCACGATTTTCCAGTTTTCGGGCGATTTTTCGACTTCCCAAGGCCCGGTGACTTTTTTCGTCCCGGACGTCCCTGGGGCCACGGGGTGCCTAAGGATCTCCCCAGGTGCCTCGGGCCTTTATATCCTGCCCACTTTTTCCTTCCTTCTACTCACTTGATCCAGCCCTCGCTAAGCCTATGAGGGCCTCTTGATGGCACAACATACCCTTCCAAGGACCGAGTGTGCCCTCAAAGGGCCTCCCACGGACCTGGGGTGCACCTTATGGGCGCGGGTGCCCAGACTCCCGTATTCGTGGACTATAATCCACGCTTTTTCCAGTTTTCGGGCCATTTTTCGACTTCCCGAGGACCGGTGACTTTTCCCGTCCTGGACCTCCCTGCGGTCCCCGGGCTGCCTGAGGATCCCCCCGGGTGCCTCGGACCTTCATTCCTTGCCACTTTTACTTTCCTTTCGCTCGCTTGGCCCAAACCTTGTTAGGCCTAGGAGGGCCTCCGGATGGCACCGCATGCCCTTCCAAAGCACGAGTGTGCAATTATTTATATGTATATTGTAATCATATCATATATGTGTGTATAGTAATCATTGCCAAGTGGTAAGTTCTAAGTATATATATGGTTGTATAGATGCATATTGTAATCATATTATCCAATATCAACCGCTAGGCTAACGCTTGTACCCCGCGGGTGCGGTGAATCATCAATCACTTCCCTTTAAAGAGGCTAGTCTTGGAGATAGCCTATATAAACGACCCTCACACCTTTTGGTGTTAAGTAGTATACTTGGCTATAATAGCAAAACTTTGATGCCACACAATGTTCGTGTCAAACCTCACCGTATTCCATTCTATGGATTTTGACGGGTTATTTAGGGGGGGGCGAATCGAAGTGACATAGGGCTGAATCTTAGTGGATCATGGCAGCAAGGCCACTCTGCCACTTACAATACCCCGTCGCATATTTAAGTAGTTTGCAAAGGATTCAACTAGCGGCTTGGTAGGAATTGTACTTCAAGGCGGCCCTCGTGGAGCATCTGTCGCGCCGGCTTAGCCTACGACACGTGCCCTTGGGGGCTGAAGCTCCTTATACAAGATGACAATCAAGCGGCGGGCGCATGCATCGCTTCTGGCCCGAATTCTGACTTAGAGGCGTTCAGTCATAATCCAAGCGCACGATAGCTTCGCGCCAGTGGCTTTTCAACCAAGCGCGATTACCAATTGTGCGAATCAATGGTTCCTCTCATACTAGGTTGAATTACCATCGGGACACTGTCATCAGTAGGGTAAAACTAACCTGTCTCACGACGGTCTAAACCCAGCTCATGTTCCCTATTGGTGGGTGAACAATCCAACACTTGGTAAATTATGCTTCACGATGATAGGAAGAGCCGACATCGAAGGATAAAAAACAACGTCGCTATAAACGCTTGGCTGCCACAAGCTAGTTATCCCTGTGGTAACTTTTTTGACACCTTTAGCTTCAAATTCTGAAGGTCTAAAGGATCATTAAGCCACGCATTCGCGGTTAGTATTCGTAGTGAAAATCAGAATCAAACGAGATTTTACCCTTCTGTTCCATACGAGATTTATGTTCTCGTTGAGCTCATCTTAGGACACCTGCATTATCTTTTAACAGATGTGCCGCCCCAGCCAAACTCCCCAACTGACAATGTCCTCCACCCAGATCGGCCCGCAAAGCAGACCTTAGGTATAAAAAGAGGGGCAGTTTCCCGCTTCGGATTCACGGAGTAAGTAAAATAACGTTAAAAGTAGTGGTATTTCACTTGCGCCGAAGCTCCCACATATCCTACACCTCTCAAGTCATTTCACAAAGTCCGACTAGAGTCAAGCTCAACAAGGTCTTCTTTCCCTACTGATTCTACCAAACCCATTCCCTTGGTTGTGGTTTCGCTGGATAGTAGACAGGGACAGTGGGAATCTCTTTAATCCATTCATGCGCGTCACTAATTAGATGACGAGGCATTTGGCTACCTTAAGAGAGTCATAGTTACTTTCGCCATTTACCGCGCTTGGTTGAATTTCTTCACTTTGACATTCAGAGCACTGGGCAGAAATCACATTGCGTTAACATCCGCAAGGACCACCGCAATGCTTTGTTTTAATTTAACAGTCGGATTCCCCTTGTTCGTACCAGTTATGAGTTGGATGTTCGACGTCCGGGGAAGGCCCCCGAAGGAGTCGTTCCCAGTCCGTCCCCCGGCGGCACGCGGCGACCCGCTCTCGCCGCGCGAGCAGCTCGAGCAGTCCACCGACAACCGACGGGTTCGGGACTGGGACCCCAGTGCCCAGCCCTCAGAGCCATCCTTTTCTCAAAGTTATACTTAATTTGCGTTTTTTTTTTGTAAAACGTAATATTTTTTCACCGAATATGGGCAAAAATAAGAGAAAAATAGGGAATATATGAGAACAAAAACTGATAATTTTTTCTATTCTGAGTATAAAACCATCGTAATACGAAACACATTTCCAACCAAAATTGAAATTGCGTTTGCTACTGTAAACCTACTTCAATATAACAATTAATATACACTAAACTAAACTATGTACATCAAAGAGAAACCACATTCCTACTTGATGAATGTAGCCTCTAAAGAAATAGGAATCAAAAGGCAACATATTTCTTTAACTATACAAGGCTGCTCCTGTGTTTCTAATATTTTAAGCACCAACACAATGCCTGTTTATAATTTTGTACAAGGATTATCTTTAAATATTCCGATCCAAGGGTGAAGATCTATACGCCAAGATACCTCAAAGTAAAAACATTGTAGTTTAAGAATTTTAGCCTAAGAATTCAAAAATACAAAGTCATGTTGCAGATAGTTGGAGTCCCAATGCAAGTATTAGCCTAGATGAATTGCACAAGACAAATGCAAAGTTAAAACCTTTAAAACAAAGATTAGGATCATACTGAAATGTCAATAATGGCATAGGGAAAGTGAAAGACAAAAATTCAAATAGACATAATTATGACACCAAGAAGCGCCCAGTGCACAGCTTGTGCAGCAGCAGAAACATGAGCTATGGCTGCAACAGGAGCTCCTCTGACTGCAGTCACAATAGCAGAACTAGCACCACCACCCACGCTGATACGTTTTCATGGGAGTATGAATTAATGCAGAGGTCGTCATCCTCAGGCCATTGATACGCTCAAGTTACACGTAGTATTTACGTAACTTTGGGTGCACTTTGCTAAGGGTTTGATTGTAATTGTTAACGTTCATGTTTTATTTAACCCTTAGCGGAAGTTCGGAGCTTTGCTAGATAATTGGTGTTAACGTCATGTATTCCGAGCTTCCAAGGTGAAGTGCATTTGAGCCGAGCAAAGCCCAAGCATCACCGCAAGCCTAAGCATCACCGCAAGCTCGCCAAGCCAGGCTCTCGTGAGCATCGCATGCCCAGCAGCTTCGCCCATCACAGCAGCACCAAGCATAGCCCAAAGAAGACACAACCAAGCTCCAAGCCTCGCCCATCGCTCGCCTAGCTCGTCGCCCAGCATGCTCGCCCAGCTCAGCCCAGCGCTCGCCCAGCGCTCAGCAGCAGGCATGCCCAGCGCTGGCTCGCACCTCGCGAGCTAGGTCGCACCTCGCGACCTGCTTTCTCGCACCTCGCGAGTAATCTCGCACGGTGCGACCTGCTTGGTTTGGCGCTGGGCTTCAGCTCATTTTGGAAGGCAGAACACCCTTCGCACGGTGCGACCAGACTCGCACCTCGCGACCCCTAGGTCGGTCTAAATGTCGGCTGACTTTTGAGCTTTAGTATAAATACTAAAGCTTGTTTTTGGACCTAGGGGGGCAGCAGCCACAAGGAGAGGGAGTCTCCAAAACTCCACTCCTCTCTTGTTGTCTTCACTTTTAGTTTTTATTTTTCTAGTTTAGTTTTTGTAGATTTCAATTACGGGATTGGCTTATGCTATTCCGATTGTAGCTTGAACCGTTCTTGAACGAGATTAATATGGAGCTTCAAGCATTATTGTGAGATCTTTCCTCTCTTTCTATTTCCTTTGATTATGGTTTAATTTCTATGCTTGCTTTCTATGATTTTTGCATGATTATGCTAGGAACGTTACTAGTTTGATTGTGTAATTAATCTAATGCTAGATTTAAGAATAGAATCGGATTGTTTTATTCTTTTATCAATTGGTAGCAAACTAGGGAGTAACTCAGATGCTGATCATCTTGGTTATTTCTTGGGGAAATTGAATTAACTGTTGAATGTTTATCGCTTGTATGGCGTTAGCAGGTCTGTTGGTTCTCTGTGTTTATTGCTGCTATTGGATTGAACTTAGCCGCTATCGGACTAGGTTATCCTTTGGTTAGGGTTTTATAGTCATGCTGATCGTGCTATTCAACTAGGAATAAGGAGAACACGAGATTAATTCTCGACAATAGATAATTATGGAAATAATTAGAGTGGATGTTCAAGGATCGATAATGAATTGAAGTGAATGTTAATCGGATTCAAGATCTTCCTATAATTGATTTCTCATTTTGTTTATATGCTAGTTAGTTGTAGTTTAGTTATAAATCAACTTGAAAACCCCCCTTTTTATTAGGTTACTCGACCTTTTAGAGTCATCTCGGTATTGATTCACGCTAGATATTAAATGCCCAAATTTTGGCGCCGTTGCCGGGGAAACGGTGTTACTTGTTTGTATTTAGTGTGATTTTTGGATGGTATTGCTTGTGCTCTTTGTTTTTGGTTGGCCACTCTCTTGGGAATGGTTGATTGACTCATACTCTATATCTTGGTTATTGTCTAGCTTTACACATTTATATTAATGGTCATGACTTGAATTAGCTAGGAGTACTACTAGTTGATGTTTGTTGTTGACTTAATGCTAGGTTTTGGGATATAATCTGATGTTATATGCTCAACCATGATGTAGTAAGCTAGGCACTAACAATGCATTGCAAGAGTCCTTCTCAATCAATTTTGCAGGTATTTGAAGTGGAGATTGACATGGAACCACCATTGTCACACATGGAGCACAATCCCAATGATTAAGCTTTAGGTATTAAGTCGAGCTCACGACTTTAAACAACAGCGCTTCTCGGGAGGCAACCCGAGACCCTTTTTATTTTTATTTTCTTTCTTTTCCTTTATTTTCTCATCAAATTTCCACCACTACAACAAATTTTCTTCCACCCACCGCCCACACTTACTAAAACGAACCACAACACATATTAATCCGCTTGGAACCAAAATCCACAAAAGAAAACCCGTTGGGAGGACTTCAATAGCTAGGAGTTGGTAACACTAGAGGATTGAGATTGTTAATGTATCTTTTCGATCTCTTGAGCTAGGTGAAAATCTCAAAAATTCAAAACTTTTGAACTTGTCATTTGTTTGAGTGATGCGAGGGAGAGGGCTGTGAGTTGATTTATGAGATTTGAGTTGGTGTTGTTAAGAAATTTGAGTTTGACGGATTGCTTGCCATGAGTTTTGAGCATTCGATCTTCGATTTACCCGATTTTCAAATTTCCCCCCTATTTTCAGTATACTTTTTCTTTTAATTGTCGGCACATTGAGGACAATGTGTAGTTTAAGTAGGGGGGAGGGTATTCTCATTCTCATGTATCTATGTTGTATATATTACTTTCAATTTGAAAAAAAAAATGAAAATGAAAAAAAAAATGAAAAAAAAAAGAATATAAAAAAAAATGATGAAATGAATCCCGCTGAGTTGAAAACCCACAAGGGTGGGCGACTCAGGCAAAAATGGGGGCCCGGATAGGTTGAAAACCCGAAAGGGCAACCTATGCAAAAAAGTGGCTTATATTGAGCGGGTAAGATGGAGAGATGAAAAAGAAATGTGTGAAGCTAGGATGAAAACCCGAAAGGGCTCCTAGGCAAAATGAGAGATTAAGAGAGAATTATGTATTATGAAGACTCATTTGCCGGAGATTTGTTTTGGCTTTCACCTTCTTTTGATTGTTTGTTTTTGGGAGTAAGCATGGAATTTATCCCTTTTTGTCTTTGTTCCATGGCTTGCTATTTTAAGTTAGTTGTTTTAGTTTTAGTTTATCTTTTGAGGTTTTAGGCGAGTTGTCATTTTGATTGTGGCGTTGGAGTGGGTTCAACTCCTTTGAGATCCTTCAGGATTTGAGCTCACATTTTGGTTGTCGTTTGGTGATTATTGTTGTCGCGTCTGTATTTTTGATAGTAGCTTGAATCTAAGTGTGGGGGAATCATCGTCCCTTACGTTTAGGTTTTGAGCGTATTTTGTTAAGATGTGATAATGATGGTGTAGTTGGTGGAGAGAGAGGTTGGTGTTGAGAACTTGGGTGATGATTTATTTGGTGATCCTCATTTTGAGTTTACTCGAGGTCGAGTAAAGTTCAAGTGTGGGGGTATTTGATACGCTCAAGTTACACGTAGTATTTACGTAACTTTGGGTGCACTTTGCTAAGGGTTTGATTGTAATTGTTAACGTTCATGTTTTATTTAACCCTTAGCGGAAGTTCGGAGCTTTGCTAGATAATTGGTGTTAACGTCATGTATTCCGAGCTTCCAAGGTGAAGTGCATTTGAGCCGAGCAAAGCCCAAGCATCACCGCAAGCCTAAGCATCACCGCAAGCTCGCCAAGCCGAGCTCTCGTGAGCATCGCATGCCCAAGCAGCCTTCGCCCATCACGAAAGCACCAAGCATAGCCCAAGAAGACACAACCAAGCTCCAAGCCTCGCCCATCGCTCGCCTAGCTCGTCGCCCAGCATGCTCGCCCAGCTCAGCCCAGCGCTCGCCCAGCGCTCAGCAGCAGGCATGCCCAGCGCTGGCTCGCACCTCGCGAGCTAGGTCGCACCTCGCGACTGCTTCTCGCACCTCGCGAGTAATCTCGCACGGTGCGACCTCGCTTGGTTTGGCGCCGGGCTTCAGCTCATTTTGGAAGGCGAGAACACCCTTCGCACGGTGCGACCGCACTCGCACCTCGCGACCCCTAGGTCGGTCTAAATGTCGGCCGACTTTTGAGCTTTAGTATAAATACTAAAGCTTGTTTTTGGACCTAGGGGGGCAAGCGGCCACAAGGAGAGGGAGTCTCCAAAACTCCACTCCTCTCTTGTTGTCTTCACTTTTAGTTTTTATTTTTCTAGTTTAGTTTTTGTAGATTTCAATTACGGGATTGGCTTATGCTATTCCGATTGTAGCTTGAACCGTTCTTGAACGAGATTAATATGGAGCTTCAAGCATTATTGTGAGATCTTTCCTCTCTTTCTATTTCCTTTGATTATGGTTTAATTTCTATGCTTGCTTTCTATGATTTTTGCATGATTATGCTAGGAACGTTACTAGTTTGATTGTGTAATTAATCTAATGCTAGATTTAAGAATAGAATCGGATTGTTTTATTCTTTTATCAATTGGTAGCAAACTAGGGAGTAACTCAGATGCTGATCATCTTGGTTATTTCTTGGGGAAATTGAATTAACTGTTGAATGTTTATCGCTTGTATGGCGTTAGCGTGTCCGTTGGTTCTCTCGTGTTTATTCTTTGCTATTGGATTGAACTTAGCCGCTATCGGACTAGGTTATCCTTTGGTTAGGGTTTTATAGTCATGCTGATCGTGCTATTCAACTAGGAATAAGGAGAACACGAGATTAATTCTCGACAATAGATAATTATGGAAATAATTAGAGTGGATGTTCAAGGATCGATAATGAATTGAAGTGAATGTTAATCGGATTCAAGATCTTCCTATAATTGATTTCTCATTTTGTTTATATGCTAGTTAGTTGTAGTTTAGTTATAAATCAACTTGAAACCCCCCTTTGTAATTATTAGTAGGTTTCTCGGCCCTTAGCTTAATCTAGGTTTCGAATCACGCTGAGTACTAAACTCGTCCCTGTTTCCCTGCGGATACGACCCCTACTTCCATTATACTACCTTAGTGTAAAAGAGAGTAGGAGAAATTTTATCTTTGGACCGGGTGCGGTGCACAACGACGACACATACGCGCCCGCCCCAGCCATCAGTAAAGACTTTCATAAGCATGATAACATCACAAACTTCAATCAATAATGAAATTTTATGAGTTTGAATCAATTATCATGTTAGCAATCTAGCATTCTCAACTAGTTAATCGAGCTAACAGTTGCAGCTTCCTACACGTTTTAAGAGCTGTACTGCAATTACACAAGATAGAACTGAGATCTCCACTATCCCTTGCAATTGCCTTTTGGGTCAAGGATCCAGCAAAAGCAATCTTCTTGTAACCAGTAAGACAAGGCTTAAAGCATAAAAGAGTATCTTTGAAATTGTACAACACTACAACTAGTTTTCTAAGTCAGCCATAGCTCAATATTTTGAAGCTTAAGATGCACAGATATTACTCACCGAATATTGAACCTATAGATTCACAAAGATAACTCATAGTAATTCCTATTCATAATAAATCCTATTATCTTACTCAGAGCAGGCCCAATTTCCATATATGGGCCTTCAGTGATATGCAAGACGGCAAGGTAGCTAATATTGAAGTTCAAAGGGAAGCTTCATCCACTTGTAAACCATAAAGAGAGTAGAACTAGAAATGAATTATGAAGCAAGGGGATTCCTGAATCCCAATATTAAGCTTTCACCAACAATTAGTAAGACACCGTACCTCTCGTAACTATTTAATTTGCATTTTTGGTGTATAATGTGCTGCATGAGAGTTGTATCATTGTTATTGTAAAAATGATCTCGTACCACACGATGCAAGAAATCAGGGCAGAAGAACTCTTTGTTGTAATTTTACAAGCTTGTCTACCGTATGATTTGTTTCTAATTCAGTTCTCCTGGGACTCTAGCAATACCCAACAACAATTTCTTCAATTGAAAAAAGACAGGTTTTAATTTGTTTGCGGCTTCAACATCTTCCAAAGATGCTATAGCAACCACAACTCTTTTATCTTTGACTATATCTGCAAATTCCTTGAAGTCCTTTACACTGCACAACATTGATAGATTCATAAGTGTTTCCGGTAAAAAACTTGTGAGATGGGGGGTTAGTCAAGACTGATGGTCGAAGACAGTTAAAGGCGACCGGATGCTCAAAGAGTGTTGTGGGACCTGAAAAAACGAGAGTTAGCCTACCCCGGGGGTGATTCCGGGATCGCCACTCCGACGCTCAAGTCAGCTATGATACTTAGCGGTTTGTATTGAGTGGTTGGTCTAGAATTCATTACCTCAATAAATGGGGAACTGTTCCCTATTTATAGGCGTTGGGATGTGTGAAAAATACCTGCCAGGCTGGAACAAGGTCTGTGCTGGGCCTGGTCCTTTGGCCTGGACAACTTGATGAGCATAGAAGAGCAATCTGGTGATTCTACCATGGACCGGGGGCCCAACTACATATTGGGCCCAAACATTAGCCCCACGCAAAATACGCGAATGAGGACTCCTCTGCGATCGCATGTTTTGCGAAATGCCGAACCTTTCCCTTGACTTGAGCCTGCTCGAGATGTCCCAGGGGCTAATGAACCCCATGTATCTCGAGGGGCATCCTTGACCTCGCTCGAGATGTCCCAGGGGCTAATGAGCCCCATATATCTCAAGGGGAATCCTGGACCTCGCTCGAGATGTCCCAAGGGCTAATGAGCCCCATATATCTCGAGGGGTGTCTTAGACCTCGCTCGAGAAGTCCCAAGGACTAATGAGCCCCATATATCTCGAGGGTTGTCTTGGGCCACGCTCGAGACGTCCCAGGGGCAAATTAGCCCCATGTATCTCGAGGGGTGTCTTGGACCTCGCTCGAGACGTACCAGGGGCCAATGAGCCCCATGCATCTCGAGGGGCATCCTGGTCCTCGCTCGAGATGTCCCAGGGGCTAATGAGCCCCATGTATCTCGAGGGATGTCTTGGACTTCGCTCGAGACGTCCCAGGGGCTAATGAGCCCGATATATCTAGAGGGGTGTCTTGGACCTTGCTCGAGACGTCCCAGGGGATAATGAGCCCCATATATCTCGAGGGGTTTCTTGGACCTCGCTCGAGACGTCCCAGGGGCTAATGAGCCCCATATATCTCGAGGGGTGTCTTGGACCTCGCTTGAGACGTAGCAGGGGCTAATGAGCCCCATGTATCTCGAGGGGTGTCCTGACCATCGCGTTGAGGTGTCTCAGGGGCGGATGAGTCCCATGTACCTCGAGGGATGTCCCGACGCCGTAGCACTTAACGGGCACCAACTCCAGTGGTTGGGGTGACTTGGAGTATCCTTCACTCGGTCTGGGTAAAGTGCCTAAGTGTAGGTCTTTTGCCTTGGCTGAATTCAGTCATCCTGGTGAGCCTGGATGGACTGATTCGGATAGCTAAGGGTGGTTATCCCGATTAGGGTGATTCGAGCCCCATGCATCTCGATGGGCGTCTTGGACCCCGCTTGAGATGTCTCAGGGGCTAATGAGCCACATGTATCTCGAAGAACGTCTTGGATCTCGCTCAAGGTGTCTCAGGGGATAGTGAGCCCCAGGTACCTCGAGGGGTGTCCTGGTGACTTGGAGCATCCTTCACTCGATCTGGGTGAAGTGACTAATTTCAGGACTTTGGACTTAGCTGAATTCAGTCAACCTAGTGAGTTAGGATGGACTGATTTGGGTAGCTAAGGGTGGTTATCCCGGTTAGGGTGACTGTTGGGCCTGGCTTAGGGCCCAATGCAAGGTTCGTTGCCTCTTAGAATACTTCGAACCAATAATTTTTTCGTACGGAGTTCATGTACGTGTATCGAGCTGAGCTGTGGATTTCCCAGTTGTTCCTAGCCTCAGGGGACCGAACATGACGCTGAATAGGTCGGTGCCTCGGATGTCGGAGGATGATGCCAGGATTGCCATATACTGTCAGACCGTCACCTCGATAATTAACGGTGATCGAAAGCAGATCCCGTAAAATTGGAACCCCAGTGCCGATGACCTGAGTGATGAGCACTTCCTTTCTGCGATGGGATTGAGTCCTGGTTATCCCAAGGGTAGGGCATCTATTGTTAGGCGTGTAGTTGTTCGACTGTGTATCTGCATCTAACCCATCTTTTCTCATTGTGCAGTTATTTCCCATCGAGAGCTTGGTGAAGCCATGCAAAAGCGACTAACGACTAACCAGCGGGTCCAGGAGCAGATCCGTCAGAAGATGGGGAGGGGAGAGACTCGAGTCCCTCGTCCTCCTAAGGTAATGTCGAGCCTTCGAGACGTTTTGTTGTTCTTTATCTTGTGTACTAACACTCTTTCTTACATGATCCTACGAAGAGGCCGCGTACCCGTCCTCCCTCAACATCGGCTATCGTAGCTCCCCAAGTGGTGGAGGACAGGGGAAGGAGAGCCACCATCGAGGATCCTTCTCGACCTACTGTGGGCTCTGCTAAGGCCAAGGAGGTGCAGGAGGAGCCTCCCAATGGAGAGGAAGAAACCTCGACCCGGAAGAGGCAAAGGGTGGCTAACCCAGAACCTGCCTCGAAGCCTTTCACGGATCTGTCTGGGATGGAGAAGGCCAGGCGCTTCGATCTCGCTGTCAAGCGATTCCTCACTAAGGCGAACATCGATCTCTGCCGAGCCTTGAGCAAGGAGGAAGAAGTCGAGGGGCTTCATGCTTCTTGGATCGATGTATGTCCCTGCTTTTTTGTATTGCTTTTTGTTTTGTTTAGCCGTGATTTCTCTCTAACTCATGCTATCTCTCATGTTGATTTTCAGTGCTCGGTTCGGATGGTCATTATGAGCCATCGACACACCATCACCTTCTGTAGGCTTCGAGAAGGTCTTGCTGAGCAGAAGGAGCTTGCTCTGAACTACAAGCTCGAACTCGAGGCTGCTCAGAAGGATCTCGAGGAGAAGGAGAACAACTTTACTGTTCGAGAAGCGGCTTGGGAGCAGAAGGTCCTCGATGCCCAGAGTAAGCGTGACTCGATCAAGAGGCAGTATGACTCCTCGAAGGGCGAATCTTCTAATGCTAGGGAGCAGGTCATCCTTGACTGGCAGAATTCCCAAGCTGGCAAGGACTTCGCAGAAGACATGGGGCTCCAGGGAGCAGAGGTCGCAACGAGGGTTACCCTCAACAAGTTGCGGGAAGCTTTGGCTAAGGTTTCTCCTTCGACCGACTAGGCCCTTGTCGAGGCGGAGTATGATGCTCTGGTGGCCGCTGACCTCGAGGCCGATGCCTCACCATATCTCGATGCCCCTTTAGAGGACACTGATGGCCACAATCCTCTTCTGCTTAGGGAGATGTCGAGGTTGAGGACCGCGCTGTGAGCGAGGAGGCTCAGGATGATGAGAAGGAAGGTGAAGATGAGGAGCAAGCTGAAACGAGTAGCTCTGCCTCCCTCGACTCTGGGGACTCTTCAGGTAGTTCTTCCAGTAGCTCTGAATAGAGTAGGGTCGAAATTGTCCTCTGTATTTAACTTTTGGCAGTTCTTAGGATGTAATGTTCCTTTGATGAAATGAAAGAACTTTTTATCCTTAATATTCTTCGAAGTTTTTGCCTTTTATCGAGTTATGATTGCTCGCTCATTTGAGTCTTTGTCCTTTCTTGATATGCTCTTATCTCGACTGGTGTCCATCACAAATTATTAACAACCAAGTACCAAAGTAAGGTTGACTTACTTCCACATGCACCCATTAGTTTATGTGAATCTGCATGGATGTTGGTCGAGTTGTACAATTTGTCGAGCACATTGCATTTAGGCGCCATCTTCCAAACGGGTTGAAGTCTTCGAACTTGTTTAAAAGATATTTCCCACGATATAACCTCTCCGAGATGCAGGTCATTCGAAAAGCTTTTTCTTACTCATTTTAACGTTCAGGGTATGACTTCCTCGATATGCTATGATATCGAATGAGGTCCAGGTCATGGCCCTCTTCGACATGTTGTGACCTCGAACGTGGTCTCATGCGGTCTTCGTCTTGCCCTTAAGGGGCCTTGAGTGCCTTAGGGAGTTTCTTTGTGGCTTTGGGTCGCGTGTTAGGTGTGTGACACGTGTATGTGTTACTAGGCCTTAGCTGTTGTGAGGCCCATTGGGGCAGTTATTGTTGCCTTGGAATCCATGATTCCTTTTTCTTATAAGTATAGGGTGTTTCTGCATTTTATCATTACATCATCCACCTTCTCTTTCTTCTTCTCTTATATCTCGATTGTCTTCTCTTGTATTCCCATCTCGACAGCAGTCTTTTTTGATCGTCCAATCTCTCAGCCATTGATTACTCCCGAAGCTCTTCGAGCGGCCAAGCCCCGCCAGACGGCAAAGGCCGGCTCGAGCGCCGTGCCTACCGCGTCGGGGCTGCCGAAGCCCTCGAAGGTTATCTCGGCCGAGGGAGTTACCTCGACGGGGGGTGCCGTCCTTTCTTCGGCCAGCAAGGCCCCTCTACCGATAACTCCTGCAATAGTGAAGCAGGAGGTTCTCGACGTTAAGTGTGAGGATAAACCTTCTCTTCCCCATCCTTCGCCTGGGGTACAGCAGGCCCCCACGAAAAGGCTGAAGGTTGAAAAGTCGTCTTACTCGACGGTTGTTGTTCCCTTGACCGCCCTCTCGAGGGCGGAGTTAGAAGGGAGGTTCGATAGGGCCTCCCCTTCCTTGATGACGGCTGCTGATGAAGCGGCTTGCCTGGCCACTGATGGCCAAGAGCTCGAGGCCTTGAAGGCCACTCTTGTCGAGGTATGTTCGTTTTGTTGGTCCTTATTGTTATTTGCTACGGTTCTTTACTTGTCTGCTTACATGTTTTTATTTTCCGCAGCGCTCAATCAGGGCGTCTGTTTTGGCCCGTCGCCCTCTGGGCACTGCCCCTGTTGAGGTTAAGAAGGAGCAGTTGTCCTTCGACGAGAGGACTTCCCTCAACAACCGGATTCGGATTACTGAGCTGAAGCTCTCCGAGGCTGAGGGGGCCATTAAGAAGGACCAACTGTCCTTCGAAGAGAAGATGGCCGAGGCCCATGAGACCATCGAGGACCTTACCAAGCAAAGGGACTCGGCCAGTCGAAGGCACTGCCAGGCGTCGAAGGACCGCAAGGAGGCTTTGGCCAAGGCGGAGAAGGCTGATAAGAGGACTACCCAGGCTATTAAGGAAGCTACCGCTTGTCGGGAGCTGATAATCGAGAACTGGAAGCTCTCCGAGGCGGGAAAGATCTTCCTCGAGGACGCTTCCCTTCAGGCCTCTGAGGTTGGCCATGCTGAGGCCCTCAAGAAGGTTCGGGTCGTTCTTAAGAGGCTTTCTCCTGGCCTTTCTTGGCAGGAGGTGGAGGACGGAGTGGTCGCCCTCTCCCAAGTGGAGGTTGAGGCTCCTCGAGGGGAGGGGGATATGGAGGCCCATAGGGTCGAGGACTAGGCTCCTGCAGCTGGTGACCTCGAGGGCTGATGTCCTCGCACCCATGATACCGCCTCCGGTATCTTCTTCTTCTCTCCTCTTGGCTCCTACGAGGGTTAATGTCATACCCTCATAGTTTACTTCTAGTCTTTAGGTGTTTCTTATGCTTGTAAGCTTGCCACTTCGATGGTCTGTATTTCCCTTGATTAATGGAATAAAATTTGTTTCTTCTTCATCGATGTACTTATCTTTTGTTTAATAAGTTTATGCCTTCGAAATTTTATTTTGTCTACGCTTAATAGAACTCGATAGGTGTATACTTAATGCGCATATTTCAATACATGAGACTTGAAAATTTACTGAGAGTCAGCATTACAAAAGTTGGCTTATAATTACGCCAAAGACAATGTACATGATAGATGCCCCTAATTTTGAGGGTAGGAATTTTTAAACATATAACTTCGAGGGTGGGAACTTTTAAACATGGAACTTCTTAAGGTTGTCCGCGTTCCATGGTCGATGTAAGGGGCGGCCCTCTTGGTCTTCGAGGTGGTATGTGCCTGGTCGAACGACCTTGGTGACTTTGTAGGGCCCCTCCCGGTTGGGCTGCAGCTTGCCGAAGCGAGGTTCTCTGCTTGTGGCCTTGAAACATCCTTAGGACCCAATTGTTAACTTGCAGTGGTCGATGCTTGATCCGTATGAGATGGCCTTGAGGAGGGCGCTGCCTCGAGTTTGGGGGAGCAGATCGAGGTTCACCCGCTTTTCTTCTTCATTGCTGTTGTGGTCATAGAAGGTGATCCTTGGTGAGGGGATACCTACTTCGACCGGCAGCACAGCCTCGCTCCCATATACCAAGTTGAATGGTGTTTGCCCTGTAGCCTCTCGAACCATTGTCCTTGTAGACCACAGGATGCCAGGTAAATCATTGATCCACGAGACTTTGGCTCCCTCGAGCATTGTCTTCAATCCTTTCAGTACTACCTTGTTGGCAGCTTTTGCCTGTCTGTTGGTCTGGGGTCGACTGACAGAGGAGATCCTGGTTTCGATGCCAAATCGAGAGCAGTAGTCTCTCGTTGGCCCACTGTTGAACTGTCGCCCGTTGTCTGATATGAGAACTCGAGGGACTCCAAATCGGGTGATTAAATTGCGCCAGATGAATTGATGTACTTGTTTATCAGTGATGGAGGCTAGTTGTTCAGCCTCGATCTACTTGGTGAAGTAGTCGACGGCGACCAACAAGAACCTCCGCTGGCCTTATGTAGGAGGGAAAGGCCCTAACAGGTCCACGCCCCACATGTCGAAGGGCAGCGAAGCCTGGATGGTGGTTAGGGGACTGGCAGCTTGATGGGGTAAGTTAGCATGCATTTGACACTCCTTGCATTTCTGGACCAAGCTCGAGGCATCTTGTTTTAGCGTTGGCCACTAATATCTAGCTCAAAGGGCTTTAGCTGCAATGGCTCTTGCACCCTGATGACTCCCACATGCTCCCTGGTGTATCTCTCGAAGCACGTAGTCTCCCTCCTGTGGGGTCAAGCATCGAACGAGTGGGTGGGTGAAAGATTTTTTATATAGTTGTCCCTCGTGACATATGAACCATCGAGCTTGCTTCCTTACTTTTTCGGCCTCTAGCTCATCCGTAGGCAGTATAACATCCCTTGCAAAAGATACTATCTTATCCATCCAGGTGGGGCTCCTGTCGAGGGTAGCTACACCTCTGTTTATACTTGGGGCTTTGAGTACCTCCCACATAATTGGACGAGGTGATAGATCTTCGGTCGAGCTGGCCAATCTCGACAGTACATCTGCCTATTGGTTCTCTGATCGTGGGTTGTGGACGATGGTGAATAGAGCTAGATCAATTACTTCTTCCTTGATTTTCTTCAGGTACATCTTCATACTATCTTCTTTGGCCTCGAACTCCCCTGTCACATGACCAACGATGAGCTGGGAGTCCGAGTGGGCTTTGATATTTCGAGCCCCTGCCATTTTGCACAACTTTAATCCGAGTCAAAGAGCCTCATGCTCGGTGATACGCTCAAGTTATACGTAGTATTTACGTTACTTTGGGTGCACTTTGCTAAGGGTTTGATTGTAATTGTTAACATTCGTGTTTTATTTAACTCTTAGCGGAAGTTCGGAGTTTTGCGAGATAAGTTGTGTTAATGTCATGTATTCCGAGCTTCCAAGGTGAAGTGCATTTGAGCCGAGCAAAGTACCAAGCATCACCGCAAGCCCAAGCATCACCGCAAGCATCAAACTCCACCGCAAGCCCAAGCCTCGCCCATCCAGCAGCACACGCAAGCATGCCCAGCACCACGTATGCCCAGCAAGCTCAGCACCACACGCTCATCGCCCAGCTCGCACAGCCCAGCGCTCATCGCAGCAGCGGCCCCGCCACGAAGCCGCTCGCGACTCGCGAGGGATGTCGCGACTCGCGACCCCTGCTTGTCGCACCTCGCGATGTTCTTCGCGACTCGCGACCAGCTTTGCCCAGCCATTTTGTGCGGATTGGCAGAGTCCCCTTCGCGACTCGCGATCAGTTGCGCGACTCGCGACGCTTAAGTCGGCTTGGGGCCACGATTTTGTGCGGGGTTTAAAAGCCTCCTAAAACTTAACTTTTGAGGGGAGATGAAGGGGAGTACGAAGGGGAGAGCTGAAATGTAGACCTTGGAGTAGCAAGCTTGAGGAGAGAGAGAGGATACTCCTCTCCTCATCCTTCCTTCTTCATGATTCTCTTTTCATCTTTCCTTCTTCATTTCTCTTTGTTCTTCATTTCTTAGTTTTTGTTCTTCATTTCCTAGTTTTAGTTTTCATTTCTTAGTTTAGTTTTTAGGGATTTCAACTATGGATTTGGTTTTTGCTATCGGATTGTAGCTTGAACTGTTCTTGGATCAATTAACATGAAGCTTCAACCGTTATTGTGAGATCTTTCCTCTCTTTCTCTTTTCCTTGATTATGGTTCAATTTCTATGCTTGTGATTTATGATTGTTGCATAATTATGCTAGGAACGTTACTAGTTTGATTGTGTAGTTAATCTAATGCTAGATTTAAGAATAGAATCGGATTGTTTTATTCTTTTATCAATTGGTAGCAAACTAGGGAGTAACTCAGATGCAGATCTTCTTGGTTATTTCTTAGGGAAATGGAATCAACTGTTGAATGTTTATCGCGTGTATGACATTAGCAGGTCTATTGGTTCTCTGTGTTTATTGTTGCTATTGGATTGAACTTAGACGCAGATCGGACTAGGTTATCCTTTAGTTAGGGTTTTATAGTCACGCTGATCGTGCTATTCAACTAAGAATAAGGAGAACACGAGATTAATTATCGACAATAGATAATTATGGAAATAATTAGAGTGGAGGTTCAAGGATCGATAATGAATTGAAGTGGATGTTAATCGGATTCAAGATATTTCCATAATTGATTTCTCATTTTATTTACTTGCTAGTTAGTTGTAGTTTGTTTATAATCTACTTGAAACCCCCCTTTGTAATTAGGTTTCTCGGCCCTTAGCTTAATCTAGGTTTCGAATCACGCTAAGTACTAAACTCGTCCCTGTTTCCCTGTGGATACGACCCCTACTTCCATTATACTGCTTTAGTGTAAAAGAGAGTAGGAGAAATTTTATCTTTGGCCGGGTGCGGTGCACAACGACACATCCGCGTCCTACCAAATTTTGGCGCCGTTGCCGGGGAAACGGTGTTACTTGTTTGTATTTAGCGTGATTTTTGGATGGTATTGTTTGTGCTCTTTGTTTTTGGTTGGCCACTCATATAAAGAATTCCCTTTTTGTTTGAGTTTCTAGTTTTCATCTTCCATTGAGCTCTATGTATTTCACTTTTGTATTTTGGACAAGAAGCATGGAACTTGTTGCTTAAACTCTCTTGGGAATGGTTGATTGAAGCTTTTGACGGTTTATTGTTTGGTTATTGTCTAGCTTTAAATATTGATATTAATGGTCATGACTTGGATTAGCTAGGAGTACTACTAGTTGATGTTTGTTGTTGACTTAATGCTAGGTTTTGGATAAAATCTGATGTTATATGCTCAACCATGTTGTAGTAAGCTAGGTATTAACGATGCATTGCAAGAGTTTCTCTCAATAAATTTTGCAGGTACTTGAAGTGGAGATTGACATGGAACCACCATTGTCACACATGGAGCACAATCCCAATGATTGAGCCTAAGGTACTAAGTCGAGCTAACGACTTTAAACAACAGCGCTTCTCGGGAGGCAACCCGAGACCCTATTTATTTTCTTTTCTTTCTTTTCCTTTATTTTCTCATCAAATTTCCACCACCACAATAAATTTTCTTTCACCCACCGCCCACCCACTCAAAAGAACCACAACAAATCTTAATCCACTTTGAGCCCAAGTCCACAAAAGAAAACCCGTTGGGAGGAGTTCAATAGCTAGGAGTTGGTAACACTAGAGGAGTGAGATTGTTGTATCTTTTCGATCTCTTGAGCTAGGTGAAAATCTCACAAATTCAAAACTTTTGCACTTGTCATTTGTTTGAGTGATTCGAGGGAGAGGGTAGTGAGTTGAGTTATGAGATTTGAGTTGGTGTTGTTAAGAAATTTGAGTTTGACGGATTGTTTGGTCATGAGTCTTGAGCATTCGATCTTCGATTTACCCGATTTTCGATTTTCTCCCCCCATTTTCAGTTTACTTTTTCTTCTAATTGTCGTCACATTGAGGACAATGTGTAGTTTAAGTAGGGGGGAGGGTATTCTCATTCTCATGTATCTATGTTGTATTTATGTTGTATTTATTTCAATTTGAAAAAAAAAATGAAATGAAAAAAAAAATGAAAAAAAAATGAAAAAAAAAAGTGATGAAATGAAACCCGCTGAGTTGAAAACCCGCAAGGGCGGGCGACTCGGGCAAAAATGGGGGCCCGGATAGGTTGAAAACCCGAAAGGGCAACCTATGCAAAAAAAGTGGCTTATATTGAGCTGGTAAGATGGTGAGATGAAAAAAAGAAATGTGAGAAGCTAGGAGGAAAACCCGAAAGGGCTCCTAGGCAAAATGAGAGATTAAGAGAGAATTATGTATTTTGAAGACTCATTTGCCGGAGATTTGTTTTGGCTTTCACTTTCTTTTGGTTGATTGTTTTTGGGAGTAAGCATGGAATTTATCCCTTTTTGTCTTTGTTCCATGGCTTGCTTATATAGGTTGGTTGTAATAGTAGTAGTAGTTTATCTTTTGAGGTTTTAGGCGAGTTGTCATTTTGATTGTGGCGTTGGAGTGAGTTCAATTCCTTTGAGATCCTTCAGGATTTGAGCTCACATTTTGGTTGTCGTTTGGTGATTATTGTTGTCGCGTCTTTGTATTTTTCAGGTGAGCTCGAATCTAAGTGTGGGGGAATCATCGTCCCTTGCGTTTAGGTTTTTGAGCGGATGTTGTTAAGATGTGATGATGATGATGTAGTTGATGGGGAGTGTAGGTTGGTGTCGTTAGCTTGGGTGATGATTTATTTGGTGATCCTCATTTTGAGTTTACTCGAGGTCGAGTAAAGTTCAAGTGTGGGGGTATTTGATACGCTCAAGTTATACGTAGTATTTACGTTACTTTGGGTGCACTTTGCTAAGGGTTTGATTGTAATTGTTAACATTCGTGTTTTATTTAACTCTTAGCGGAAGTTCGGAGTTTTGCGAGATAAGTTGTGTTAATGTCATGTATTCCGAGCTTCCAAGGTGAAGTGCATTTGAGCCGAGCAAAGTATCAAGCATCACCGCAAGCCCAAGCATCACCGCAAGCATCAAACTCCACCGCAAGCCCAAGCCTCGCCCATCCAGCAGCACACGCAAGCATGCCCAGCACCACGTATGCCCAGCAAGCTCAGCACCGCACGCTCATCGCCCAGCTCGCACAGCCCAGCGCTCATCGCAGCAAGCAGCCTGCCCAGCAAGCCGCTCGCGACTCGCGACCCCTGCTTGTCGCACCTCGCGATGTTCTTCGCGACTCGCGACCAGCTTTGCCCAGCCATTTTGTGTGGATTGGCAGAGTCCCCTTCGCGACTCGCGATCAGTTGCACGACTCGCGACGCTTAAGTCGGCTTGGGGCCACGATTTTGTGGGGGGTTTAAAAGCCTCCTAAAACCTAACTTTTGAGGGGAGATGAAGGGGAGTACGAAGGGGAGAGCTGAAATGTAGACCTTGGAGTAGCAAGCTTGAGGAGAGAGAGAGGATACTCCTCTCCTCATCCTTCCTTCTTCATGATTCTCTTTTCATCTTTCCTTCTTCATTTCTCTTTGTTCTTCATTTCTTAGTTTTTGTTCTTCATTTCCTAGTTTTAGTTTTCATTTCTTAGTTTAGTTTTTAGGGATTTCAACTATGGATTTGGTTTTTGCTATCGGATTGTAGCTTGAACTGTTCTTGGATCAATTAACATGAAGCTTCAACCGTTATTGTGAGATCTTTCCTCTCTTTCTCTTTTCCTTGATTATGGTTCAATTTCTATGCTTGTGATTTATGATTGTTGCATAATTATGCTAGGAACGTTACTAGTTTGATTGTGTAGTTAATCTAATGCTAGATTTAAGAATAGAATCGGATTGTTTTATTCTTTTATCAATTGGTAGCAAACTAGGGAGTAACTCAGATGCAGATCTTCTTGGTTATTTCTTAGGGAAATGGAATCAACTGTTGAATGTTTATCGCGTGTATGACATTAGCGGTGTCTATTGGTTCTCTCGTGTTTATTGCTTTGCTATTGGATTGAACTTAGACGCAGATCGGACTAGGTTATCCTTTAGTTAGGGTTTTATAGTCACGCTGATCGTGCTATTCAACTAAGAATAAGGAGAACACGAGATTAATTATCGACAATAGATAATTATGGAAATAATTAGAGTGGAGGTTCAAGGATCGATAATGAATTGAAGTGGATGTTAATCGGATTCAAGATATTTCCATAATTGATTTCTCATTTTATTTACTTGCTAGTTAGTTGTAGTTTGTTTATAATCTACTTGAAACCCCCCTTTGTAATTAGGTTTCTCGGCCCTTAGCTTAATCTAGGTTTCGAATCACGCTAAGTACTAAACTCGTCCCTGTTTCCCTGTGGATACGACCCCTACTTCCATTATACTGCTTTAGTGTAAAAGAGAGTAGGAGAAATTTTATCTTTGGCCGGGTGCGGTGCACAACGACACATCCGCGTCCTACCACTCGGCTTCATTGTTCGAGGCAGTGAAGTCAAACTTGACCGCATATTCTGTTCTGTTCTTTTGGGAATCGAGGATTAGTAGTCCGGACCCGCAGCCAGCTTTTGATGATGACCCATCGACAAATAATTCCCAGGAGCCTTCCACGATGGGCTCGGGTCTTGAGGTACATTCTGCACTGAAGTCAGCCAGTGCTTGAGCTTTGATGGCTCGACGGGGCTCAAACTCTATGCCAAAATCTGACAACTGATTGGACCAATACGTCACCCTGCTGGATTGGTTCTTGCCCTCGATCACCTTTCACAGGGGATGGCTGGTTAGCACCTTGATGGAGTGTGCTTGAAAGTATGGTTTGAGCTTGCGAGTGGCGATGACCAATGCAAATATCATTTTCTCGATTGGGGGGTACTTTGCTTCTGTGCCTCGAAAGGCATGGCTTATGAAATAAACAGGATGTTGATTTCTCTCTCGCTTAGTAATGAGGACCGCGCTGAGGGCGTTGTTCGACATAGCTAGGTAGACGAAAAGTGTTTCTCCTGGTAAAGGAGAGACAAGTTTGGGAAGGCTGGCCAGATGTTCCTTCAGTCGCTGAAATGCTTCTTATGCTGCTTGATCCTTGTCAAAGGTTGACTGTATTAACGTTCTGAAAAAATATAAGCTCTTATCTGCTGATCTCGATAGGAAACGTCCTAGTGCTACCATACAGCCGGTTAGGCGTTGGACTTCCTTGACTGTTCGAGGGCTCATCATTTCAATGATGGCTTGGACTTTGTCTGGGTTAGCCTCGATGCCTCTTTCGTCTACTAGGAAGAAGACACTTTCCCCCTTTTACGCCGATGACACATTTCTTCGGATTCAGCTTCATGTTATGGGCGCGTAAGGTGGACAGGGTTTCCCTTATATCAGAGACATGGTCTCCTTCTTGCTTACTCTTGACAATCATGTCATCAACATAGACTTCAATGTTTCTTCCTATCTGATTTTCGAACATCTTATTGACGAAGCGTTGGTAGGTGGCTCCAGCATTCTTGTGGCCGAATGGCATTACTTTGTAACAATATATTCCAGAACTGGTAGTGAAGGTTGTATGGACTTGGTCCTCTTCAGCCATGGGAATTTGGTGGTACCCTGCATTGGCATCCATGAAGCTGAAGAGGGCGTGTCCTGCCGTCAAGTCGACTAGTCTATCTATCTTGGGGAGGGGAAAGTCATCCTTCGGACAGGCCTTGTTTAGGTCCGTGAAGTCGACAAACATCCTCCATGTTCCGGAGGACTTGCGGACTAGGACCACGTTGGCCAGTCATTCAGTGTACTGGCACTCTCTAATAAAGCCTGCTGCCAATAGCTTTTTTACTTCTTCAGCTGCTGCTTTGCTTCTCTCGACACCCTGGTGTCTCAGCTTTTGCTTTACTAGTCGATGTCCTTCTTTGATTTTGAGACGGTGAACCATAATCTGGGGGTCAATACCCGGCATTTTATCGACAGTGTATGCAAATACATCTTCGAACTCTCTGATGACTCCGGTGGTTTGTGCTCTTACGTCACCGGGGATTTGTTTGTCAATTCTTATCATTCTTCCTCTCTCTTTGTCGATGCACTCTTCCTCATCTTCATCCACCGGTCGAGGTCTCTCGTACCGCTTTGGGTTTTCGGTGACGTAGAGCCCCATCACGGGGAGAGGTTCTTCAGGCTCAGGCTGCTTCCTTTTCCGGGTTGCTTCTTCACTTTGGTTCTTTAGGCTGTTAACATAGCATTCTCAGGCAGATTTCTAATCTCCGAACAGTTGAGCGACCTTTCCATCGCTGGCCTCGAACTGTAACAACAATTAGTAAGTGGAGATGGCGGCCTTGACTTTGTTGAGGGTGGGACGTCCAATAATGACGTTGTACGGGAGGTCAACATCGACGACTAGGAAGTCGACGAGGACGCTCCTTCCTCGACCCTTCTCCCCTATTCGAGTTGGGAGCTTAACTGATCCTAAAGGATGGACAGATTGTCCTCCAAATCCTACCAAAGACTGGCTGATGGGTAAAAGATCAGCCTCCTAATACTTCAGCTTTGTCAGGCAATCCATCATTATGATATCGGCGGAGCTCCCGCTATTAATGAGCACTCGACCCACCCTTAGATTGGCGATTTTCATTTCGACGACTAAGGGGTCGTCATGAGGGGTTTGGATAGGTCGGTGGCTATCTTTGAAAGTTATGGTGGGGCAAGCCGCCGTTCTGGTCATGTCCACTGTTCCGTGTTTCAGGGTGTAAAGGTGTTTCTTTCAAGAGCAGCTGGTTAAGCCGCCCGAAGCGTACCCCCCAGCGATGACGTTGACAAACCCTGCTGTCTCATCGCTCCTTGATTCTTTTTCCTTTCGAGGTTCCTTTTTCTTTTCTGCTGGATCTTTCAGATATCGGTTCAATTTCCCTTCATCTGCCTACTTGTCCAGTGCTCTCTTGAGTTCTCTACAGTCACGAGTGGTATGACCGCAGTCGTGGTGGTATTCGCACCAAAGTCTCTTATCTCTCCTACTGACGGAAGATCTGATGGGTGTGGGCTTTGGTAAGGCATATTTCTCTTTGATGTCGAGGTATATCTCCCTTCTGTTGACGTTGTATCGAGGGTAGTCATGGTTTCTTATCCCTCTCCCTTCGACGGCCGTCCCGAGGGGGATCTACTCGAGTACCATAGTCAGCTTTTCTCTTGTTGGAACTTGGTTCCTCATGAGTTTTACAGATGTCGGAGGGTTGTATGAATTTTTGAGCGAGGTTCATCGCTTCAGAGAAAGTAGAAGCCTCGCTCTCTGCGAACTTTAGCTTGAACCTGCTCGATGGGTAGAGGTGGTGCGACTGTCGCGTGCCTACCAAAAATAACCTAACTATAACCTTCTTGCAATGTAGTCGGGTAAGTCAGGGTCGATCCCACAGAGAATTGGATTTATCTTATTATTTCTTGTGTTAGTTAAAAACCCCTGTTTTTGATATAATATAAATTAACTAAAAAAACTACTAACTATAAAATATCTACTAAATAATTAAACTAAGAAAGAGATAATCAAAAATACTAAAATAGGGATCGGGAGATATATATTGGTATTGGAAAATTAATCGATCATCGAAGTCTTAAATCATGAATAAAAATTGGACAAGCTATGCGTACACCTTAACGTTAACCCAGAACACAAACAAGTATTCTAAACTTCCCTTAGTTGCAAATAAACCAAACAAGCTCTTGGAATATTGTCTAACTAACTAACAATCTAAAACAAGCTCTCTAGACTCGATTAATTAGCAGCATGAATGCCTGAAAGAAGTTACCTTAAGTCATAATTACACAAGCTCGAATTATGCAACTTAAAGGATTAGATAACCATAGGTATAACGATAAGCTTTAGTCGCCAATCAAACACCTAATTGCTACTAGCGGATTTAACTAGGACAATTACGTATCACAAGCCAACATCCTAGCAAGAGAACTAACAAATTACACTAAAGATGGCCAGTCTAAAATATAATTTGACAAGATAACACAATAAAAATAAGTTTATTAATCCAATCAAAACATAAACATAATCATCCAACAAGAAAGATCACAACTTTTTCATTCTCACAATTCAATAATCCAATACTAAGTATATCTCCCTATCCCAAAAGGTTTTAGCCTAACATATTAAGAACAAAAATAATACTAAGAATAAAAATAAGAAGAAACAAATAATCCATAGTTAAATCTAAAAACTGTAAATAAATCATATAATTCAAAGTTCTAATACTAACTGTACCAATAACTTAAATTACCAAATCAATTAATTGTAGCAAGACAAATTCGTTATTGCTATACTTTATAGAATCGCTGATGCTACCCACTGTTGTCTGTATTTTGATGCTACGTACTAGTACTATTCTTCTACTCCTACAATTCGCTGGTGCTGCTGCTACTGCTACGTTATTTGGTGTTCTCTGCTTCTTCTCCTTCGTCGCTCTAAACGCTGCCTTCCTCTTCTTCAACGCTGCTTTCTTCTTTTTATTTCAACTCCTTGAAATCCCTAAATTTCCCCATCTAAGCCTTTCCTAATTTTCTTTTTACTTTCCCAAATTTCTGCAGCCATTAATTCTCCCCCACTCCCCGATGCCTCCTTCCTTGAATCTTCTCCAAACTTTCTTTTTATTTTGTTTCTTTAGTCTTGTGGGCAATTATGTCATCAAGCCCAATCATGTGATCTTCTAATTTCTATAAGCCCAAGTAGAAGAAGGAAAATGGGCTCCCAAATGCGATTGCAAATTTGTTTCCCAAATCATCTTCCCGGAGACAAATAAATACAACTGTAGTAACTCATGTCTCGGAATAAAAATAACTTAAAACTCCTTGTAAAATATAAAACTCAATATTAAATTGAGGGTTTAAGATAATTAAAATATACACTTTTACGACCCTATCAAACTCTCCCAAGCTTATACTTTTGCTTGTCCTCAAGTAAAGACATGAAATAGAAGGAAAGTTCAACTCTTGACAAAGGGATGAGATTTAGCCAAACACACCATAACACCCAACAATAGCATCAAACCAGCATATATGCAATCAATGAACTCTTAAGGCCACTTACAAATTCTATGAATCAATCGCAAGTTACGTCTGCTAAATAGTAGTGAAACAACCTCAAAGATCATTAGGACTTTAATCATGGATGTAATGGGGCTAAGGTAAAGAAAGGTGTGGGAAATATTTAGGAAAGTGGTGGTAAAAACTCTAAGACTAGTAGAGCGAAGCGGCACCACAAACAAATACAAAAACACACCAACTTTATTAAATTCATACACCATTTCACTGAGTTTCATGACTCTAAATGTTCTGTCTTTGTCAAGTAGCTCTTGTAACGAGATTTCAACTAGTGACTCCCGGTCCAATTGGCCCAAGGCACTAGGCATGAAAGTACCCCAACGAGTCTAATCACTCGAGCTATCTAAACAAAAGATAGAAACACCACACATACATATTTGGGTTCAAATTTCTTTTTTTTTTCTTGTAGAAACTTTTTCATATTCTGATTTGAGAGTTTCCAACTTTTTTCTTTTTCACTTTTGTTTTTCCATGCCCAAATATTGGTACGCAGAGCCTTCAAAATATGAAACTTTTTTTTTTCAGTACATAAACATCACCACTCAATCAGGACAACATTCCACTTCACAATTACAAATGCTCTACTAATCTTAGAGAAAGGTAAAACACTTGTTTTTTTGGTAAGAGTTTATTTTGTGAGTTATCATGAAAAATAAGCTTATAAAGCTCAAAGTTGGCTCACTAGAGGAAAATGTCATTGGTAGGGTTTTTGGCTCAATGTGGTGGTACAACTTAAATGCCTAAATCATCTCTTCTTTTTCACTTCACTACAAAAATAGCTTTAGCAAAACGATTGAAAATTCACAGAGTTATGACTTTTAGAAGTTCATACAAAGGCATATACACAAGTCCAAACACCAAAGTCAAATATAGTGGAGCTAAATTTTGCAAAATTTCGACAGCATCTCCCCTAAAACTAGACAAAAACCAAACAACTAACAGTTGTTTTCAACTATAAAAAAAAATCATACCAAAATTCCAGCATACTCCAACACAAACATTTTCAACACAACCACACATTCTCCACAAATTCAAGCATAATTACTCCCCCAAGCTTAAATCATACATTGTCCTCAATGTGGGAAAAAGAAAAAAGAGGAGAAAAAGGAAAGGAATAGAGCTCACCGGATTAAGGAATATGTTGAACTTCGAACCTTTCTCCCCCAAGCTTGAAGCACATGACTGAGTGTAGTTGGTGCTGTAAAGTGCAGCAGGGAAGTAGGAGGTCACTAAAGATGGGGAGTGCAGAATGGTGCTGAAGCACATGACAGAGTGCTGCCACTTTAGAGCTGCCATAGTCATGGCTCAACCAATCAGAACCAAATGTAGTCCCTCCCCCAAGCTTGGACGACAGGCTACTCGACTCTCACCCGACGAGAAGTGTTGATATCAGATGCAAAGAGAAAATGTTCCTGCACCAGGATAAAGAAAACCATATGAGTAACACTAAACACAACAAAGGTGTTTGGGGAGGGGGAAAAACAAAGAAAATAAAGACTAATTCCTACAAAACGAAGAAAAATGAATAAAACTAAATAGGAGAGATAAAAATCCTAGAATGAAAAGACAAAACTCCCAGATCCTAAGAAAAAGAAAATATTTTTGGTTTTTTTTTCATAAAAAGAAGTAAGATACGGAAGAAAAAAAAGAGGGGAAAAAATATAAAATTAAAAAGAAAAGGATATGGAAACATGAAACTTGGGTTGCCTCCCAAGAGCGCTTCATTTATCGTCGTTAGCTCGACGTCTTTCATTCTCACTTAACCAGCATCAATTGGGTTAGCCAATTTCCCAACAAATTCATTGCTCTTCACATGCCCAAGTGGAGTAACTAGTGGCTTTTTCCTGCAAAATGCATGCACTTGACAAGCAATTACATTAGTAGCATAAGCAACATCAACTGCATTTTTCAGTGAATCAAAAATATTATAGTTAACAATTTCTCCATCGAACTCCATGGACAGAGTCCCTGCTCGAACATCTATCTTAGTTTGGGAGGTGTTGAGAAACGGTCTCCCTAATAAAATTGATGTAGGAATAGAAGAATTATTGTTATTGTAACAGCCTGATTTCCGAGCTGCTAGCTTAACTCGCTTAGCAATCACAAATCTCAATTAGCACCAAAATAATACTAATCACTTATGAATTAGATAACATTCGCAGCGGAAACAACCTGAAATATACGATCCTGGACCTGTGGGTTATGGGCCCACAAAACAATATCAATTATAAAAGGCTTCAATTACATAGTCATTCAACCCCAATTTCAAGGCAAAAGAATAAACTATGACATAAGTAATTCTAAATAAACTCCTCTATATACAAACTTAAGTCTCGGACTTTAACCCATAATACACAATTCGAATCATAACTTTGCTCTCAACTCGCTTCTGGCTTCCAACACAATCCTGCAACAAAGTTTGACTCTGCCACCTACCAAGTGACAGGCCACAGAAATGACAACACTATCAGCAAAGCTGAGTACACACTGTATAATAGAAAATACAAGTTTAGGTGTATTTTGAAAACTAATTGATAACACATAGTCATAATATATAGCAAGTAGTCATAATCACTTCAATTACTTAGAGATTTCATAAGATCAATCTTTTGATATGACCGCGAGCGTAGCAAACTGTTGAGGGTCGTCACCCCACCTTTTACTATTCTGCTTGCAAGACTTAACCCGGACATGTCTTACTTCCGCAGGATTTTCCCCTCCTGGTTGGGTAACAGGTTAGGGAATACCCGCCCTAACCCGGTGTATGCTCACACCTCGCTTCCGTGATTAAAACCAATACATTTAGTGTTTCATTACCATACAATTCCATATACTTAACAAATTCCATTTAAAAGCATAAACATGGCAATTTAGTGTTTAAGCCCAGCTTAGGATAAGTAAAACATCTCAAGTGAACCACAGCATGCCAAATCCATGTTATATACTCAAAGCACACATACTATTATGCATATCATAAGAGATTTCATTTCATAATCATGCTTCAAAATAGAAAGAAACAATCATTTAACCATAGGTAGGAAAATCTCTAGGTTACAATCCAAACTAAGTGTGTACCTTCACTTAGGTTGCTTAGTGCACTTAAAACTTCTTATCCCAAGTGGTTTACTCTTCCTACAGCTTCCCCTGAATATGTAAAGTGCTAGGGATTAGTTTACACAAGTTTTAGAACATAAATAACTAAGTTAAGTACAAGTGAGGTGCAAAGATGTACTTACAGCAATCTGTTTTATGTTCCTATGAAGTTTTCTACAATTTCCCAAAGCTTGAAAACTCTACCAAAAGATTGAAATACTAGGGAATTATGTCTAGAAGAGTTGTATGTCAAGGGAAGTAGGTGTTGAAGAAGAAATTTTAAGGGAAAGAATCGAAAAACCAAAACAGTCTTTTATAGACTGATTCTGGCGGTACCCCCGGGGGAGGGAAACCTCTTCGCGTGAGGTCGGTTTCTTGGAGTTTCTGGGTGATTCTTGTTGTAGGTGTTAGCTTAATGTGTTGGCTTTCATGCATGAAAAGATCTTTAAGAGATCGACACTCAAGCAGCTGGTAAGAGGCATTCTTTGAGGATAGGTACAAACTGATATTTCAGCTGAGCCAGATCTTACTATGTAAGGAATTCACCCTATTTAGCCACGTAAATTTTAATGGTGAATGACCATTTTAACCTTAAGACATCCCAAACATAACATATATCAAGTTTGATTAGGTTTTGAGCTCGGATTCAACCCAAAAAGGCTCTTTAACTAGAAGTTCATTGTTACCCGATAAAATGTCTCTATGCGATTTTCATAATCCTAAAGAATAAGGCTCTCAAAGGCTTTCTAACTTATCTATTGGTTCTCAAGACTTTCTTCACCTCTAAGAATGATAGTGCTTATCCTCTTTGACCTTTCTTAACCATTAAGAATGATAGTGCTTATCCACAAGTTTCTTAACCACTAAGAATGTTTGAGCTTATCCACTTGCTTTCTTAACCACTAAGAATGTTTGAGCTTATCCACTTGCTTTCTTAACCACTAAGAATGTTAGAGCTTATCCACTTGCTTTCTTAACCACTAAGAATGTTAGAGCTTATCCACTTGCTTTCTTAACAATTAAGAATGTTTGAGCTTATCCACTTGCTTTCTAAACCACTAAGAATGTTTGAGCTTATCCACTTGCTTTCTTAACCACTAAGAATGTTAGAGCTTATCCACTTGCTTTCTTAACCACTAAGAATGTTTGAGCTTATCCACTTACTTTCTTAACCACTAAGAATGTTAGAGCTTATCCACTTGCTTTCTTAACAATTAAGAATGATGGTTCTTATCCACTTTTGTCCTAGTATGATGTTGGAGAGAATTCTAACTACTTAAAGGACCAAAGCCTGATGTAGACATAATATAGCTAACAAAATAATTGAACCTGCTTAAAAATTCAGGCTGTTACACTCTACCACCCTTAAAATAAGTTTCGTCCTCGAAACTTCAAAACATAAACTCATAGATCAACCTTAATTATCCATATATCAAGCACTACATACTCCGATAGTCCTTATTAAATTTCCATGAAAAAGTTCTCAATTTTCCCAACAAATTGATTTCAAATATCCTCAAATTACAACTTCGAAATCCATACTCTTATTCCCAAAGTTTTACACAAATCTAGACTCTTATTCTTATTCTATAGCTCAAAACTTGAACTCTAATTATCCAAGTAACAGACACACATTCCCAACGATCTTTTACCCCCGCTATATGGCTAACTCAGCACACGGTCGCAGGGTTGCTCTGATACCATTTGTAACAGCCCGATTTCCGAGCTGCTAGCTTAACTCGCTTAGCAATCACAAATCTCAATTAGCACCAAAATAATACTAATCACTTATGAATTAGATAACATTCGCAGCGGAAACAACCTGAAATATACGATCCTGGACCTGTGGGTTATGGGCCCACAAAACAATATCAATTATAAAAGGCTTCAATTACATAGTCATTCAACCCCAATTTCAAGGCAAAAGAATAAACTATGACATAAGTAATTCTAAATAAACTCCTCTATATACAAACTTAAGTCTCGGACTTTAACCCATAATACACAATTCGAATCATAACTTTGCTCTCAACTCGCTTCTGGCTTCCAACACAATCCTGCAACAAAGTTTGACTCTGCCACCCACCAAGTGACAGGCCACAGAAATGACAACACTATCAGCAAAGCTGAGTACACACTGTATAATAGAAAATACAAGTTTAGGTGTATTTTGAAAACTAATTGATAACACATAGTCATAATATATAGCAAGTAGTCATAATCACTTCAATTACTTAGAGATTTCATAAGATCAATCTTTTGATATGACCGCGAGCGTAGCAAACTGTTGAGGGTCGTCACCCCACCTTTTACTATTCTGCTTGCAAGACTTAACCCGGACATGTCTTACTTCCGCCAGGATTTTCCCCTCCTGGTTGGGTAACAGTTAGGGAATACCCGCCCTAACCCGGGTGTATGCTCACACCTCGCTTCCGTGATTAAAACCAATACATTTAGTGTTTCATTACCATACAATTCCATATACTTAACAAATTCCATTTAAAAGCATAAACATGGCAATTTAGTGTTTAAGCCCAGCTTAGGATAAGTAAAACATCTCAAGTGAACCACAGCATGCCAAATCCATGTTATATACTCAAAGCACACATACTATTATGCATATCATAAGAGATTTCATTTCATAATCATGCTTCAAAATAGAAAGAAACAATCATTTAACCATAGGTAGGAAAATCTCTAGGTTACAATCCAAACTAAGTGTGTACCTTCACTTAGGTTGCTTAGTGCACTTAAAACTTCTTATCCCAAGTGGTTTACTCTTCCTACAGCTTCCCCTGAATATGTAAAGTGCTAGGGATTAGTTTACACAAGTTTTAGAACATAAATAACTAAGTTAAGTACAAGTGAGGTGCAAAGATGTACTTACAGCAATCTGTTTTATGTTCCTACGAAGTTTTCTACAATTTCCCAAAGCTTGAAAACTCTACCAAAAGATTGAAATACTAGGGAATTATGTCTAGAAGAGTTGTATGTCAAGGGAAGTAGGTGTTGAAGAAGAAATTTTAAGGGAAAGAATCGAAAAACCAAAACAGTCTTTTATAGACTGATTCTGGCGGTACCCCCAGGGGAGGGAAACCTCTTCTGCGTGAGGTCGGTTTCTTGGAGTTTCTGGGTGATTCTTGTTGTAGGTGTTAGCTTAATGTGTTGGCTTTCATGCATGAAAAGATCTTTAAGAGATCGACACTCAAGCAGCTGGTAAGAGGCATTCTTTGAGGATAGGTACAAACTGATATTTCAGCTGAGCCAGATCTTACTATGTAAGGAATTCACCCTATTTAGCCACGTAAATTTTGATGGTGAATGACCATTTTAACCTTAAGACATCCCAAACATAACATATATCAAGTTTGATTAGGTTTTGAGCTCGGATTCAACCCAAAAAGGCTCTTTAACTAGAAGTTCATTGTTACCCGATAAAATGTCTCTATGCGATTTTCATAATCTTAAAGAATAAGGCTCTCAAAGGCTTTCTAACTTATCTATTAGTTCTCAAGGCTTTCTTCACCTCTAATAATGATAGTGCTTATCCTCTTTGACCTTTCTTAACCATTAAGAATGATAGTGCTTATCCACTTGCTTTCTTAACCACTAAGAATGTTAGAGCTTATCCACTTGCTTTCTTAACCACTAAGAATGTTAGAGCTTATCCACTTGCTTTCTTAACAATTAAGAATGTTTGAGCTTATCCACTTGCTTTCTTAACCACTAAGAATGTTTGAGCTTATCCACTTGCTTTCTTAACCACTAAGAATGTTAGAGCTTATCCACTTGCTTTCTTAACCACTAAGAAAGTTAGAGCTTATCCACTTGCTTTCTTAACCACTAAGAATGTTAGAGCTTATCCACTTGCTTTCTTAACCACTAAGAATGTTAGAGCTTATCCACTTGCTTTCTTAACAATTAAGAATGATGATTCTTATCCACTTTTGTCCTAGTATGATGTTGGAGAGAATTCTAACTACTTAAAGGACCAAAGCCTGATGAAGACTTAATATAGCTAACAAAATAATTGAACCTGCTTAAAAATTCAGGCTGTTACAGTTATCCATATCAATAATGTAAAAATCTGTTGGAAACACCAAACTATCAACTTGTACTAAAACATCTTCCAATATTTCAAACGGAGATGTATGAGAACCATCAGCTAACTCAATAATAACGTGAGTTTTCTTCAAGGGAGCTAGATTGAGAGCCTTAAAAATGGATAATGGCATGACATTTATTGAGGCTCCTAAATTTAACATAGCCTTTTCAATTCTCATATTTCTTACGCTATAAGAGATAGTGAAGGAACCTGGATCCTTGCATTTAGGAGGGAGTTTACCTTTTACACCATCACAAATGTTCTCCTGTATACTCACCTTCTCAT
Source organism: Beta corolliflora (assembly GCA_947648045.1). Classification (NCBI taxonomy): domain Eukaryota; kingdom Viridiplantae; phylum Streptophyta; class Magnoliopsida; order Caryophyllales; family Amaranthaceae; genus Beta; species Beta corolliflora. The sequence continues at coordinate 249,284 of CANSZD010001217.1, forward strand.
CTCCTGTAGATATATGTTGCGTAGGGACAACATCAAGGTGCTCTTGGAGTTGTTCTTGCACTTGATCTTGGCACAAAAACCTGCAAGGAAAAGGAATACGGTCATACTTAGGATCAAAATAAAATGTTTCTCTCACCTTAGAAAGCTTTTATCCTTCTTTTCCTCTGAATGACGTCTGATCTCTTGCTCCTCAATATCCTTTTGTGAGCTACACATGTGCTCACCAATTAATGTGATTGAGCTCACATTCTCCCTCGGGTTTCTCTCTGGTTGGCTAGGCAATTTGTTAGAACTTTGAGTTTGCAATTTGCCTACAGTTTCAGCCAACTGAGACACTTGATTCTCTAGGTTCTTCAAACCACTCCTTGTTTCTTGTTGAAATTGGAGAGTGTTAGTAGCCAAACTTTTCACTATCTCCTCCAATGACATACCACCTGATTGTTTTTGTGGAGGTCGATACTGGTATTGGGGCTGATATGGTGGCTGCAAAGAAGGATAACCATGTGGAGTGTGGAATCCTTGCTGCTGCATGGCTGCTGGTCTGAAGTTGGAACTGCCTCCATTTTGTTGCCCATGAAAATCTCCTACAGCATGAACTTGCTGCTCAACTACCTTTCCAGCCATCATTTTCTCCATTAAAGATGTAAGATTTGCTACTTGTTGCTCAAGCTTAAAGTTACCTTCCTCCTTTACCTGATGCGATGAAGTTAGAAACTGATTCTTACACCCAAAATACTGAGAGTTAGCTGCCATATTTGCTATGAGTTTCATTGCTTCGGCTGGTGTCTTATCACCGAGATCATAAAGCCAATCTCTAGCAGCATCTTAACCTTTTGTGCTTTAAGTTTCTGTCAAACATTCACAAACAAAGAACACGAGAGCTAGGAGGAAAGTTAGTAATGAAGGTTAGTGAGAAAAATTAGTGAAAACACAAAAAAAATACTAAAATAAAACGCCAATTCCCCGGCAACGACGCTAAAATTTGGTGCGACTGTCGCGTGCCTACCAAAAATAACCTAACTATAACCTTCTAGCAATGTAGTCGGGTAAGTCAGGGTCGATCCCACAGAGAATTGGATTTATCTTATTATTTCTTGTGTTAGTTAAAAACCCCTGTTTTTGATAGAATATCAATTAACTAAATAAACTACTAACTATAAAATATCTACTAAATAATTAAACTAAGAAAGAGATAATCAAAGATACTAAAATAGGGATCGGGAGATATATATTGGTATTGGAAAATTAGTCGATCATCGAAATCTTAAATCATGAATAAAAATTAGACAAGCTATGCATACACCTTAACGTTAACCCAGTACACAAACAAGTATTCTAAACTTTCCTTAGTTGCAAATAAACCAAACAAGCTCTTGGAATATTGTCTAACTAACTAACAATCTAAAACAAGCTCTCTAGACTCGATTAATTAGCAGCATGAATGCCAGAAAGAAGTTAACTTAAGCCATAATTACACAAGCTCGAATTATGCAACTTAAAGGATTAAATAACCATAGGTATTACAACAAGCTTTAGTCGCCAATCAAACACCTAATTGCTACTAGCGGATTTAACTAGGACAATTATGTATCACAAGCCAAAATCCTAGCAAGAGAACTAACAAATTACACTAAAGATGGCCAGTCTAAAATATAATTTGACAAGTTAACATAATAAAAATAAGTTTATTAATCCAATCAAAACATAAACATAATCATCCAACAAGAAAGATCACAACTTTTTCATTCTCACAATTCAATAATCCAACACTAAGTATATCTCCCTACCCCAAAAAGTTTTAGCCTAACATATTAAGAACAAAAATAATACTAAGAATAAAAATAAGAAGAAATAAATAATCCATAGTTAAATCTAAAAACTGTAAATAAATCATATAATTCAAAGTTCTAATACTAATTGTACCAATAACTTAAATTACCAAATCAATTAATTGTAGCAAGACAAATTCGTTGTTGCTATACTTTAAAGAATTGCTGATGCTACCCACTTGTTGTACGTAATTTGATCTTTAGCATCTGGTACTATTCTTCTACTCCTACATTTCGCTTGTGCTGCTGCTATTGCTATGTTATTTGGTGTTCTCTGCTTCTTCTCCTTCGTCGCTCTAAACGCTGCCTTCCTCTTCTTCAACGCTGCTTTCTTCTTTTTATTTCAACTCCTTGAAATCCCTAAATTTCCCCATCTAAGCCTTTATTAATTTTCTTTTTACTTTCCCAAATTGTCATGACCATTAATTCTCCCCCCACTCCCCGATGCCTCCTTCCTTGAATCTTCTCCAAACTTTCTTTTTATTTTGTTTCTTTAGTCTTGTGGGAAATTATGTCATCAAGTCCAATCATGTGATTTTCTAATTTCTCACAATATAAGCCCAAGCAGGAGAAGGAAAATGGGCTCCCAAATGCGATTGCAAATTTGTTTCCCAAATCATCTTCCTGCAGACAAATAAATACAACTGTAGTAACTCATGTCTCGGAATACAAATAACTTAAAACTCCTTGTAAAATATAAAACTCAATATTAAATTGAGGGTTTAAGATAATAAAAATATACACTTTTACGACCCTATCAAGAGGCCTGACATTAGTGCGGTGAATGCCACACTATCATGTAGGTCAGAGACCTTCAAGGACTCCTCGTTGAACCTCTTGATGTACTCTGCCAAGTCTTCATCTCTTCGTTGTCTAATGGACATTAAATGGATGCTAGTCTTTCGATGTCTTCTTCCTGCTATGAAATTTTGTTTGAAGGCGGCCTCGAGGGAGGCGAAATTCGAAATACCGCCGGGGGGAAGTTCCGTGAACCAGGTGAGAGCCAGCCCCTTCAGCTTGGTGGGGAAAAACTTGCACCATGCTGCCTCGCTCCCCGTTTGCACACTCATCTGCGCTTTGAAAGCCGCAAGATGATCGATGGGGTCTGTGGTTCCCCCATAATGCTCGATGGGAGGGACCTTAACCTTGCGAGGATTGGGAGTCCGCATTATGTCTTCACTAAAGGGTGTGATAAAACCTAGGTTGCCAAACTGGGCATTGGACCTCTCGCTCGATTCAGAACTGTTGGATCTTTCTTCTTCGTGCCTCTCGTGCCCCTTTTCCAGCTGTCGAGATCCTTGCCGTCCCCGGTTAGGGTTGGGGAGTGTCTCTCCTTCTTGCCTCGAGCGTGCGCGACGCTCATTAAGGACTTCGCGAGCATCTCGATTGCCATTCATGAGGGATCGCTCGTTGATGACGTGTCGCGCGTCTCCTCGACTAGGAGGGGCTCAAAGTGGAGCTTGGGGGACTCGAGTTGAGTTCAGAGGAACTCGAGTCGATACTTGTGGAGCTTGGCCATTGGGAGGATCACGCCCATTCTGCCCCAGAACTAGTCGAGGGACAGGAGGTCTGTTGCACGTCCCCTCTCCTCCGTTCTGGAGGTTATACACGAGGGCCCTAAGGCTCCGCTCGAGATTGTCGATGAGGCGTTCCGCCAACTGGCTCAAATCGAGGAGGTTCGACTCGAGGCTGGACTATCCTCTCTCGAGGCTGTCCGGGATTGACAGCACTGGCTGCCTCTCAAGGACCTACTTCCTCGAGAATGTGTTGATGTCGTTCTGAAAGTATGGGGGCCCTGCGAAGGTCACCCGCTGTTTCGTCAGCTACCTCGGGAGGGGGAGTCCCATCTCGAGGTGGTGAATTTGGTGGTTGTTGGCCCCGACGCGTTCTTCGAGCATAGGACGTGGCTTTTTGTTTGGCTATCCCCACAGACGGCACCCACCTGTTTCGGGTAAAAAACTTGTGAGATGGGGGATTAGTCAAGACTTATGGTCGAAGACCATTGAAGGCGACCAGATGCTCAAAGAGTGTTGTGGGACCTGCAAAAACGAGAGTTAGACTACCCCGGGGGTGTTTCCGGGATCGCCCCTCCGACGCTCAAGTCAGCTATGATACTTAGCGGTTAGTATTGAGTGGTTGGTCTAGAATTCATTACCTAAATATATGGGGAACTGTTTCCTATTTATAGGCGTTGGGATGTGTGAAAAATACCTGCCAGGCTGGAACAAGGTCTGGGATGGGCCAGGTCCTTTGGCCTGGACAGCTTGATGAGCATAGAAGGGCATATTGGGCCCAAACAATAAGATTCCATCTTCATCTTATTGTCACAACTTCCAAGTTTAATAACCCCCCCCCTTCTCTCTCCTTCTCTCTTTCTCTCCTCCACTTGCTTTTAAATAGAAGACACAAAAAGACAGAGACAACTCAGAGAGAGAGATGGAGAGGGACATGAGAAACTGTATGCCAATACGAGAAAGTATTCTCCCATATCAGATATTGGACAACTTGTCCCATATCATGGTATTTTTGTAATTTTACTAGCAACTTGATACAATACAATATAATATAACATTCACTTGATATGATAAGATGCATGTAAGATATGATATAGTAGCCAATTGATATGATAAGATGGTGTCAAGATATGATATACTAGTCATCTAATACATCACGAGATTTCAACTAACAATCTCCAAATAAAAATATATACAAAAAATTTTGGTATTGGCATGACATTTCATTGTAGAGTGTTCAGTTACTCTTTCCCTATTATCCCTTGTACATTTGTGATATTGAGTTTTTTAAGTTATTAGAGTTTTTTTGTTTTTTTAAAAAAATTTAAGCAGTTAGTTCCACCCTATTGAATGTAATTTACTTAATTTGTTGGGGGTAATATAGGGATTTTTATATTTTGGTGTACTACTCCTCTTGACATATATAATAGAGATATGTGTTCATCCATAAACACTGCAAACAGATGTATAATTGTAACATAAGATAATTCAGAAGTCATACGCCATTTCATAAACAAATGTTAAATGCAGCATTACATAATTATAAATCATTACATAAATGCAAATATAGAAGCCAAGACATTATAAATCAGGCGCAAGACCCCAAACTAATAGACCCTAAGTGGAAACATCGTCATTAAATAATTTAGGGATGGTCATGGATCGGGTCTGGGGTGGGTCCAGCTAGACCCAGACCCGCAAATTTGGATTTAGACCCAGACCTACAGGGTCTAGATAATCCGAACCCTTACCTAGATCTAATGGGTCCAAAACGGATCCAAAATGAGTCTCAAGCTTATTAGGAGTTTTGATTATTTTTTTTAACCTGTAAATTTTTTACACCTGTTTTTAAAGTTATTAAAATGATAAAAGAACAAAATAATAGTTTACTTCATGTAGAATTTAAAACATCCACAACAAGTTGATTCTAGTCTTAGTAAAAAGTTTTATTACACTTTATATACTTCCTCTGTTGTTTTTTACATGTTACACTTTTGAAAAACCTAGTTACCTAGGCAAAATTCTAATTTATGATTAAGCAAAAGTAAGGGTGGGGATTAAAAGAAGTGGGGACCATTGCACATGGAATTGAAGGGAAGAGAGGAGAGAGAAAAGAGGGACAACTGTCTCATTTCCCTCCTGATTTCCCACGCCCAAGTAGAGGGAATTAGGGAAGGAGATTTTTTGGCACCAAATTCATTTCCCTCCAAAATGTTTTATAAAATTCAATTTTTTGCCAATTCAAAACCAGTTTAATGCCTTCAATTTACACAGCCCTAAATGCTCTTTCTTCTATATATACCCCCAACATTTAATGAGAAGTTTTTACAAAAAATAAAGAGACAGAAAATGTTCATCACCTAACATGGTATAATTTCATTACAAGTTAATTAACTGTAGCTATTAGTTCACTGCACACACAGCATATTAAGTAGCCATTAATGATCCAAAAAATTTACAGACTGAAATTTCCCAAAAAAAACTTCAAACTTCAGTCTTCTTCTTCACAGTTTATCTACCAAAATGGAGTCACATGATATGGGAGATGCAGGGTTCTTTGGCCTTCAAGAGCTGATGTAGATTGAATACAGGAGGATAACTTGTTGTTGCATGAAATGGGAGAGCATTATGACAGTGACGATGACATGTACACGGACGGGGGCAGGTATGGGTCGAGTCTGAATTCATGAGACCCGAACCCAGACCCGAATTTTAACACCCAAACCAAGATCCAACCCAGACCTAATGGGTCTCAATTTTTTTAGACACAAACCCTTAAAAACAGGTCGGGTCCGACAGGGTTTGGGTGGGGTCTTGGGTTCACCCCCATCGTACGTTTTAATCCACGGAACCTGGATTTCCTCCCTCATTCCTAACCATATGTTTAGCATTGTAGTATCTTCTTTGAATTCCTTTTTCGCATTTTCCAGATCCCCATCATTCAGCTTACCATTATTATAAAGATAGGAAAGCTGGTTTAAAGCCATCACTTCTGGGGAAAAAAAAACAAACAAACCAAAAAGTCAAACGTTTTGGCTCATAGCCAAACATAATTAAAATCAACTAATTTTTGGCTCATAGCCAAACATAATTAAAATCAACTAATTACAGATTCTCACACCATTTGTTTTTGTTCTTGCTGTTGTTTCCATGCTGCTGTTGCTTGTGGGGCAAGAAGAATCTCCACTTCTTTCGTAAGGTGTTGAAGATGTGGATGTGGATGTGGATGTGGATGTGGATGTGGGTAGACACTTGCCACATGCATTGTTATTCTGTAATAAATTGGCAATTGCTTAATTAGTTATTCATGTGATTATTTCTCATAGTATTCTTATCAAACTTTCATGCAACATATCATTCCCTCTGAAACCAACTACCAAGTGCCGACTATCAGTAGCGTTTTTTTTTTTTTCATTTTATCTGATTCAAAAGCAAAAACAAATTGCCATTAGCATAACATTAACGAAACTAAACACTAGATTAGTAGATTAGTTATGTAATAAACAATCCATTACATATGATATTCCAGAGTATTAGTCATTATTATTGTTGACGAAGAAGAACTTCAGCAATGGCAGAAGCTGTAAAATTAATTCTCTGTAAACACTACCGTAGAAGTTAATACAGTAACTTTGCTAAACTTCACATAATGTTCTTTGTTTTGTTCTATTAGTTGACAATTTAGAGGTGTTCAACGGACCAGGCTCGGGCCAGGCCTTAATTTGTCGGGCCGGGTCGGACTATAAGCATAGGTTAAATGGGTCGGGCTGGATGAGCCCAGCCCGGCCCATTGGACAGCTTATCAAATACTTCTATCAGCTTATTATTTTTGCTGTGTTTTACAATGGATATACAATGTCAAAATTGAACATTCATATTCACTATTCAGTACAGTTTCCACAGACTTTATTCCCCTTGTGTTTTTTCCACAAAGAGCATCTGTAAGTTGCTGAAAAAGAAGTTACTGATACTTCTCTCAAAGAAACAGAGGTGGAAACTCTATTACTATAACAGAGGATCAAATTGAAGTTCCATAAAATAAGAAAGTCGAGGAGAGAGAAAATGGGTTTTCGAAAATGAAATGCTTTGGAACAAGTTTGACACATCAAACTAACTCTGAATCAAATGCATTGCAAGAGGAGCTCTTGGACTCCGAAAAACTTCTTAATCTCATGCGACAAGAGATGGTGAATTTAAACCACTCAGCAGCTCAAAGCTCATTACAGTTAACTTCTTCTGACTTCCTTTGAACTTACTTACAGATTCAATATCAAAAATCAAATTTTAAAATCAAAAAATAACTTACGTTGATTTTTCTTCTTTTCGTGTTGATATTTCTTGCTTGAGTGTTGAAATCTTGATGAGTTGTTGAACCTAGTGTTGAACCTTGTGATGAACCTAGTGATGAACCTTGTGATGAACCTTGTTTTGATCTCATTTCTGGAAGAAAAAAAATGGGGAAATTTTGTGCTGGTTTGAGGTGGTGAGGGAGATGGTGGCGTCGACAAAGATGGTAGGAGAAGAAGGATTGGTGAGGATGGAGAAGATGAAGATGGTGAACGGCTGGGAGAAAGGGAGAGGAAACCCTAGGAGAAGAGACTAGAGAGTAGAGATGGAGGGAGGGTGAAATGACAGATGAGTCAGTAGAGAGACACGATGGGTGAGCATGAGAGCAGGGACGATTTGAATTAACTTTATTAAATACTTCAATGTTATTTTTATTTTTAGCAAGGAGATAGCTTAGGTTTAAAAGAGTATATAGTAAAAATATACCAAGGATAAAAATAGAATAAGTTATGGAACATAAAAAAAAAAGTATATAGATTAGCGGGGAAAACTTGGATTAACAAATGTATTTTCATCTAAACTCAAAGAACCTAACAATTAAGAAAATAAAATATAGGTGGGACCCCTTAAAATTAGGGGCCCTGAGCGGTCGCTCACTCTGCTCATGTGTCTGAGACCCTCTGCATGAGAGGGAGAATGGGTGAGAGGCGTTAAATACTTGCGTTTTGGGACTCTGAACTAGTCCGATTTGTCAAAACCGGATCAGTTTTTGTTAACTGATCCCTTTTTTTGACAACCCGGATCAGTTAATTGATCTTATATTTTTACGTGCCCAAAAATCATGAATTAACTGATCCGATTTTGGGAGAACCGGATCAGTTTACTTGTGTCATTTAATGTTTTTTCCACTATTGTTAGTGTAATTGATTTTGAATGTTGCTAACATAAGATTTGAATGTTCTTTTACTGTAATTGTTTTTTTCATTTTTTTGGTTGTTAAAATACAATTTGAATGTGTAATTGATTTGATTATTGGATTTGATTATCATGGTTGACTGGTTCGGTTGTTGAATGTGGAATTGTAATATACTACCTCCGTTTTATATTAATAGTTACACTTACACTTTTCACGCATGCCGATGCACTACTTTGAGCCTTTATATCTTTAATTTTGTATTTGTAAAAAAATATAAAAAGTCGATATTCTAAAAGTACATATCGAGATGAATTAAACAAGACCCCACATGACTATATTTTCTCTTAACCATAATTCACAAATGATAGTCAAAGGGAAATTTATGAATAGTGTCAAGAGTGAAAGTGTGACTATTAATATGAAACGGAGGTAGTATAAAGTTTCAACCTTTTTAGTTGGTGAACTATTGATGTGATATATAATGTTAATTTGATATATAACGGTTTGAATTATTGGATTTGATTATCATGGTTGACTGATTTGAATGTGTACAAGCTTGACTTTTAAGTATATATAACGGTTTATTCATAGGTGGGTCTGAGGTAGATGTATGGTGAGTCTAAAGTGGATGATGGGGTGGGGATTAGGCGAAGGTGGATACCCAGGTGGGTGGTGGAGCAGGGATAGTTTCAACCTTGTACTCGTCGGGACGGGGATGGGGATAGCTTTTAGACCCGCCACGGGGGTGGGGATGAGAAAGATGGGCGGGGATGGGAATAGGAATACCAACCTCCGTCCTGCCCCGCCTCGTTGACAAGCCTAGAAATTAATAAGGTGCAGAAGAGAATTCCGAGAATGATGGCAAATTCAGTGGTAGAGGAGAGTGGTGAGGAACTTGAAACATCAGAAGAGGAGCCGTATAAACTGGGCGCACTGAACGGCGATGAGGGATGAGCGGAGATGGTGGCGCCGTTGGAAGATGATAGGGAGAGAGAGAGAGTTGAAAAGTAAAGATGCGTTTGAGATTTGAGAGAGGATGTAAAGCTGAGAGACATTCAGAACAATGTTTTTTTTCACCGATTAGGTACTGAGGCAAACTTTAAATGGTGAAAAGTAGCAAAACTTAGGGCTCAACTTTATGCTTAACTCAGGGTCCGTTCGGCATCATTGTAAGTTTTCAATTTTTGGTTTTATGAATATAAAAGTCATATGATATAAGGGGTACAATGAACCTAAAATTAGTCATACTTATACCAATAATGTCAATTTTGAAAACCGACAATGAAAACTAGAAACTACTTTTTTCCGGTTTCCATATTTTTGTTTTTGGTTTTAAAAAAAAACTGAAATTCGAAACAGAAAACGATAACGAGCGACCCCTGAGTTGTGATTTAATATGAATATTGTAATTTTATTAGGGAAACAAGTAATTGGAGTTTTTGATGGTTTTGTTTAACAAAACTTTGTAAATAATTTTTCATACAAATTATTAATAGATATAATTATGCAATTAATTTTAAATTTTTAATAACTCATTTTGCAATCATAGCGTGCATATAAGACTAGTGTTTCTAAACCCAAGGGACTATGTTTTTCACCCACATTATGACATTAATAAAATTTTAGCCTGAAAAGAAAAGTTGCCTTAGTCCCCGTTCTTTTGGACCGAATTTGGCCGAATCGAACCGAACTGAACTAAACTAAGCTGAAATAATAATAACAATAATAATAATATTAATAATAATAATAATTATTATTATTATAATAAAAAAAATAATTAATCATAATAATATTAATAATAATTAGTAATAATAATAATTAATAATAATAATAATAATAACAATAATAATTAATAATTAATAATAATAATTAACAATAATAATTAATATAATAAATTATTAATAACAATTATTATTGTTATAATTATAATAATTAATAATAATAATTATTAATAATAATAATAATTAATAATAATAATATTAATAAAAATAATAATAAAAATAATAGTAACAATAATAATAATAATAATAATAATAACAATAATAATAATAATAATAATAATAGTAGTAATAATAATAATAATAATAATAATAATTATTATTATTATTATTATTATTATTATTATAATAATAATAATAATAATAATAATAATAGTAATAATAATAATAATAATAATAATAATAATAATAATAATAATAATAATAATAATAATAATAATAATAATAATAATAATAATAATAATAATAATAAACTGAACTGAACTGAACTGAAAATAAGTCCGAAATAACAGGGCTTCAGTACCTATTCGGCGAAAAAAAAGTTACAGTACCCAAATGGTGAAAATTAGCAAAACTTGGGGCTCAACTTTATGCTTAACTCAGTTTTTGCATTGCAAAAATCTAACACTATAATAAATTCAGTAATATGTGTGGTAGGCAATAGGGGCATCACTTTTTCAACTTCTTACAAGTTACAAGGTTACAACCAATTAGGCTATGTTTAGTTCACCTTATTTTTACTGATATGAACTTATCTAATCTGATCTAATCTGAACTTATTTTTTCTAACCTGATTTGATCTGAACTTATCTGATCTGATCTTAACTAATCTGATCTGAAATTGTCTTTTATAAAACATATTATTACTAATATTATTATTACTTTGTATTTCATTACTAGTATTACTATTACTATTATTTTATTACTATGCACAACTTTTAGTAATAATAATAACAACAACAACAACAACAACAACAATAATAATAATAATAATAATAATAATGATAATAATAACAACAACAACACTAATAATAATAATAATAATAACAACAACAACAACAACAACACTAATAATAATAATAATAATAATAATAATAATAATAATTAATAATAATTAATAATAATAATAATAATAATAATAATAATAATAATAATAATAATAATAATAATAATAATAATAATAATAATAACAATAGCATAATTAGTTTTTTTTTTAAAGAACACATAGTATATGAACATACAATTAAAAATAAAAGAACACATATCTTAGTTTAAAAAAAATATATTGTTTATGTTAAAAAGAACATATTGTTCATATCTAAGGTCCGTTTATAATAAGAATTTAGGTAGTAATGAAATAACATATAATGATAATAAAAAAAGAACATATATTGAAAGAGAATACAAAATATATTTAAAGAACACATTCTAAAAATAAAAAATAGATGTCCCCTCAAAAAAAAATTAAAAGATAGATGTTATTTTTATATTGATGAAACAAAATTGTTAAATATTCTTCTTATATCGTTGTTCTGTTCTATATAAATTTTATTTTTAAAGATAAGTTGAAATTCCGTGTAGGGGGAAATTTGAAGGTGATGCCAACACCATTAGTTATGTTTTATATAAACTAGGAACATATACTTTATGTTATTCTGCCAAAATTGTTAAAAAAAAATAAACACCATATACTATTATCATGTTCTTTACATGTACAACATCAAAAAGAACATCGCATATCAAAATTGTTAATTAGAACAAATATAAAAAAGAACGCGTACAAATGCCAAAATAACATTCTTCTTCTTGAACACAAATAGCTTGAAATAGTGATATCAATGACATTTATAATAATAGCAACGACACTAATAATAATTACCAATATTAATAATAAATAAGTACAACAACGACAATAATAATAATAATAATAATAATAATAATAATAATAATAATAATAATAATAATAATCCTTTTGAACAAACGTACTAGTAAATAGTAGCAATATTAATAGTAATAGTAATCGTATAAAGTAATACTAATAATAATAGTAATAATAATAGTAGTAGTAGTAATAATAATAGTAGTAGTAGTAATAATAATAATAATAATAATAATAATAATAATAATAATAATAATAATAACAATAATAATAATAATAATAATAATAATAATAATAATAATAATGCGCGCTTCATTCCTTAAATTTTGCTCAACTTCGTTCGTTCACTCAAGAGGTCTAGATTCGAACCTTTGTCCTCACTCAACCTCGTACCTCTTCGATGTCGCCTTATTCTCCCTCCGCCGAGGTTCTGGCTAAGCGCGAGTGTTGACGGATTTCAGTTGGATTTGCCGACGAAGCGCGCACGGTTGGAGGAAGATCTCAACGGATTTGTTTGTTGCAAGATTGTCCGCATAAGTGTTGACAGATTTCAGTCGGATTTGCTGGCGACGCGCGCAAAGTTGGAGGAAGATCTCGTCGGATTTGTTCGATGCGAGATTGTCCGCGCGAGTGTTCGTGTTTTTTTTTTTTTGTTCTTTTTTTTTCTCTTTTGTAGTTAAATTTTACTTATATTTATCATATCTAATGGCTAGGGTGGTGATATTTTAGTTTTTTTTTTGGATTTTCTTCATTTTTGTTTGTTAAGAAATCAATAAAAATGTTACGGTTTCTGATTTTTTGTTATTGTTTTCATATTTTTCTTTTGTATCTTTTTTTCTTTTGAATATATGTTGATTTTTTGTATCTTTTATGTTTGTATAAGCATTCTTTGTCATTACTTTCACTTTGTGTGTCTTAATTTCTTCTTACCTTTTTTCCTTTCAAATTTGATGGCAAAGACAAAAAAAAAAAATTTCTTACCGGTACCAGTACCTATTACTGCGGGTTCTACCCAAAATCGCAGCAATAGGCTTCATTTTTTTATTAGGAAACATACGTGTTGCTGCGGTTTTGGATACGAACCGCAGCAATGGATTGCTCTATTGCTGCGGTTATTTAAAAACCGCAATAGGTAATATCTTATTGTTGCGCCCTTAATTGCAGAGCGCCTAAAACCGCAGCAATAGGTGATATGTGCTATTTTATAGTACATAAATATGAGTTTTTGTTAAGGTTTGATGGTAGTTTTACTCGATTTTCATTGCTTTTGGTTAGTACTCTTTATTGGCAATTCATTGATGTAATTAGAGAGTATTAAAGGATTATTTGGAGCATGATTGAACCGCAAACAAGTGTTGGTTTCATTGTGAGGTTTGGTGTCATTGTTGGGGAGAAGTGTGAAGCATTGAACAAGTTTTTGAAGCGAATAAAGTGAAGAAGGAAGAAGAGTAATGATGCGGGCAGCGGGTCGCGGCTCCGGAGCAGCGGGGTGCGGCCGAATTAGTTTCGCAACCTTTTGTGGAGCGACGAGCAGCGGGCCGCGGCCTTTGGGCAGCTGGCCGCGGCTTTTGTCGAGTACACTTGTTTCCGGGCCGATTTTCATTGCTTCAATTTGTTATTTTTGCTTATTTTTGGAACAACTATTTAAAGACTTGGGTATTTAGTTTTTAGGTCATCTTTATCATTAGAAATATTTGAGAGGGTTTGGTGAATATCTTTTGTTCTCTCAACTTTCATGGAGAACTAAAACCTTCTCTTTGTTGGATCAATTAATTGAAGCTTTTGGATTATAATAGTTGTGAGATTTCTTCTCTTTTATTCTCTCTTGAATATCAATTATTCCTTTGCTCTTCTTTATATAATTAATATTTATTATTGCTAGATTGATCAACTAGTTGTAATTTATATTGATTGATTGCTAGGTTTGATTCTTGAATCCGTAATTGTTCAATTCATCTTATCAAAGTAGCAACTTTTGATTGTTAATTCTCGCTTTCCTTGATTAATAATTGAAAGAAGGAATAGTTGTATTGATTGTTTGCAACCGCTTGTGTTAAACTTATCATTCTTTATTGATTTCGTTATTCTTAAAGCGGCTATTAAATTGAATTTGAGTGCGTTCTTGAATTGTTTAATAGTTAGGGTTATTGGTGAATGCTTTTCATTCTTAATAACTATTATCATTGAGAAATTGGGATTTTTTAGTCCACAATAAAGTATTCAAGAGTGTCTAATTGAGGTGATTTCTATGATCAACTAATAATTCATTAGTGGATATTTAATTGACCAAGAATTGTTATCTTTTGATTTATTCCCCTTGATTATTTGCTTTTATTTAGTTTAATTACTTTAGTCCTTATTTGAATCCTAAAACCCCATCCTTGTTACTTCAAACACTTAAATCATTAGGTGTTTTCTTCATTACACACATTAGGAAGTCCCTATTTCCCCGTGGATATGAACTCTACTTCCCTAACTACCATATTAGTGTTAGTAGTGATTTAATTTGGTGCATATACGACTAAGGCTTACCAAATTTTGACGCCGTTGCCGGGGAATTTAGGCAACATCTTTTTAATTGTGTGTTTTTGTAGAGTCGATTAGGCTATTCTTGTCTATTCTTTTAATTTACTGCTACTTGCTTGAGTTTATGGTAAACACTCGTTCTGCTAACGAAAATTTTTTGCAGTTAGACCCTGAAATTGAAAGAACTCTTTACAGATTTCGGAAGGAATTGAGGAGCGTTTTCCGTGAACTACCTTTTGCATTGGAATTTGAAGAAGACAAGATGACTGAAATTCGAACTTTGAAGGAGCTCACAGCTCCGAATCTTAATCAGCAACCTCTCTGCATTACTTTCCCTAAACTAGATGAAGGTGCCACTTTTGAGCTGAAATCGAGGTTGATACATCTATTGCCTACCTTCCATGGGGTGAAAGGAGAAGATCCCAACAAACACCTTTCCGAGTTTCATGTGGTTTGCACTAGTATGAAGCCAAGCGGGGTGACAGATGAACAAATTAAATTGAGAGCCTTTCCTTTCTCTCTCAGGGATGCGGCAAAGGATTGGTTATACTATCTCCCTCCGGGTAGCATCACAATATGGGCTCAGATGAAGAAGTGTTTTCTTGAAAAGTACTTCCCAGCTACAATATCTTCGAGCCTTAAGAAAGCAATCAGTAATGTTGAGCAGAAAGATGATGAATCTTTATATGAGTACTGGGAGCGTTTCAAGAAGTTGTGTGCTAGTTGCCCCTACCATGGCTACTCTGAACAGGACCTCGTTCTGTATTTTTATGGTGGTCTTTCAGATGAAGATTTGAGAATGGTGAATGCAGCAAGTGGAGGGGTATTATAAACAAGACTCCATCAGCAGCAAATGAGTTGATATCGGAGTTAGCTGAAAATTCAAGGCAATTTAGTCGACGTTCTTCTACACGTCGGGTAAATGCAGCTAGCTCTAGTACATCTGAATTGGAGAATCAAGTAGCTGGTTTGACCTCATTGATGCGTGAGTTCATGGTGAGTGCTTAGTCTGCCCAAGTGAAAGCATGTGGTATTTGTACTTCTACAGGGCATCCCACAGATTCATGTCCCCAACTTCAAGAAGAATGTACTGAGCAGGTAAATGCAGCTGGTTTCCAAGGGCAAGCCCCTCAAAGAAAATATGATCCCTACTCAAATACCTTTAATCCGGGATGGAGAGATCACCCGAATTTTAGGTATGGAAACCTGCAAGGCAATCAGCAACAACAGAATCCTATAGGCAATCAGCAGTTCCAGCAGTACAGGCAACCGTTCCCTAAACCTCAAGGCCAAAGTTCTAATTCGAGCATGTCAACTGAAGATATGATTAGAGCTCTCACTTCCAATGTGACTAATATGCAACAGAATATGGTCCAATTTCAACAAGAGACCAAGTCTAGCATTCAAAATTTGGAGAACCAAGTTAGCCAGATCTCTGGAGCTGTGAGTAGACTTGAAGCAAGGGATTCGGGGAAGCTTCCATCTCAACCCGAGCTTAATCCTAAGCAAGCCAATGCGGTCACATTGAGAAGTGGGAAAGAGTTGCAAGAGACAGTGGTGGCAAAGAATAGAACTAAGGACCAGAGTAGGAATCGAAGAAGAAGAGGTTGAACCAAGCTCCACTGCTAATCTTCCACCTTTGTCATCTTATGAGCCGGTTCCACCTTTTCCTGAGGCTTTACAGGAGACTCGCAGGTTAGAAAAAGACCAGGATATTTATGAGACTTTCAGTAAGTGCGAGGTAAACATTCCTCTCCTTAATTTAATCAAAAGTGTTCCTAGGTTTGCTAAGTTTTTGAAGGAGTTATGTACTGTCAAAAGGAAACACATATTAACAGGTAGGGAGAAAGTAAAGGTAAGTGCTCATGTGTCTGCTGTATTTCAGAAGAAACTTCCGAAGAAATGTAGTGACCCTGGCATGTTCACTATTCCTTGTACCTTAGGAGATACCAAGTTCTCTAGAGCTATGTTAGATTTAGGTGCATCAATTAATGTGATCCCCTACTCTCTTTATAAATCTTTAGAACTTGGTCCTTTGCATGAAACTGGTGTGGTCATTCAGTTAGCTGATAGGTCTAATGTCTATCCAAAGGGTGTTGTTGAGGATGTGCTTGTCATGGTCGATAAACTGATTTTTCCTGCTGATTTCTATGTGCTTGATATGGAGCATGATGCACAAGCTACCCCTATTTTGTTAGGAAGGCCTTTTCTGAAAACTGCTAGGACTAAGATTGATGTCTTTACTGGTTATTTAACCCTGGAATTTGATGGGGAAGTAGTGGAATTCAACATTTATGATTCCATGAAGTTCCCTACTGATGACCATTCTCTATGCTCCATTGACATTGTAGAGCCTTTAATGCAAAATGTTTTTGATGTTGATGGAACAGATGAGTTGTTAATGGCGGTTGATAATAGTTTGATGGATGATAACTTGGATTTTTCATTGTCTACTAACTTGCAGGAGATGGTGGCGGAGTTGAATGAGCACTCTAAACTCCCTACTCTGCCACCGAGTTTTAAATCCATTCCACTAACCTTGCCTGTGGAGAAAATTTTGCCATCTATTTTGCAGGCACCCGAGGTGGAATTGAAACAACTTCCTGACCACTTGAAGTATGCGTTCCTTGGTGAAGGAGATACCCTACCAGTCATTATTTCAAGCAAACTCACTAAGGAACAAGAGGAGAAGTTGATTTCAGTGCTCAAGAAGTACAAGTTAGCCATTGGTTGGACCATTGCCGACATCAAAGGCCTAAGTCCATCTACTTACATGCATCGAATAATGTTGGAAGATGATGCCAAGCCAGTGAGACAGCCTCAGCGGAGATTGAATCCACCTATGATGGAGGTGGTGAAGAAAGAGGTAATCAAATTCCTACAAATGGGAATTATATTCCCTATCTCAGACAGCAAATGGGTAAGTCCTACACAAGTGGTGCCAAAGAAGTCTGGTGTAACTGTTGTGCAAAACCAACAAGGTGAGTTAGTTCCCACTCGAGTTCAGAATGGGTGGAGGGTTTGTATTGATTACCGTAGGCTCAATGCGGTAACTAGAAAAGACCACTTCCCCTTACTCTTTATTGACCAAATGCTTGAGAGACTTGCAGGTCGTGCTTTCTATTGCTTTCTCGATGGCTACTCAGGTTACTTTCAGGTACCTATTGCCCCAGAGGATCAAGATAAGACAACTTTTACATGTCCATTCGGCACATTTGCTTATCGCCGTATGCCCTTTGGACTATGTAACGCACCTGCCACTTTTCAGAGGTGTATGATGAGCATCTTTTCAGAGTATGTTGAGCGCATCATGGAAGTGTTTATGGACGATTTTACTGTACATGGTGACTCATTTGATAGTTGCTTGCATCATTTATCTCTTGTTCTTCAGTGTTGCATTGAATCTAACCTTGTTTTGAACTCAGAAAAATGTCATTTTATGGTCGAGCAAGGTATAGTTCTAGGTCATGTAGTCTCATCTAGGGGAATCGAGGTGGATAAGGCAAAAATTGATATCATACAATCACTCCCTTACCCCACTAATGTGCGTGAATTGCGATCTTTTCTTGGCCATGTAGGGTTTTATCTCATGTTCATTCAAGGCTTTTCAAAGATTGCATCTCCTTTGTGCAAATTGCTTCAAAAAGATATGAAATTTGAATTGGATGAGAATTGCAAGGAAGTCTTTAATAAGTTGAAATCCATGTTAACCTCCGCACCTATTATTCAAGCCCCTGATTGGTCTCTACCTTTCGAAATCATGTGCGACGCAAGTGATTATGCGGTGGGGGCGGTTTTAGGTCAAAAGGTGGGGAGAGCATCTCATGTGATTCACTATGCCTCTATGACTCTTAATGAGGCTCAGCGCAACTACTCTACTACTGAGAAAGAGATGTTGGCTGTTGTTTTTGCTCTTGAGAAATTTCGTTCTTATTTGCTTGGTACAAAAGTTATTGTTTATACTGACCATGCAGCTCTTCGATACTTGATGACAAAAAAAGAGGCAAAGCCGAGACTGATTAGATGGATTCTTCTCTTGAGCGAATTCGAGATTGAGATCAAGGACAAGAAAGGTGCAGAGAATTTGGTGGCTGACCATTTGAGTCGTATGGTTAGCAATGATAAGTGTCGTGGTTCACAAGAGCTAATCCGAGGAGAATTTCCCGATGAGACTTTGTTTACTCTTCGAGATGTGAGACCTTGGTATGCTAACATTGTGAATTTTCTTGTCTCTAATAAGTTTCCTCCAGGTTCTTCGAAGTCTCAAAAGGACAAGCTTCGTAGTGACGCAAAGTACTATGTGTGGGATGATCCATACTTATGGAAGCATTGCGCGGATCAACTCATTCGTAGATGCATTCCCGAAAGTGAGGTAGTCTCTATCTTTAATTTTTGTCATTCTCATGCTTGTGGAGGACATTTTGGTTCCAAGCGAACAGCAAGAAAGGTACTCGATTGTGGTTTTTATTGGCCAAGTTTGTTTCGAGATGCCTATGGTTTTTGTAAGTCATGTGATAATTGTCAGAGGGTAGGTAATATTTTCCGGAAGAATGAAATGCCCCAAGCCCCATTGTTATATTGTGAGATATTCGATGTGTGGGGGATCGATTTTATGGGACCGTTTCCTAATTCTCATGGCTATATTTACATAATTCTTGCTGTTGATTATGTTTCGAAGTGGGTGGAAGCCAAACCCACTAGGACCACTACTACATAATTGACTTTAAGTAACACCTTTAGGTAACACTTATTAAAGTGCAACTTTCTTGACTATAAAGGTAACACTATTGTAACACTTTACTAATATGTAACACGTAATGTAACACTTTTGAAACATGTAACATTTTAAAGTAACACTTTTTGAATGAGTAACACTCTACAGTAACACTTTCAAAATTAGTAACATTCAAAGTAACACATCTTGAAGTGTTACCTATTATTTCGAGGAAAATAATATTCCATTCTTACTTATTATAAATATTTGGTAATACCATCAAACCAATTTTTTTTTTCAAAACATAATGCTTGAGCGCTAATCTCACAAGTAGTAAAAAGTTGGGCGCAAAAAAAATTGGATCCGCCTTTGAAAATAAAAAAATTGACTCCGTTGGCACTTGTATGAACCATCGAATTGCTTCTGTAATAGGCAATAGCCCTATTTTTAAAAACGTTTATTTAATGTTAATTATATATATTAAGTTAATTATTTTTCGGATATTCTTATTTTATCTGGGTTGGAGTATAAGTTTTTATTTGTCGTATTCGTATACATTTGTTATTTTAATTTTTATGGAGTTGTTAAATTTATTTTGGATTTCAAGTGCCAAGTAATAGTTGAGTAGTATTTTGCCAAAAATGAAAACCCCAAATTACTCCTCCTAAACTCCCTAACCGCCTAAATGAATCCCTTTCTCGGTTTTAAGTTGCAACACCAAAGAACAAACCCTAACTCATTTACTTTCTCTCTCCCCGATTTACTCCCACAAACCCCAATCCCTTCCTCTCTTCCCTGTTCCCTCTACTATCGCCTGGGCGCTGGGCCCCAGACCACCGCCACGATTTTGCCGGTGTTGCTGTCTGCACCGCTGCCACCACGAGCTGCATTATTGTTGCGTCGACGGACGCTGCTGTTGGGTGGTGGAGTCGTCACCGCCACCACCGCTACTGTTGATCCCAGCTACCGTGTCTTCTCCCTTGATGATGTTCCCTGCTCCTTTCTCTTCTCCGTCTATGTTGTTGTGGTGTTGTTGTCACCGCCGCCACGCCGCACTGTGGTTGTTGCTGCCGCTTCTTGGTGTTGTTGTTTGGTGCGTGTTTTTATCTCTAACTGTGATTATGATATATTCTTTTCGTTGTCATAGTCGAATGAGTTTACTTTGAAATACGATTGAAGTTAGATAAAAATGATGTGTATTTGTTTCACGAGATTAATTTCAAGAAGCTGAATTAGTTTATGGTTTTAATTGTTAAGTTGCAAAAGAAATATGTTTCTTGTTGGTTAGATTAATGTTGTGACTTGTGAGCTATGTTTAGCTAGTTTTGTTCCAAAATTACAATTATAATTTTGGATTGAGGACCAAGGAGTTAGAATGATAAGTGGAGGTGATGAATTTAATTGCTAAAAGTTTTTTTTTTTCCTAATTATCAGGATCATCCTCAATTCTTAAATAACCACTAATGCGGGGTTTATTGGAATGGCACTATTATATTGTCTATAGTTAAATATGTTTATGGTTTTTACTATTGAAAATCAGTGCAAATTAGCCAACTTTATTATATGTAGACATGTAGTATATAGTATATACTCATTGAAGCTCCAAAAATCCTTGAGACTTCCTCCCTCGAGGATATGGTCAATAGTTGGTAAACTAGAGATACATATTATGCAGGTAGCTTTAATGTAGTTGGATCCACATTATATCAAATATATAGAAGAATCTTATATTAACCAATTGGTGCCTCCGAGATAAGATATAGACTAGACACACCACTAGTATTAGCTCCACTTGTCCACGATGACCCTTTTACCCCTTGGTTGCTTTCTCTCATAAGTTAGCTTGATAGGTGGCTTAGTGTATGGATGTATAATAGATTGTTGTGCTTGGGTGGCATCAATTTGTAATGAATGCAGCAGCTAGCAACTAGCAATTTTTAATGAACTCAATAGAAATCACAACAAGGATAGAGATATAGAGATATTTGATTTATATTGAAATCAGTTTTGTCATTTCCCGAACTTTTAATTAACTCAAGATAAATCAGTTTGTCATTGCGTGTATTTTGCTATACGATTCTGTAAAGAAACAGGATCGGGATCTTCTAATTTGTGATTTGAACACAGGTTTGCAAATAAGAATTTAGCACATACAAGAATTATTGTGATGTGAATTAAACGAAGTGAAAATAAGATCTCGAATTTCGTTATGATTGTATGTAATTGGTCTGAAATGAGATCTGAAAATACGATGTGATAAATAGTTGTATGAGCATTTTCACGGTTATATACTTTGTGTGGTTCCTCCTTTTTTTAGATTCCCTAATTTTTTTGGTGAATATTGTATAATCCTTATTGCAGTATTTTTTTGTTCCTTAGACACTGTTGGAGTAACCTTCAATTTCCCAAATACATCTCTTCACTATCCACTGAAGGTAATATTCACTCTTTGAGCATCATATGCTCATCTAAAGTTGTTTTTTTCCTCACAGGTCTCTACTTGTACTTATGAAATCCTTCAATCAATGAAGGGCACATAACAAACATCTAGGAGTAAGAAGAGTTCCCAGAAGTCGATCAATGATGATCAGTAAACACCTGCCGAAGATTGTGAACAATTGATCCACCCAAGTGAAGAGGATGACAATGATAAATGGGAAAAGTGCAGAATGTTGAAGTCTCATTCTAAAAAGGTTGATACTCATTTTCTGAATTATAATTTTTAATTAACTTGGTAATATTCTTTGTAATTTGTTATGGTTTTCAGTTTTAGAGATTTCAGCACGCCATGCTCAAAGATAGTGCAAATGTCTTTCAAATACCAATAACAAGTCTAATGAAGATGAGTCATCAAGCTTGAAAAAGGAACATGTAAAACAGGAATTGTAAGGGAAATTTAAATCGAGGCTGCTAGGAAAATGCATGCATGTGGCGAGATAACAAAAGACGGAGAAGACATATACGACTATTAGATCTAGTTTTAAATTATCATATGAATATGTTGCTTGTTAGATGATTTTGATTCTGTATGGAGCATAATATTATTTTTCATTAGTTTGTCTATTGAAACAACACTAATAGGTGTACAAAATTATGTCATTATTATAATATAATTGTCATTTCATATATCAATTTTGTATAGTCTGATTAGTATTTTTATTTTCAATAGAGATATATATCCTAACGAAGAAAAGTGTTACTTAATTACCCACAAGGTGCTACAGGAGATGCTAAAAAGTGTTACCTAATACGCACAAGATGTTACATGAGATGCCAAAAAGTGTTACCTAATACGCACAAGATGCTACATGAGATGACAAAAAGTGATACATAATGTTGAATAAAGTGTTACTGTAGATATAATGGTAACATTATAAGATGTTACTAATGATATAAAAAGTGTTACATAAGAAATTTTGGTAACACTTTAAAAGTGTAACAATAGGTATTAATAGTGTTACATAAACAAATTTAAAGTAACATTTGTTTAAGTGTTACTATAGGCTTTCAAAAGTGTTACCTAAAAGCATAGGTAACACGGGCAGATGTAACACCCAAGAAAGTGTTACCTATTATCTAATGTAACACTTTTAGCACTTTAAGTAACACTTTCTGGGTGTTACTTAATGTCAATTATGTAGTAGTGGACTGACGATTCTAAAGTGGTTGCAGATTTCCTCAAATCTCATATCTTTTCCAGGTTTGGAGTTCCCCGAGCCTTGATCAGTGATCGTGGCACGCATTTCTGCAATCGTACAATTGGTGCCTTGTTGAAAAAATATTTTGTGACTCACAAGGTTTCTACCTCCTATCATCCACGGACGAATGGACAAGCTGAAGTGTCCAATAGAGAGGTGAAATCGATTCTTGAGAAAACGGTGAATCCAAGTAGGAAAGATTGGAGCTTACGTTTGGATGATGCTTTGTGGGCATACCGCACTGCATATAAGACACCTATTGGAATGTCACCGTATCGTCTTGTGTTTGGTAAGGCATGTCACCTTCCAGTCGAGCTTGAGCATAAAGCTTATTGGGCGGTGAAATCTTTCAATATGCAAAGGGACGAAGCTGGAGAGTATAGGAAATTGCAATTGCAAGAATTGGAGGAAATTCGACTTGAATCTTATGACAATGCTGCAATTTACAAGGAGAAAACCAAGGCTTGGCATGATAAGATGATCATGAGAAAAGAGTTCAAGGTGGGCGATAAAGTTCTTCTCTATCAATCTCGCCTTCGGTTATTTCCTGGTAAGCTTCGATCTCGTTGGATAGGGCCGTTTGAGGTAACTAAGGTGTATCCCCATGGAGCGGTGGAGATTCGAAGTTTTGAGACGAATAAGGAGTTCAAGGTGAATGGACAACGGCTTAAACCATATTATGAGGGGTTCAAAGTTGAAAATGTAGAGAGTGTTGATCTCTACGAGCCGTTATATGAAGACTAAGTTGAGAAGAGCTACGTCGAGCCTACGACGTTAACCAATGTCGCTACTCGGGAGGCAACCCGACAACTTTTGGTTTCGTTATTCTTCTCTTTTTGTCATTTATTTTCGATTGGTTTACCATCTATTAGTATTAGTGTTTTTATTTTTATTATTCTATTATTTTTGTTATTACTTCTTGTATTTGTTGTAGGTAAAAAAAAATTAGGAGAAGGGGCCACCCGCAACCACGAGCAGCAGCTCGCGGCTCGCCACCGCCGGCAAGTGGCCGTCGGGTTGGCGCGGCATTAAGAAGACTCGGCTGCGCGAAATAAGCTGCGGCCCGCTGCGTCGTCCCCAGCAATTCCTGTCCCAACAGCAGCTCGCTGCACCGTACCCGGCTCGCCGGGTGTTCTTAGCCTGGTTACGTCCGGCAGCGGCGCTCGCGAAAATCCGCACCCCGCCGCCACGATCGCACAGTACAATAATAAAAAAAAAGAAAAAAAGAGGAAGCAGCGTGTTTTTTTTTCTTGTTCATCTTTTACGTTTCATTACTCTTCTTTCTCTTCTCCTCTCATCCTCCCTCTTGTTCAAAAATCCTCCATGATCATCTTTCTCCCCAAATTTCATACCTTTGTCACATTCATTATCTCTCTTCTACCCTTATTCACCATAAACACAATCTTTATCCAATTCAAACTACAAATTTCAAGAACCCTAGAAATTGGGGTTTTCAAAGTTGAAGCATAATTGGTGAAATTGGAGGTTCGGGATTGGTGTTTTGGGTGAATATTTAGCAAATTGATTATCAACAAGCACTCTCTTTGACTAAATTGGCGATTTTGGAGATTTTCTTGGCTACTACAAGGTAAAATTCAAACCTTTGCTTCACCATTGGAGTAATTGAATTTTCCTTGCATTGTATTGGTTGAGAGTGTGTTGGTTGTTGATTTTGATTCAAGATTTTGATAGTGTTGGTTACTAGAGGTGTTGTTTTGGTGTTCCTATTGGAGTATGATATTGTTGTGCATTGTTTGAGTTGTTTTTGGTTGCCATTGTGGTTAGTTTGTTGGTACATTGGTCTTGCCTATTGATTTGTTTTGAGAATTGACATTGGTGGTTGAGAAAGATGGGAAAAAGTAAGAAACGTCCTTCTCCATCATCTTTAAAGAATGTTGGGAATAAGAAGGCTAAAGTTTCCGACCCAAGAACATCTTCTTCTACTCCGAAGAATGTTGATTATATGGGTATTCGAGACCTTACTGATGAGGAAACGAAGAGATGGGCAAACTTAACTCAACCAAATAGAATTGTTCAGTGCACAAAATTCATTGATTTGAATGCTCTAGTGGATTTGGGAATGGAGGATGTGATGAGGAAATTGTTTCGAAAGGTCGGAATGGAGGAATTTCTCACAAAACAAGCAAGGACTTATGCTCGATAGACTTATGAGTTTTTGACAACGTTAGAGAAGGTTAATGCTAAGCCTCCATACATTACATTCTATCTCAACAATTGCCGGAAAGAAATGAGATATGATGCTATCAGAAAGGATTTTGGTTGGGAAGCTCCTTCGGAGGAAAGTGTATGGGAACCCTTGAAATATTATGATTACTCCAAGTTTTGGCAGGCTATCACTGGTTCTTAACTTAATCCTAATGGTGATAGAAGTTCGGCACTCACCCATCCTTGCCTTCGATTAGCTCATCGATTCTTGACCACTACTATTTCTTGTAATGGAGAAGATACGAAGATCTCACGTCTAGAGATGAGTTACTTGTGGACGATGACTCCGGAGGGTGTTGGAGTTCCAGATTGGGTTGAAATTTTTGTTCAGAAGTGCCTTGAGGAGCAAAAGAGTACAAAAGGTCAATTGAGCATGGGAGGTATGATTACATTGTTAGCCGAACATTTAGAAATCCCACCACCTCCGGAACTTAAACCTCTTGACTCTAGTCATATGCTCTATGATGTGGCGACGATGAAGAGATTGGGTTTGCTTGCGAAATCTGCGACGGATTGCATTTGGTGTCATGGAAAGAGTGGTTCTCCGCATTTGAGACTTCCTCTGCCGTCGGACGCATTGTTACCATATGGTCCATTGGCTAAGGATTTCTTTTTGCCACCTGATTCGGATATTGCTCCTTACTTGGGTAATGCTGTGGAGCGAGGCCCTGATTTGGCTAGTAGAGGGGAAGAAGATGAGGAGGAGGAGACCGACGAGGGTGTTATTGATGGTACTTCGGATTGGAGTTTGTGGAGATCTTCTGTTGATGATCGGTTGGAGGAAATTCGTGATATGCAATTGGAGACATTGGCTTATATGCGGAGTGTGAATACAATGTTGTCTGCTAGATATCCTGCCGAGTACAAGCCTCCCGATGATGCTTTGATTACCGATCTAGCAACGAGAGCTCTTGCACGTGCTGAGAGGCAAGCTACTCGTTCAACCCCAGGGACATCGGAACCTGGGGAAATATCTAGTACTTGATTGTGAGTTCTCCTTTTCCCTTTCTACTTGTGTATTTCATGGTTGTTGTTCTTACATTGAGGACAATGTATTGATTAAGTAGGGGGGAGGGAACATCGTTGTATATATTATTTTGTGGATATTTTTCTTGTTTCTGCTAAAAAAAAAAGAAAAAAAAAGTGAAAAAAAATAAAAAAATACGAATCCAGCTAAGTCGAAAACCTGAGAAGGCGGCTTAGGCAAAAATGGGGGCCCGGATAGGTTAAAAACCCGAAAGGGCAACCTATGCAAAAATGTGGCTACATGAGGGGTGAGATGGTGAGTTGAAAAAAAATCGAGAGGCTAGGATGAAAACTCGAAAGGGCTCCTAGGCAAAATGAGAGAAAAAGAGAGAAGTTTTTGAATTTTTAACCTCAATTGCAGGAGTTGGTGACATAAGGTTGGAGGCGACTTAGGAGGTTTCGGGTAGGATTCTAGCTTGGTGTCATGTGGAGTTAGAGTTGAAGTTTAGATGATGTATTGGATTGGTTTTTGTTGGATTTGTTTCACTTTGCAGGTATGATTTGTTGGAATGGCTTGTCTCGGTGCTTTGAGCTTACATCAGTGCTAAGACTTGCTTTCATTTTGAGCATGGTGTTGGATTGGAGTAGTAGGCTAGTGATTTGGATGCTAGTTTAGTTTTGTTGCCTTGAGATCATGTCGGCACATAACTTAGCTAGGGGGTGTGTTTTTTGTCATAGTTTATTTTGGGGGGTGGATGAGGGGAGATGTGTTCTTGTGTGCTCGTTGGTATGTTTTCACTTCTGGTTGAATTCACTCGAGGACGAGCAAGGATTTAAGTAGGGGGGAATTTGATATGTTCTATTTTATAGTACATAAATATGAGTTTTTGTTAAGGTTTGATGGTAGTTTTGTTCGGTTTTCATTGCTTTTGGTTAGTACTCTTTATTGGCAATTCATTGATGTAATTAGAGAGTATTAAAGGATTATTTGGAGCATGATTGAACCGCAAACAAGTGTTGGTTTCATTGTGAGGTTTGGTGTCATTGTTGGGGAGAAGTGTGAAGCATTGAACAAGTTTTTGAAGCGAATAAAGTGAAGAAGGAAGAAGAGTAATGAGGCGGGCAGCGGGCCGCGGCTCCGGAGCAGCGGGGTGCGGCCGAATCAGTTTCGCAACCTTTTGTGGAGCGACGAGCAGCGGGCCGCGGCCTTTGGGCAGCTGGCCGCGGCTTTTGTCGAGTACACTTGTTTCCGGGCCGATTTTCATTGCTTCAATTTGTTATTTTTGCTTATTTTTGGAACAACTATTTAAAGACTTGGGTATTTAGTTTTTAGGTCATCTTTATCATTAGAAATATTTGAGAGGGTTTGGTGAATATCTTTTGTTCTCTCAACTTTCATGGAGAACTAAAACCTTCTCTTTGTTGGATCAATTAATTGAAGCTTTTGGATTATAATAGTTGTGAGATTTCTTCTCTTTTATTCTCTCTTGAATATCAATTATTCCTTTGCTCTTCTTTATATAATTAATATTTATTATTGCTAGATTGATCAACTAGTTGTAATTTATATTGATTGATTGCTAGGTTTGATTCTTGAATCCGTAATTGTTCAATTCATCTTATCAAAGTAGCAACTTTTGATTGTTAATTCTCGCTTTCCTTGATTAATAATTGAAAGAAGGAATAGTTGTATTGATTGTTTGCAACCGCTTGTGTTAAACTTATCATTCTTTATTGATTTCGTTATTCTTAAAGCGGCTATTAAATTGAATTTGAGTGCGTTCTTGAATTGTTTAATAGTTAGGGTTATTGGTGAATGCTTTTCATTCTTAATAACTATTATCATTGAGAAATTGGGATTTTTTAGTCCACAATAAAGTATTCAAGAGTGTCTAATTGAGGTGATTTCTATGATCAACTAATAATTCATTAGTGGATATTTAATTGACCAAGAATTGTTATCTTTTGATTTATTCCCCTTGATTATTTGCTTTTATTTAGTTTAATTACTTTAGTCCTTATTTGAATCCTAAAACCCCATCCTTGTTACTTCAAACACTTAAATCATTAGGTGTTTTCTTCATTACACACATTAGGAAGTCCCTATTTCCCCGTGGATACGAACTCTACTTCCCTAACTACCATATTAGTGTTAGTAGTGATTTAATTTGGTGCATATACGACTAAGGCTTACCAATAGGCTACTTAAATACCGCCGTAATTAGCATTTATTCTACTAGTGTACCCTTCTAAGGCACGAGTGTGTCTTCAAACGCCTCCCACAGCCTTGGGGGTGCACCCCGTAGGAACTGGTACCCGGTCTTTGTGGGCTCCCGGTTTCGGGGACTATATAATCTACGCTTTTTCCAGTTTTCCGACCATTGTTCGACTTCTCCGGACGCTAGGGTGCCTAAAGATACCCCGGGTCCCTTAGACCTTCCTTCCCTGCTCACTTTTATCTTCCCTTGGCTCGTTTGGCACAACCCTCGCTTGGCCTAGCAGGGCCTCCGGATGGCACCACATTCCCCTTCAAAGGCACGAGTGTGCCTTCAAAGGGCCTCCCACGGTCCTGGGGTGAACCCCATGGGTACGGGTGCCCAGAACCCGCTGGCGCCCGGATATTGGACTATAATCCACTTTTTTTCCAGTTTTCAGGCCATTTTTCGACTTCCTGGTGCCCGACGATTTTTTCGTTCCGGACCTTCCTAGGGCCACGGGGTGCCTTTGGATTTCCTCGGGTGTCTCATACCTTGCTTCCTTGCCCACCTTTACCTTCCCTTTACTCTGTTGGCACAACCCTCGCTGGGCCTATAACTCTATAAGGGCCTCCTGATTGCACTGCATACCCTTCTACAGCACGAGTGTGTCTTCAAAGGGCCTCCCACGGCCTTGGGGTGCACCCCATGGGAACCGGTGCCTGATCCCCGCGGGCTCCCGGTTTCGTGGACTATATAATCCACACTTTTTCCACTTTTCGGGCCATTTTTCGACTTCCCGGGGCCCTACGACTTTTTTCGTCCCGAAAATTACTTGGGTCGCTGGGGTGCCTAAAGATACCCTCTGGTCCCTCATACCTTCTTTTCCTGTCCACTTTTGTGTTCCCTTGGCTCGCTTGGCTTAGCCCTCGCTTAGCCTAGGAGGGCCTCCGGATGACACCGCATTCCCCTTCCAAGGCATGAGTGTGCCTTCAAAGGGGCTCAGACGGCCCTGGAGTGCACCCCATGTGAATTGGTCCCGGGTATTGCAGGTAGGGGTGAAATTTATTCGGATAAAAATCGAAATCCAATCTAATCCAATTCGAATTAGTAATTCGGATCAGATTCAAACTGTGTTCGGATTGGATTCGGATTGATATTTTTTGAAAAATTGGATTTTCGAATCGGATTGCTTGAGGGTAATTGGATCCGAAAATCCAATATAACCAAATAGTAATATGCCTTGTATTATGTATTATTGATTGGGCTTAAGTGCTTAACTGATTTTTTTATTATAAAAAGCCCAATGCTTAAGTGTTGTTGTTGTATCCTTTGTTCTTGAACTGAACCTGTTGTATTTAGAGATGGCAATGGGTAGGGTCTGGGTAGGGTAAGGCTAGACCCTTACCCATACCCTAATTTGTGGATGTAGACCCATACCCTACCCGTACCCATAGGGTAAAAATTTGTAGGACCCTTACCCGTACCCGTAGGGTTCGATAGGGTATGGGTAGGGTCTAGGGTCTAAAATGGGTCCAACACAAAAAAAAAAATTCGCTTACATTTCACGTGTATATAAAATCGTTAAGCACAATTTTATATATTAATTTTGCAATTAGCATACATAATATCACATATTCACATTCAATAGCAATACATAGTTTTTGCACATCCCAAAAGTCTCATACATCAAAATATAAACGAAGAGAGTGACACTGATAGTGAGAGATTGAGAGTAGAGAAAGAGAGTGAGAGTAGAGCGAGAGAGTGACAATGTGATAGTGAGAGACTGAGAAAGTGAGTAGAGCGAAAGATGAGACGTGATTGCGATTTGCGGCTAGTGTTCCTGGGTGAGGGAGGGTTTTAGTTTTACTGGAAGGATATGTATATATATATATATATATATATATATATATATATATATATATATATATATATATATATATTTATTTATTTATTTTAATTTTTAAAAATATAAAAATAAATATTATAATTGGTGTGGGTCTATGGGTAGGGTCTGGGTATTTGAGGAGTGGACCCTTACCCTACCCTTACCCAATAGTACCAGGACCCATACCCTAACCTTACCCGGCCCATAGGGTCCAAAAAATTAAGACCCATACTCTAATTTTTGGGTAGGGTCTGGGCGGGTCTGGGTAGGTTCCTGGACCCATTGCCATCCCTAGTTATATTCTGTGTTGTTGGACTGAACCTCATGTATTCTGTTACGTTCTGTTGTAATGAATTATGGCCTATGGGTTTGTTATTAGTTTATTAATGGAATATGGGTTGATGTTGTCGGCTTGTCACGCCTAATTAATTTTATAAAAAAAATAGAGTTTTAAAAAAATTAGATTTTCGGATCGGATCCAATCTAGTGTTTGAAAATTCGAATTGGGTCGGATCGGATTCAAACTCGAATTGGTTTGGATTCGGATTGGAAATTTGAAAATGCAAGTTTTGTTCGGATCGGTTTGAAATAGGCCCAAGTCCAAATCGTACACCGAACTTTCACCCCTACTCGCAGGCGCCTGGATTCGTGGACTATAATGTTCATCAATTGGGTCATGTAACATAACGATATTGACCGGTAGGTTGCACGTAAAAATTTAACAAAAAAATGTTCATAAAGGTCTATACTCAGTTATCATCGTTCTTTGCAGTTATGCGTTATTGCAATTCCATTAATCCAATGACACGTTATAGAGTGAATACTATTTTGTTATTGTTGTTTCATTTTTTCTTTCAGTAAGTGTGTGGGGGCATATTTATAGAGTGAGAAATAAAAAAAAATAATGGATTTTTGCCTAAGATAAAAGTGTTTAACTTAACACTACCTCCGTTTCATATTAATCTACACACTTACACTTTTGACACTATTCACAAATTTCCCTTTGACTATCATTTGTGAATTATGGGTAAGAAAATATAGTCGTAACGTGCTTGTTTGATTCGTCCCGATATGTAGTTTTAGAATATCGACTTTTTATATTTTTTACAAATACAAAATTAGAGAAATAAAGGCTCAAAGTAGTGCATCGACATGCGTGAAAAGTGTAAGTGTGTAGATTAATATGAGACGGAGGTAGTATGTAGCTGCTGTATATAAATAATATAGCAATTAATATGAGATGTAGTTATTTTTGTATACAACTATCTTTGTGTTTCAATAAATATAACATTTGAAATTTTGCACTTTTCAATTTCAAATACTAACTTTAATCGCATTTCAATGCTAATATGTGAAAACAAATGCTATTATATAATTTGTGTTTTATTTGTCTCAATATGTATTTTCAAAATATCAACTGTTTATAAGTTTACTAATAAAGATATTAACAATCAGAGTATTAAATTGACATGTGTGATAATCAACATATTGCGTGTATTAAGAAATTAAAGGTAATATTGGATACAAATTATGGTCAAAATAAAACATGCAAACAACATAGAATATCAAACTAATGTTGGGAAGCTCTTGTTAACTAATTGTCGGCGTATTTTAAAAGACTCCAACAATGCAAGACTATTTTGGTAATTTTATGGGCTGAAGGTACCAATTAATAGTCAAGTTAATACCAAAATTTTCACTTTAGTATCAAGTAAGAGTCAATTTGGCACTTGATACCAACCTGACTCTGTTTTGACATTAGCTTAACTTTGATTTTAGTAACAACTTATTGTTGGAGTCTTCAAAGGACTCCAAAAATTGGACACCAATCAAAACTCAATATTGCTATAGGACAAGGGAGTAAGGTTTTCTTCATAACATCAACATTTTATAACTTTAAATGAGGATTAGATATCCATTAAATTTCAACAATAGAAAAATTCGGGCTTTTTTTTTTAGAAAAAAAGATTGATTCCATTCTAATGAGTTTAGACGAATTACCTAGTTTTCTTTTGGATGTAAAGACAGATTACCTATTTAGTTTGGGAGGGGTTATAATTTGATATAATCCAACTAACACTAATTTGATGTCCCTAGTTCTCAATTTCATATGATAAGTTCCCAACATCTAATACACTAGGTTAATAAAAAGTTGCCGCCCTAATGCGAACACACTTCAAAATGAATTGCGTTTACGATAGTTGAATGATAAACTACAAGCCTCCACTTAAAGTTTACGATTCGGTTTATAATTAAGGAAATGAATCTCCACTCTCTTCCTCAATTACGGTTTTAATTAACAAAGAACGAGAATCTCCACTCTCGAATATGTCAATTAGGTTGATTTTCTCGTAGTTTGACCTCCCAAGAAAATCGGTTCAAAGATAGAATAAAAACCTCGGTTTTTAATCTTTAACACGTGTTTTAATTTGAAGCACAAAGCTTAAATTTCAATTATCCAAATCTCCTTTTCATTTATGATCACCATTACATATATATTACAAGCTAATCAATCTCAAAAAGATCTAAGTACCAAAGTGATTAAACAAAGCAATTAAACAACAAAGATCTCTTAATCCAACAAAGATGTAAGAAGGAATAGTGTTGTTGTGTGTTTTGTTGACTTTGGGACAAGGAGGGCCGGTTTTCATCACCAAGTGGGGGGGCTTCTCTTAGCTTGCAAGGGAAGCTTCAAAAGATCTTCAAGAACCCCTTTTCACACGTCCCAAGTGTGATTCGCAACCCCAAGCATGGTTCGTCCAATTTGCACTTACGCTAAACAAAATAATTCCGGGTTTACAAAAACCGAAAATTACAAAAACGTTAATTAAACTAACTAGCTTAATTAACTTCCTTTCCTTCGTTGCTTAACATAATTAAACTAATACTAATCCTTAAACCGTGAAGTTTTCCCTTGTTGTGATTGAGATTAGTACTTAGTAGAATTTCGGAACTAGCAAATAATTTCGGATCATCCTCTCCTTCTTCAAAAGGAATTGTCCTCAATTCTTGCACATCGTTATCTTCTAAATAGGGGGATAAGTCCCCTACATTGAATGTTGCTGCCACGCCATATTCTCCGGGAAGGTCTATCTTGTAAGCATTGTTTCCATATCGTTCAAGAACCTTGAAAGGTCCTTCAGCTCGGGGCATGAGTTTATGCCTTCTTTTACTTGGAAACCTCTCCTTCCTCAAGTGGATCCACACCAAATCTCCCGGAGCAAACAATCTCGGTTTTCGGCCTTTGTTTGATTTTTTCTTGTACATCTCATTGGCCTTTTCGATGTTGGTGCGTATTTCTTTGTGAACCTTCACCATTGTTTCAGCTTGTTGCCTAGCATCTCCGTGGACATAAGAGTCTTTAGGCAACGAAATAAGATCAATAGGTACATACGGATTTACCCCATATACCACTTCGAACGGTGAATGTTTTGTTGCAAAAGTGGGAGTCCTATTGTAAGCAAACTCCGCATGGCATAGCTTGACATCCCAATCTTTCCCGGTCTTGCTCACTAAGCCCCTTAACAAGGTGCCTAGAGTTCGATTAGTCACTTCTGTTTGACCGTCAGTTTGGGGGTGATGTGAAGTACTAAACAGTAACTTAGTACCCATCATCCTCCACAGGGGACCTCCAAAAATGACTCAAAAACTTGCTATCTCGATCCGAGACAATAGTTTTTGGTATTCCATGCAGACGAACAATTTCCCGAAATATAAACAAGAAACGTTAATAGCATCTTCTGTTTTATGGCAAGGCACAAAGTGTGCCATTTTTGAGAAACGGTCCACCACCACCATGACCGAATCCTTCCCTCTTTGCGTTCTCGGAAGTGCAACGATGAAATCCATACTAACATCCTCCCAAGGCCTCTCCGGCATCGGTAAAGGAGTATACAACCCCTTATGGAACGTGCTTTTGGCTCTTTGACAAACACCGCAACGAGCTAAAACAACATGCACTTCCTTGATCATATGAGGCCAAGAAAAATGTTCTTGCAATAACTCCATGGTTTTGGTAACGCCAAAATGGCCAGCCAAACCGCCACCATGAGCTTCTCTTATGAGCAAATCACGAACGGGACATTTGGGAACACAAAGTTTGTTCCCCTTGAACAAGAACCCCTCCATTTGATGATAATGGTCTTTTGGACCATCTTTGGTAGCCACGAACGGATCTCGTGTCCCCTCATCAAGAACATAAAATTCTTTAATCGGTTCAAACCCAAGCACTTTGGAATCCACCATATTAAGCAATAGGTGTCTCCGAGATAAAGCATCGCCTACCACATTAGCTTTTCGGCTTTGTACTTGGCAACAAAGTTGAACGATTGCAAGAACTCTACCCATTTTGCATGACGAGCACTAAGCTTATGTTGTCCATGAATATATTTCGAGTGATTCATGATCGGAATGAAGAACAAAAGCTTGTGGTCGTAAATAGTGACTCCAATGATTAAGAGACCTAACCATGGCATAAAACTCTTTATCATAAGTGGAATAATTCAACTTAGCCCGATTTAATTTCTCGCTAAAATACGCAATAGGCTTACCACATTGAATTAAAAACAGCCCCAATACCCGTTCCACTTGCATCACACTCAACTTCAAATGGTTTTGTAAAATCGGGTAAAGCTAGGATAGGCGTTTTACACATTTTCTCCTTTACAAGTTCAAACGCCTTTTGAGCTGCGTCACTCCATACAAATTTTCCATGTTTAGTGCATTCGGTTATAGGAGCTAATAAAGTGCTTGAAATTGTTTATAAACCTCCTATAAAACGAAGCTAAACCATGAAAAGACCTCACCTCGGTGATAGTTGTAGGAACCGGCCAAGAAGAAATAGCTTCGACTTTGGATGGATCCACCTTCACCCCTTCATCCGAAATTATGAACCCAAGGAAGCCAATCTCTCTTTGCATGAACGTGCACTTTTCGAGCTTCCCATACGGTTTTTGTTCTCTCAATACTTCGAACACTTGTTGCAAATGATTTAAATGATCATCCTTGTTAGTACCGAAAACAAGAATATCATCCAAATATACAACTACGAACTTTCCCCGAAAACGGCCTAAGTACTTCATTCATCAATCTCATGAATGTACTAGGGGCATTTGTGAGACCAAATGGCATAACCCGACCATTCATACAACCCATACTTCGTCTTGAAAACCGTTTTCCACTCATCTCCCTCCTTCATGCATATTTGGTGGTATCCACTTCTTAAATCAATTTTCGAAAACAACTTGGATCCACTCAACTCATCTAGCATGTCATCTAATCTAGGAATAGGAAATCTGTACTTTATGGTGATGTTATTCACAACACGGCTATCAATACACATCCTCCATGAACCGTCTTTTTTTAGCACAAGCAAAGCCGGCACGGCACACAGACTTTTGCTCTCTCTCACGTAACCTTTGTCCATCAATTCACCGATTTGACTTTGTAATTCCTCACTCTCTTTGGGATTACATCTATAGGAAGGCTTATTTGGAATTGGTGCTCCGGGAATGAGATCAATTTGATGTTCAATTCCACGTTTAGGGGGTAGGCCATTTGGTAGGTCATTAGGGAATACGTCTCCAAACTCCTCCAACAACTCCCTCAAATGTGGATCCTCAACGTCCACTCCCTCATTCACCTCCTTGGCAACCGGAATATACACCAACCGAATTTTCTCCAACTCCCTCTCGAATCGTTTTCTCCCCCAAGAACACACCACTACACATCCGGTTTTCTTTTGGTTTTGGTTTTGTGTTTCGGATTTTTGAAGGAGGTAATGGTAGTAAGGTTTTGATTTTGCCATTCTTGTTCACCTTATACACATTCGTAAAACCATCATGCATCACTTTGCGGTCAAATTGCCACGGTCTACCAAGTAGAATATGGCACGCTGATCATAGGGATTACATCACATAGAATTTCATCTTCATAATTTCCAATTGAGAATGTGATTAAAACTCTATTTTTTACCCTTACTTCACTATCATCATCTAACCATTTCAGTTTATAAGGAATTGGATGTTTAGTCATAGGTAATGCTAACTTCTCTACAAGTTCAGTTGAAGCTACATTAGTACAACTCCCACCATCTATGATCAAAGTGCATAGTTTTTTTTTTCACTAGGCATTTCGAATGAAAAATGGTCTCCCTTTGTTCCTCATTTTCGGTCACCATATTTGAGTACAAGGACCTCCTAATAACTAAGGTTTCACCCTCCATTTCAGGATTGCACACGTCCTCCTCATCCTCACTTCCATTTTTATCATGTTCCATCTCTAAAAGAGATTGTTTTTCCAACTCGTCTATTTCGATTATATCTCTTATGGTCATGATTCTTTTAGTAGGACAATTTGCTTGGTAATGGTCATAGCCTTGACACTTAAAACATTTCACTTTTAAGGTTTTGTCATCTCCAACTTTCTCCTTATCTTTCTTAGTGAAATCCGGTTTTTTATTCTTATCAAGATTACTAGTACTAGGATTAACTTTAAAAGTACTAAATGGCTTGGAATAAGACTTACTTGCCACTGATTTTTTCTTTTGGTTATCCATCTTTTGAGCCACTTTGCAAGCTTCGTCGAAAGTAAGGTATGGAAATACCTCGACTTTCTCACGTACGTCTTCATTTAGGCCTCCTAAGAATCTGCCCAATTTTTGCTCCTCCATTTCTTCAATCTCGCAAACAATGGAAAGTTTCTCAAATTCCTTGATGTACTCCTCCATAGGCATGGCGCCTTGCTTGAGTGTGGACCATCTAACATACTGATTTTGTTTGTAGTTAGTTGGAACAAAACGTCTCCTCAATTGCTTCTTCAACTTTTCCCAAGTAGCAATCTTGGATTTGTTCTCCTTCATCCTTTGCCTCTTCAATCCCTCTAACCAAATGGATGCATATTTGGTTAGCTTCAAAACAACAACCTTGTATTTCTTTTCATCCGGAGTATCTTTGTAATCAAAAAAACGCTCTAATGAACGTTCCCATTCAATGTATAATTCCGGATCACTAGCTCCGATCAAAATCGGAACTTCGATTTTTAAACCCCCTATCATCGGCCCTAGAACTCCTTTCTTCCTCATTGGGTTTCTTCTTAAACAATTCTAAGGTTATCTTTGCCATCATGTCGTGTAATGCTTCGTTTTGCTTGGCTAGAGCTTCTAGCATCGCATCTCTCCTAGCATTGTCGTCGTCCATTTCAGAACTGAGCTCTTGATACCACTTAATGCGAACACACTTCAAAATGAATTGCGTTTACGATAGTTGAATGATAAACTACAAGCCTCCACTTAAAGTTTACGATTCGGTTTATAATTAAGGAAATGAATCTCCACTCTCTTCCTCAATTACGGTTTTAATTAACAAAGAACGAGAATCTCCACTCTCGAATATGTCAATTAGGTTGATTTTCTCGTAGTTTGACCTCCCAAGAAAATCGGTTCAAAGATAGAATAAAAACCTCGGTTTTTAATCTTTAACACAACGTGTTTTAATTTGAAGCACAAAGCTTAAATTTCAATTATCCAAATCTCCTTTTCATTTATGATCACCATTACATATATATTACAAGCTAATCAATCTCAAAAAGATCTAAGTACCAAAGTGATTAAACAAAGCAATTAAACAACAAAGATCTCTTAATCCAACAAAGATGTAAGAAGGAATAATGTTGTTGTGTGTTTTGTTGACTTTGGGGCAAGGAGAGCCGGTTTTCATCACCAAGTGGGGGGGCTTCTCTTAGCTTGCAAGGGAAGCTTCAAAAGATCTTCAAGAACCCCTTTTCACACGTCCCAAGTGTGATTCGCAACCCCAAGCATGGTTCGTCCAATTTGCACTTACGCTAAACAAAATAATTCCGGGTTTACAAAAACCGAAAATTACAAAAACGTTAATTAAACTAACTAGCTTAATTAACTTCATTTCCTTCGTTGCTTAACATAATTAAACTAATACTAATCCTTAAACCGTGAAGTTCTCCCTTGTTGTGATTGAGATTAGTACTTAGTAGAATTTCGGAACTAGCAAATAATTTCGGATCACGCCCCCCCCCCCTCTCTTTTTTTCTTCTCTCAAACCCTAGCCTTCCCTACTCCTTCTTCATCAGTTAGGGGCTGTCATGGATGATTTCATCCATGCTAAGCCCCTATTCTCCTTTTATTTTTAGTTTTTAGTTCATTTTGTAGTTTTCTTGAATAAATTAGTCTCTCTTTATGAGATTTTTTAAAACCATGTTATGGGAATTTTAGTCTATGTTGTGGAGATCTCCTTCTCCCCTATGCGAGTTGAGAGTATGGTTTTTGGGTTTTTAAGTATATAAGAAATTGTTCTCATTGGTTGAAATTCGAGACTCAACATGAAGGTATTGGAATCTCGGATGAGGGTCGCCAATAGGCTGATCGAGAACGCTTTCTTCCCAAACTATATCGGATGAACTTCCTCATCAATAGCTGATTGATTCAACAAGGTTGCGATGTATTGCTCGATCTGATTCATTGTAGTTTTTTCGAAGACGAATTTGATTTAACCTTGTTTGATTGTATCTTGTTTTTCTCTAATGTCTATTTTAGATGCCGTTTGACCTTTAATTAATGAAATTTCTCTTTAAAAAAAAAACTTAATGTCCCTTATTGACTAAAATCACAACAATTGCACAACTTTCCCTAGCAATTAGCATCAATAAAAGTATATCTTTTTCCACAACTAAATAAATACATTCGCATTCCTTTCATTTCCACTTAAAGGGTAAAAGGGAAAAACGGCAGGAGAAAAATCTCAAAACAAAAATAAAAGAATAAACCAAAAAAAAAAAAAGCAAAACAAAAGAGGGTGGGCTTCCCAATTCTTTTTTAAGAGTATTTGGTAATTGGTAGGTGACGTACACCCACCAAAACCACCACCACCACTCCACTATTAATTTTAATCTTCTTGGAGAAGCTGCCTTAGACTTTCTATTCAGTTGACCCGTTGACAAAACGTTAAGTTAAGTAAGTCCCCTTCCCTTGTGATGAGATCTTCATAATAGAAGTAGTAATATATTTATCAACTATCTCCTCTGTTTTGGACGGTTGTGATCAATCCACGAAAGTGGGGCCCAACCCAAATCAAACCAAATATTCGCCGTGTGATTTAGTGGGGTCCACTCTTGTTTGACTAAGACGATTCCAGTACAAGCGCTGCAGCCACTGTAGCGTCGGTAACAGACTGCGGGTGGCTATGATCGCCTTCGTAGGTCACGATCAACATTGAAGAATCGTCTAACGCGCGCTCCACATGTTTACGCGCTGGACATCCCCGCACGCTACTACATTTGTAATAACCTCTGTTCACCCAAAACAAAGAAAATATTAGTTTATTTTATTTTATATAAATGTTGAATTGAGAAAAAAAAAGTTGAGAACTAATCCTCAACCATGAAAATGACTAAACTACCCTTTAACAAATTAAAAATACCTTGGGTGAGGAGATCCTTTGATTGGCTTCTGACCGTATTTCCTCCATGAATAATCATCCGGTGGAATATCAGCCATCTTCAAACTTATTGCTGCTACTCTTACT
The DNA here is from genome assembly GCA_947648045.1 of Beta corolliflora. Lineage (NCBI taxonomy): Eukaryota > Viridiplantae > Streptophyta > Magnoliopsida > Caryophyllales > Amaranthaceae > Beta > Beta corolliflora. Next base: position 289,257 of record CANSZD010001217.1, read on the forward strand.
ACCCTCTTTACTTTTGACTTCCTGTAAAAAAAGTCAACTCTATCATCTTCTCGTATTAAGCTTACTTAAATTTTACTATTTTTATTTTTTGGGTTTAATTATCTTTTAAGCTAAGATTTTGACCTTTCTTTATTAGGGTACATCTGAAGATAAATCATTAATGCTTTTTATAACTCAAACGAAAACGACTCCTTAATAATTCAATGTTTTTTTTAGTAAAATCTTAAGCTAAGATATTTTATAAAATGACAATAGGCAAGATCTAACACAAAAAAGTCCAACTAAAACTATTCAAATATTTTATTTTCATTAATTGAAATATACTTCATCATAAAACGTTGCTGATAATGGAGTATACATCTTAGACGAATTTAAAAAGATCTCACGTGATTATATTTTTTCTTAACTAAAAATCACAAAACACAGTTAGAGAAGGATGTGTCAATAGTGCAAAAGTCAAATTGTATCGTCTACTTTGAAACGGCGGAAGTATAATTTAGAAAAAATACCTTCGTTTGGGGCAATGGCAACGACCAGAAGATCCAGCACACTTGGAATCATCCATGGAATTACACTTCCTTTTTAAAGAGGAAGAAGAAAGTGGAGGTTTCCCAACAGATGAAACCTGGGACAAATTAGTAATTTGAAACCCAGAAGACATCGAAGGTTGAACACTATCAGTATCACCAGTCAACGATGAGATATAAGAATTAGTCGCCGACATAGCAGGCGACGATGAGAAATTAATAGTTGTTGATGAATCCTTCCTCTCTATTGTCTTCGCCACCCCAACAAAGTTACTGTGCGGCAACGGTGGTAGCCTTTGGATCTGTGTTGAACTGTACACCCTTGTGAAAGCTGAACCGTGTGATGGCTTGCTTTCTAACATCAACTGCTGCGGTTGCTGTTGTTGTTTTTGCTGCGATTGCGGTTGCTGCTGTTTTTGTTGTTGTTGTTGTTGCGATTGTTGTTGCTGATTATTGAGTGGGCCACGACGGAAGCGGGCGTGGCCGGTGAGATTGCGGTCGAGGAGAGAGATGACTTTTTTAAACTTATTGACAGCCAGGTCAGCGACAACCTTATAATCAGAATCATTATTCTGATTGAGAGAGGGAGAGTTTTCTTGTTGTTGTTGTTGTTGTTGAAGGTGTTGATTTTGTGAGAGTAATTTGATGAGTTTTTCGACGCTTTGAAGACCAGCAGCTGCAGCTTCACGCACAGCATTCTCTTCCATCCGTGCAGCAAAACTATCAGTACTACTCTTGTATGCCCCCATCATCAATTCAACAGCCATTGATTGTTTTTTTGTTTGTAACACACAAAAAAAAAAAGAGTTAGGAGAGAGAAAATGATGAACAGAGAGAGAAAAACTCAAAGTTGAAAAAAAATGGAGGAGATGAACCGATAATATAATAGAAAGAAAGAAAATAAAAATAGAGGAGAGAGAAAAGGTCAAACTAATGAAATGATGGGGAGTTTCCTTTTTTCTCAGTGAAGGATGGTATCGTGTCGTTTCAATCCATATGGAGTCAAACAGTTTTACCAATAGATATCAAACACGTGTCAGGAGGTTTGTTCAGATTCTCAGAGTCTTACCTATAAAGAAATGTCCAGTACATTTGACCACGCACTTGTTTCTAACTTTTTTTTATTTTTTTAATTTTTGTTGGGCCCCACGTCTATGGGAATAGAGAAAGGCGAAAAATACCGAAAACCGAGGGAAGACTACAGACCGTGTTGGGAGGAAAAAAGATAAAATAATGATTTGAGTAATAAAGAGAGAGAGAGAGAGAGAGAGCCGTTGGATTAAAGTGATGGGTAAAATCGGAGGGATAGTTGATAGTTGGAGACAGATAGGTAAGGGTTGACCTTTTTTAGATGTTTTAATGTGAGAAAAGTCCAAATTGTGTTGATGACCATGGTGGGGACCATTCTTTTCTTTTTCTTTACTGGAAACCGGAAGCTCCCGCTATATATGATATGCCTTTTTTCTTTTTCCTCTCATTTTAAACCTTTTTTTTTTGGTTTTTGAGGGAAGCTAACGCCTTAACCCCGGATTCCTTGCTTTGGTTGAAATGCAACGACTTTGTATACTTTCTTCATCTTCAAGGAGTAGTTTGTAAATTCGTTCCAGACAAATTGAAAAATGAGACAGTGGATTCCACGTTAAGACTTTTGGTGTATATTATTTGCATAAGTTTTTTTGACAATAAAATAAGAAATATCTGTTAGTAAAAGTCGTACAAGATCTATAATTTTTTTTTTTTTTTTTTTTTTTTTTTTTTAAGGTAAGATGAAGGGGACTCACTTGAAGGGGGAATAAGGGGAAATCCTCAAATGAGTCCCATGAGGTTTGATCCCTAGACCTCAGGGATATGAGGTGGGGAGCGATGCCACTACTCCACCACCTCAACCTCCGTACAAGATCTATAATAATCCTTCTGTTTTTCTTAAAACAAATTGGTCACCAATACCATTACTATTTTTATCATTGTATGTGTTTCTGCAAAAAAATTAAGGATTGTAATAAGTCGTGAGTTATGATGTGGGCCCCAAGAGCGTTCACCTGAGCTCCGATTTCCGTACACCTGAATCCTGCAAAATAAGGTTAGACTACCCCGGGGTGTTTCCGGGATCGCCCCTCCGACGCTCAAGTCAGATGTAATTGAGGTAGAGAGAGAATCTAGAGAGAGATGCTCTAGTTTGTTATTGATGAGGTAGTTGGTATTTATAGTGTTGGGGATTTCCCAGACATGAAACATTGTTCAGATGGGCCTTTTTGGGATCAATGGTCATGTTACCTTTTCAGGCAATGATTCTATTAGCCCTTTAGAGGATCTTCAAGCTTCATGAGATTAGGTCAACCCTCAGGTGGGACCCATTGCTGCCACCTGTCCCGGACTTTAGGGGCCTTTATGCCCTTGTTGGGCTACTGAATAATTGGGCCCAAACAATTAGCCCCACGCCAGGGGTGGGGGTCATGAGATCCGAGCGAGTGACGCCCGTCCGTGGCGGAATGGTAACACCTTGATTTTGACGGGCCGACTGTCCATCTAAGGTAATGGATTGAACACACCATGACACCGACCAAGTCACTTTCCGTTAGAGGGTCGGGCACCGACCGGGTGGCCCTTTATGGAAGAAGGAAGGAGCCGACCGGGTTGCTTCCTGTTGGAGGAAGTGTGCCGACCGGGTCACGTCTAGCTGGAGAGAAACGCCGACCGGATCACTTCCTGTTGAAGGAGAAGTGCCGACCGGGTCACTTCCTGGTCGAAGGAGGAGTGCCGACCGGGGTACTTTTGTGGAAGAAGGGGAGAACCGACCAGGTCACTTCCTGTTGATGGAAGGGCGCCGACCAGGTCACTTCTTGATGAAGGGGAAATGCCGACCGGGTCACTTCCTGTTGAGTCCCAAGTTTGTCCGAGCGGGTGCTAGCTGATACTTGGTCATACTTGACCAAGCCTAGAAGCGACTCGGCAGAGGATAGGAGCTCCTGTTGGCCGAGTGAGGCATGGAGCCACTCGGATGAGGGGCTAATGAGCCCTAAGTTGGTCCGAGTGGGCGCTAACTGATACTTGGCCATACTTGACCTAGTATAGAAGCGACTCGGCAAAGGAGAGGAGCTCTTGTTGGCCGAGTGAGGCATGGAGCCACTCGGATGAGGGGCTAATGAGCCCCAAGTTTGTCCGAGTGGGTGCTAGCTGATACTTGACCATACTTGACCAAGTATAGAAGCGACCCGGCAAAGGAGAGGAGCTCTTGTTGGCCGAGTGAGATATGGAGCCACTCGGATGAGGGGCTAATGAGCCCCAAGTTTGTCCGAGTGGGTGCTAGCTGATACTTGACCATACTTGACCAAGTATCGAAGCGACTCAGCAAAGGAGAGGAGCTCCAGTTGGCTAAGTGAGGCATGGAGCCACTCGGATGAGGGGTTAATGAGCCCCAAGTTTGTCCGAGTGGGTGCTCGCTGATACTTGGGCATACTTGACCAAGCATAGAAGCGACTCGGCAAAGGAGAGGAGCTCCTGTTGGCCTAGTAAGATACGGAGCCACTCGGATGAGGGGCTAATGAGCCCCAAGCACTAGTGGAAAAAAGCCCATCTGATGCGGTCAAAACCGGGCTTACTGCTGCGATTTTGGGCCGCATCAGGTGGGTTCGGAGCCGATATCAATTATTTACTGATTCGGTCCTAAACCGGATCAGTAAATGATTTTCTGATCCGGTTTTTTAGGAAAACCGGATCAGAAAATGTTCTTGGCGCCAAATTGATGTATGCAAAGCACACAATCTGATCCGGTTATTTAGGAAAACCGGATCAGTATGATAATAATCTGATGCGGTTTTCAAGAATAACCGCATCAGATTGTTTGTTTTTTGAAAAATAAAAAAAAAAAGTTCAGCAGCGAAATCCGTTTACATTTAACGAAAACATGAGGCCATTACAAACAACGAAAACATGGAGCCATTATAGACAACGAAATGGGGCCATTACAGACAACGAAAATCTAAAATAAAGTAAATGAAATTATACAAACGAAAAATAAGAAACTAACTAAATGAAATTTATACAAACGAAGTTAGTGGATTTAATTTATACAAACGAAATTAAATGAAAAAAATAAAGTAATTAATCAAATCTGAAATTACAGAATATAAACTAATTAACAAAAAAAAAAGAAACGAAAAATGAGATTAGATCTGAAATTATACAAACGAAAAATGAAATTATATAAACGAAATTAACAAATTCGACAAAAAAACGAAAAAAAACCGTGATGTGTGGGTGGTGGTCGGCGTTTCGAGGAGGTGAAGACTAGATCTGGGCGCCGTTGAAGACTAGGACGCGGTCGTTTCCCTTCGTGGTTGGTGGCGTTGGTGGCGTTGGTGTTGGAGGCGTTGGCGTTGGCGGACTGTCGTTAGGGTTTCGTGGCTTGGCGTTGGCGGTGTGTCGTGGCTTGGCGGTGGCGGTGGCGTTGCCGTTGGTGTTTGGCGCCGTTGCCGTTGGCGGTGTTTGAGAACGACAGATGTGTGGTGGTGGTGTTTGAGAACGAGGAAACGAAGTGATTGTGTTTGAGAACGAGGAAACGAGAGAACGAGAGAGGAGAGAGGAGAGAGGAGTGAAAGGGCGCCGTGAATGAGGGAGAGGAGTGAGGAAGATTAGGGTTGAGTGAGGAGGAGGGGGATTAGGGTTGAGTGGGGAGAGTTATGTGGGCTAGGGTTGTAAGGGAGGAAAATGGGCCGCGCGTTTTTTTAATAGAAAATCTGATGCGGTCCTAGGAACCGCATCAGATTCTTAAAAACCGTATCAGTTGTTTTAATCTGATGCGGTCCACAAGAGGACCGCATCAGATTTTCTTTTCAGCTTTCCTTCCTATTTTTAATTGATTTTTTGATGCGGTTTTTTAAAAACCGCATCTGTTACTAAGTGACAGATGAGGTTTTTTCCACTAGTGAAGTTTGTCCGAGTGGGTGCTAGCTGATACTTGGCCTTACTTGACCAAGTATAGAAGCGACTCGGCAAAGGAGAGGAGCTCCTGTTGGCCTAGTAAGATATGGAGCCACTCGGATGTGGGGCTAATGAGCCCCAAGTTTGTCCGAGTGGGTGCTAGCTGATACTTGACCATACTTGACCAAGTATAGAAGCGACTCAGCAAAGGAGAGGAGCTCCTGTTGGCTGAGTGAGGCATGGAGCCACTCGGATGAGGGGCTAATGAGCCCCAAGTTTGTCCGAGTGGGTGCTCGCTGATACTTGGGCATACTTGACCAAGTATAGAAGCGACTCGGCAAAGGAGAGGAGCTCATGTTGGCCTAGTAAGATATGGAGCCACTCGGATGAGGGGCTAATGAGCCCCAAGCACTAGTGGAAAAAAGCCCATCTGATGCGGTCAAAACCGGGCTTACTGCTGCGATTTTGGGCCGCATCAGGTGGGCTCGGAGCCGATATCAATTATTTACTGATCCGGTCTTAAACCGGATCAGTAAATGATTTTCTGATCCGGTTTTTTAGGAAAATCGGATCAGAAAATGTTCTTGGCGCCAAATTGATGTATGCAAAGCACACAATCTGATCCGGTTATTTAGGAAAACCGGATCAGTATGATAACAATCGGATGCGGTTTTCAAGAATAACCGCATCAGATTGTTTGTTTTTCGAAAAATAAAAAAAAAAGTTCAGCAGCGAAATCTGTTTACATTTAACGAAAACATGAGGCCATTACAGACAATGAAAACATGGAGCCATTATAGACAACGAAATGGGGCCATTACAGACAACGAAAATCTAAAATAAAGTAAATGAAATTATACAAACGAAAAATAAGAAACTAACTAAATGAAATTTATACAAACGAAGTTAGTGGATTTAATTTATACAAACGAAATTAAATGAAAAAAATAATTAATTAATCAAATCTGAAATTACAGAATATAAACTAATTAACCGAAAAAAAAAGAAACGAAAAATGAGATTAGATCTGAAATTATACAAACGAAAAATGAAATTATACAAACGAAATTAACAAATTCAACAAAAAAACGAAAAAAAACCGTGATGTGTGGGTGGTGGTCGGCGTTTCGAGGAGGTGAAGACTAGATCTGGGCGCCGTTGAAGACTAGGACGCGGTCGTTTCCCTTCGTGGTTGGTGGCGTTGGTGTTGGTGGCGTTGGCGTTGGCGGACTGTCGTTAGGGTTTCGTGGCTTGGCGTTGGCGGTGTGTCGTGGCATGGCGGTGGCGGTGGTGTTGCCGTTGGTGTTTGGCGCCGTTGCCGTTGGCAGTGTTTGAGAACGATAGATGTGTGGTGGTGGTGTTTGAGAACGAGGAAATGAAGTAATTGTGTTTGAGAACGAGGAAACGAGAGAACGAGAGAGGAGAGGAGAGAGGAGAGAGGAGAGAAGAGAGAGGAGAGAGGAGTGAAAGGGCGCCGTGAATGAGGGAGAGGAGTGAGGAAGATTGGGGTTGAGTGAGGAGGAAGGGGATTAGGGTTGAGTGGGGAGAGTTATGTGGGCTAGGGTTGTAAGGGAGGAAAATGGGCCGCGCGTTTTTTTTTAGAAAATCTGATGCGGTCCTAGGAACCGCATCAGATTCTTAAAAACCGCATCAGTTGTTTTAATCTGATGCGGTCCACAAGAGGACCGCATCAGATTTTCTTTTCAGCTTTCCTTCCTATTTTTAATTGATTTTCTGATGCGGTTTTATGACAGATGAGGTTTTTTCCACTAGTGAAGTCTGTTCGAGTGGGTGCTAGCTGATACTTGGCCTTACTTGACCAAGTATAGAAGCGACTCGGCAAAGAAGAGGAGCTCTTGTTGGCCGAGTAAGATATGGAGCCTCTCGGATGAGGGGCTAATGAGCCCCAAGTTGTCCGAGTGGGTGCTAGCTGATACTTGGCCATACTTGACCAAGTATAGAAGCGACTCGACAAAGGAGAGGAGCTCCTGTTGGCCGAGTAATATATGGAGCCACTCGAATGAGGGGCTAATGAGCCCCAAGTTTGTCCGAGTGGGTGCTAGCTGATACTTTATAACACCCCGATAATTCTCTCTTTTCAGAAATACCTTTATAATATAAAACTTAGAGAATTACCCAAGTATTATCGCCCGTGTGATAACGTATCGGCTTATTCAGACTTTTGCAGCGGAACACATCTAACTAAACTTTATATTTTATTATCATAAATAAATAAATAACTAAGTAATTCAAAAACAATTACTCTATAAATGTCTACTCAAACAAACTTATTAAAATATGTTCCTACTAATGCGGAAACATGATAAACTAAATTACACAAGCTCTCCATTCCCAGATTCCCAATGATGCTACATCTGCGAACCTGTAAATGTCAATGCTCTAGAGAATCTGCTCACCAAAATTGGGTCATCACAGGATCAATAAGGCAAAGCCATGATCAACTCATACAAACAAAACACGTAATCAGCAAAGCTGAGTACTACATAATAATACATAAACTTTCCTAACATGATACTAAATAAATAACATGCAGGGATAAATAATAATATAATCATATAACATTCTGCAGACATCTTTTAACTGAACTAACTCCAAACATCTTTTTATTACTCAAATGGAATAGTTATTGGACCTGAGTTGTCTTATCTACTAATGCCTTCATTACGAAGACGAAATACGGGAGCTACCACGTATTCCAGAAATGACCTGCAATATCGAGGAACCTTTGCTAACTGAAAAAGGGATGGTGATCAATCCATCTCCTGTAAAAAGCCATGGCTCGCTCACCATGTACCCCAAACTCCTAATGTCCAACTCTAGACATGCACCAGTCTAAAGTCTATAACCATCCTTGTTACACTTTACGTTCTTTACAAATTATTACTTATTATGACACACATACAAGCAACACAGAAATAACAGTTTAACATTCACAACTGAACTTCTTTTATCTTAGGATTTAATAAGTGGTCACAACTTACAACCCAAAACTTACTTTCTTTTAATCTTAACTTTCTCATTTGTTGAACCTAGCCAACAATCAAACTTACCTTTAAAAGGCATACTTATCAACTTACCAAATAAGACCCACAGTCCTCATAAAGTAGTGAAAATAATACTTGTAAGGGAACACATGAATAATCATGAATCAATCTTAATAACATATTAATTCCCCCATGTGAATTAATAATTAAAGTTCCCATCCACATGCTTGCATCAATAAATCCATACAAACATGACAATTCTTTACTCATAATAAATCTAATAATTAACATGCTTGCTCACAGGCATACAACATGTAGAAATCAATCATACTAAAAATCATATATGAACTTATAAAGTTCCTATACATGATACTACAACTTTTTCCTCCTTAAATCATGATACTAATCATATAATCACACAAGTACGTACGTACCTTGTGTAAACTAATCGGCAGGCCACTTTTAACCCTTTAAAAGTCTCCTACAGAATATTCTCCGCCTAGAAATCAAATATAACTAAAATCAATACTCTTAAATAAAAAGACAGCAACTTTAAAATATTTAAAATCCCCTTTAAACATATTCAAAAGTTGATTTTACTATCAAAACTTCAATTACTTTTAATTCCAAGCATAGTACCACCATACTAGTAATTGAAATTCTTAAAACTCCCTAAATAAAATACTTTCTGAAATTCCAGCAACTTATAAAATCATAAAACCCTCTTTAAACATATGCAAACATGTTTAAATTCATAATCTAAACCAATCTCATAGTATACAACATGCTACTATGGTTTTCTAATAATTAACACCCTAAAAATCCATGCTTTAATGATTAAAACTTCAATCTAACAATAATAAATAAATCTGAATTTTTATTCTTATAATATATAATATATATGAATCAAGATTATTTATTGAAACAGTAAATTAAAATCAATAATCATGATTAACATTAAAATAAAGCATAAAAACATAGTCTTTAATGGAAACTTGAGGGAGAAGAAAAGAATTAAACCAACAATCAAAGAATCCAAGAAGAAAGATGAAGGTGCCGGAAATCAACAGCCACGCAGCAGTAGCAACGACGCCTCACGTGAGGATTTGATGGTTTTGTGACGTTTCTTGTCGAAGAAGAAAGCGTTACTTGAGGAAGAAGAAAGAAAACTTGAGAGAAGAAAAAGAAAAACGGCGAGGAGAGAAAAAGAATAGTGTGCCGTAAGTTTTGAGAGAGGGGAGAGAAAATAATCTTTGTGTGGTAAAAATAATTGGGATTAAGGTATTTATAAGTAGGGTTTTATTTTGGGCTTAGGAAAAGGAGATTGAGTTTAAATAGAATTTGATGACGACTAGGATTGATAAATTAGAACTCCTAGCATCAATATAACTCCTCTTTCCTAATCTACTTAGAATTTGGGCTCCTCAAGTCCACTTAGACTTCTTTTCCAAATCAAATTCGTATTTCAAACCTTTTTCAAAGCATGCCTAATTAAAATATTTTCAACTTTCTTAAATCTTTAAAATAATTTCATTTGACTTTTAAATAGTCAACCTTCTTTAAATAATAAAATCATTTCAACTAAAATATGAATATATAAATGATAAAATATATTTATAAAATCCTTTAAAATTATGGGGGATTACAGTCTACCCCACTTAAAAGAAGTTTCGTCCCGAAACTTGACACGAAAACTCATATATTTTTCAAAACTTGAACTTTTCTTTTCAAAAGTTTACAAAGAATTGTGCTACTTGTGCACACTTTTGCTAACTTAAAACACTTGTGTTACTTATGAACACGCTTTCTTATGCGGAGAATCTACTTCTTTAGCACTAACATGTGCAAATTGCCCAACATAGGCGTACATATGCATAAAAAAAATCTCATGAAAATAGACAAAAAGCGCGAAATTTATCGCATTCTATCCCCCTTAAAGAAAACGAGTTACGCCCTCGTAACTCACCTCAAGGAATAAGTCTGGATACTTCTTTTTCATCTCATCTTCGGCTTCCCACGTTGCCTCTTCAGATTCGTGGTTAGACCAAAGTACTTTCACGATGTGGACGTCCTTATTGTGTGTACTACGCACTTTTCTGTCGAGAATCTTGACAGGCCTTTCCTTATATGTGAGGCTACTATCGATCTGAATTCGCTCAGGCTCTAGGACATGACGTTCATCAGGGATGTAATGCTTAAGTTGGGAAATATGGAACACATCATGCATCTTTTCAAACTCCATTGGCAAAGCCAATCGGTAGGCTACTTTCCCAATTCGCTCCAGAATCTCATATGGGCCTACATACTTAGCACTTAACTTGCCCTTTTTCCCAAATCTCATGACGCCCTTAGTGGGTGATACTTTCAAGAATACCTTATCACCTATAGCAAACTTATCTTCATGTCGCTTCAAGTCAGCATAACTCTTCTGTCTATCTTTCGCAGCTTGAATTCTAGCCTGAACCAGTCTGACATTCTTAACGGTTTCTTCAATAAATTCTGTCCCCAAGACTATATTTTCACTAAAGTCATTCCAACAAATGGGGCTTCTACATTTCCGTCCATATAAGGCCTCGAAAGGTGCCATCTTAATGCTCGCATGGTAACTATTGTTATAAGAAAACTCGATCAGGTCTAATTGGTCCTCCCAACTACCTTGAAAATCAATAGCACATGCTCTTAACATATCCTCCATCGTCTGGTTAGTCCTCTCCATCTGACCATCAGTCGCAGGGTGAAAGGCTGTACTCATCTTCAATGTTGTCCCAAGGTTTAATTGGACCTTTTTCCAAAATTTCGAAAGAAACCTAGAGTCAAGATCAGAAATGCACTACTACAAAAAAGGCCAAAGATAACTGTTATATAAGGCTTTACATAACACTTTTGAGGCGTTTTCCAAGTCAGTGTAATGTAAAGTAAAGATAACACCTAATGGAAGTGTTATGTTTGGGAGAGAAAACATAACAGTCATTTATAATACACGTTATACTACTAGATAACACATTTGCCAAATAACCGTTAAGTTTGCTATTTTTAATCCAGTTTGACCGAAGGAATATTTAACTACTATCTTAAATAACTGTTATCTTTGTCACAAGCAAACACAACTCTTCTTGCTCAAGTGTTATGTTTTCTTACAATAGTTATAACAGGTTTTTTCCATAACTCTTATCTTTGATATTATTATTTTTTTATAAAAAAAAAAAAAACAAATTGTCACATGCTTCAACGTTGCATTGACACCAGCTTCCAAATTGCTACAACGCCGGCAAATTCAATTTACAATATAGCACCATATGTATAATATGCAACCCATATCTCAAAATCAACAAATTATAGATGATATTTCAAACCTTCAAAATTCTGTATATATACACAATAATTCAACCAACACTCATATTTAACTTCCAAAAACAACTATACATATAAATATCTATCTAAGGAAAAAAAAAAGCTAAGATCAAATTCATCCCGACCACATCAATATTCATACCCAAATCAAAAAATATATATATATGTACGTCCAAAAATTGATTAAGGTAAAAAAAATGAGGCATGAAGTTCAAACTCATTCATCATCATTCATGACTTGTTCTTCGTGATCTTCGACATATGTAATCCACAACTCTCTGAGTTCATCAATTTTATCCTGAGAATAGGTTGGAGGGATGCCATGATAGTACTACAATAAAGATAAGACAAGTCTCCATCAAAAATTGAAAAGTAATTAAACACAATAATCACGCATGGTCGAATTAAAAAGGAAACAAACCAAAAGGAAAACAAATAAGAAGATGATCAAAGTTAAACATTTGCACACTACAAATGCAATGTTAAAGCATAATGCTCAAGATCTAAGTGTCATAATTAAAAATTACACCAAGTGGAAAAGTCATAAACATAATAGTATAATAAACAATTACTGAAGAAATAATTAATGTTAACGATCATTATATTGCCCAAAGTTTGGTAATCATAAAACACAAAAGGAAAAATTGTAACTAATAAAATACCTTATCTGGAATTACTAGTCGTCTGAACTCTATAGTCTCAAGCATGTAGCGACACACATAATATCCACAATCTAAAGTACCAAGCGGTTGGCGAGGGCACTATAAACAAGAAATCACAAATAGCTTAATTAAGGAAAATGAAAAATAATTTTGCCTAATAAGATGATATAATATAAGAGTCAGATACCTGCACTTGATTCCATCTAATTTCCGGATTCTTTTTAATCTTCTTGATATCTTTTCGATAATACATGCTAAATTTTATAATCCCCCTATATAATCATAAAATAAAATAATAGTATCATCATAAGTAGTCATAGCAATAAATGTATTAAATATAGTCCTTCAGTACATACTCGTTAATGATCTTTTTAGCAAACGGTCGAACTTCATTTTCTGCTCCTGCTGGATCTAACCAATATACCAATCCATTCCAAGGACTAATAACAGCTAACATCCAATGGTTGCTGTACAATTAAATAAGTAATGAAGAAGAAAACAAAATCATCGTCAATTTAAATCACACCATAACTTTTGTAGTCAAATCAACAATTTATATAAATGAACACACAACACTTACTTCTCATTATATGGTGCAAAAAAAAGTTGATTAATATTTTTAGCATCATTACATGCAAAGACGCAAGCTAAATAATCTGATCGAGGATCTCCTTCTTCCATTGCTGTTGGTGTCAAAGGACTTAGAATGTTGGTATCACAAAATCCATATACCCCTGAAATCCCCTCTTTAATACAAACCTCTCGCAAGTACCTATCAAATCTCGTAGGCATTGTTTTAGAAAATATCAAATTATCCAGAAACATAATATTATATAATCACTAATTAGACTAAGGAAAAAGATTCACTCACTTCATGAATATAGACATGTGAGTTGATCCAATCTCCTTTTGGAAGCACCAATCAAGCATATCCTCGTAATCTATGGCAACATCTTGTTCATTAAAAAATACGTTAGTCGGAATTTTAATGGAAATAGTTTCTTGCCTCTTTTTCATCCGTAGAGCTTGAATCTTAAAAGCTCGCACCAAACTAGTGGTCAACTTCTCTTTATCTTCTGCAGTTGGGGGGGCGCGGATGTGTCGTCGTGTGCACCGCACCCGGCCAAAGATAAAATTTCTCCTACTCTCTTCTACACTAAGGTAGTATAGTGGAAGTAGGGGTCGTATCCACAGAGAAACAGGGACGAGTTTAATACTCAGCGTGATTCGAAACCTAGATTAAGCTAAGGGCCGAGAAACCTAATTACAAAGGGGGGTTTCAAGTATATTATAAACAAACTAAAACTAACTAGCAAGTAAATAAAATGAGAAATCAATTATGGAAAGATCTTGAATCCGATTAACATCCACTTCAATTCATTATCGATCCTCGAACCTCCACTCTAATTATTTCCATAATTATCTATTGTCGAGAATTAATCTCGTGTTCTCCTTATTCTTAGTTGAATAGCACGATCAGCGTGACTATAAAACCCTAACTAAAGGATAACCTAGTCCGATCTGCGTCTAAGTTCAATCCAATAGCAAGCAATAAACACAGAGAACCAATAGACTCGCTAATGTCATACACGCGATAAACATTCAACAGTTGATTCAATTTCCCTAAGAAATAACCAAGATGATCAGCATCTAAATTACTCCCTAGTTTGCTACCAATTGATAAAAGAATAAAACAATCCGATTCTATTCTTAAATCTAGCATTAGATTAATTACACAATCAAACTAGTAACGTTCCTAGCTTAATCATGCAAAAATCATAGAAAGCAATCATAGAAATTGAACCATAATCAAAGAAACTAAATAGAGAGGAAAGATCTCACAATAATGCTTGAAGCTCCATATTAATCTCGTTCAAGAACGGTTCAAGCTACAATCGGCATAGCATAAGCCAATTCCATAGTTGAAATCTCCTAAAACTAAACTAGAAATGAAAACTAAAACTAAGAAATGAAAAACAAAGAAATAAGAAATGAAGAACAAAGAGAAATGAAGAAGGAAAGATGAAAAGAGAATCATGAAGAAGGAAGGATGAGGAGAGGAGTATCCTTTCTCTCCCCTCAAGCTTGCCACTCCAAGATCTACATTTCAACTCTCCTCTTCGTGCTCCACTTCGTCTCCCCCAAAAATTAGGTTTTAGGAAGCATTTAAACCCCGCACAAAATCGTGGCCCCAAGCCGAATTAAGCGTCGCGAGTCGCGACACTGATCGCGAGTCGCGACGAGGACTCTGTCTCCCCGCACAAAATGGCTTGGCACGCAGGTCGCGAGTCGCGCCAATCCTCGCGAGGTGCGACAAGCAGGGGTCGCGAGTCGCGACATCCCTCGCGAGTCGCGAGCTTGCTGCTGCTGGGCAGGCTAGTGCTGCTGGGCAGGCGTGCGAGGCTGGGCTTGCGCTGGGCTGTGCGAGCTTGCGTGCGATGGCTGGCTGCTGCTTGGTGGGCGATGACGCTAGCTGCTGCTTGGTTGACGTGAGCTGTGTAGGTGGTCGAAGTTACGCGCATGCTTGGTGCTTAGAGCTTCCGATGATTGCCCATTATGGTACGATGCCAAATCTCCCAAGCTCTCCAAAGACACTTCAATCAAACATCATTCAAATCCATTTCATCTTGAAAGCTCGGAATACATGGCGTTAACACAAATTATCTCGCAAAGCTCCGAATTTCCGCTAAAGGCTAAATAAAACACGAATGTTAACAATTACAATCAAACCCTTAGCAAAGTGCACCTCAAATATCACTAAAACGTCGTATAACTTGAGCGTATCAAATACCCCCACACTTGAACTTTACTCGACCTCGAGTAAACTCAAAAGTGAGAATCACCAAATAAATCATCACTCAAGCTAACGACACCAACCTACACTCCCCATCTACTACATCATCATCATCACATCTTAACAACATCCGCTCAAAAACCTAAACGTAAGGGACGATGATTCCCCCACACTTAGATTCGAGCTCACCTGAAAAATACAAAGACGCGACAACAATAATCACCAAACGACAACCAAAATGTGAGCTCAAATCCTGAAGGATCTCAAAGGAATTGAACTCACTCCAACGCCACAATCAAAATGACAACTCGCCTAAAACCTCAAAAGATAAACTACTACTACAACAACTAACTTAAAATAGCAAGCCATGGAATCAAAGACAAAAAGGGATAAATTCCATGCTTACTCCCAAAAACAAACAATCAAAAGAAAGTGAAAGCCAAAACAAATCTCCGGCAAATGAGTCTTCAAAATACATAATTCTCTCTTAATCTCTCATTTTGCCTAGGAGCCCTTTCGGGTTTTCATCCTAGCTTCTCACATTTCTTTTTTCATCTCACCATCTTACCCGCTCAATATAAGCCACTTTTTTGCATAGGTTGCCCTTTCGGGTTTTCAACCTATCCGGGCCCCCATTTTTGCCCGAGTCGCCCGCCCTTGCGGGTTTTCAACTCAGCGGGTTTCATTTCATCACTTTTTTTTTTATATTTTTTTCATTTTCAATTTTTTTTTCATTTTTTTTTTCAAATTGAAATAAATACAACATAAATACAACATAGATACATGAGAATGAGAATACCCTCCCCCCTACTTAAACTACACATTGTCCTCAATGTGACGACAATTAGAAGAAAAAGTAAACTGAAAAATGGGGGAAGAAAATCGAAAATCGGGTAAATCGAAGATCGAATGCTCAAAACTCATGACATACAATCCGTCAAACTCAAATTTCTTAACAACACCAACTCAAATCTCCGAAATCAACTCACAACCCTCTCCCTCAAATCACTCAAACAAATGGCAAATTCAAAATTTTAAATTCTTGAGATTTGCACCTAGCTTAAGAGATCGAAAAGATACAACAATCTCACCGTTCCAATTTCGCCAACTCCTAGCGGTTGAACTCTTCCCAACGGGTTTTCTTTTGTGGACTTGGGCTCAAAGTGGATTAAGATTTGTTGTGGTTCTTTTGAGTGGGTGTGCGGTGGGTGAAATAAAATTTGTTGTGGTGGTGGAAATTTGATGAAAAATAAAGGAAAAGAAAGAAAATAAAAAGGGTCTCGGGTTGCCTCCCGAGAAGCGCTGTTGTTTAAAGTCGTTAGCTCGACTTAATACCTTAAGCTTAATCATTGGGATTGTGCTCCATGTGTGATAATGGTGGTTCCATGTCAATCTCCACTTCAAGTACCTGCAAAACTGATTGACAAGAACTCTTGCAATGCATCGTTAGTACCTAGCTTACTACATCATGGTTGAGCATATAACATCAGATTATATC
Source organism: Beta corolliflora (assembly GCA_947648045.1). Classification (NCBI taxonomy): domain Eukaryota; kingdom Viridiplantae; phylum Streptophyta; class Magnoliopsida; order Caryophyllales; family Amaranthaceae; genus Beta; species Beta corolliflora. The sequence goes on from CANSZD010001217.1 coordinate 306,014, forward strand.
CAAAACCTAGCATTAAGTCAACAACAAACATCAACTAGTAGTACTCCTAGCTAATCCAAGTCATGACCATTACTATAAATGTTTAAAGCTAGACAATAACCAAGATATAGAGTAAATCATACCATAAACCATCAAAAGCTTCAATCAACCATTCTCAAGAGAGTGGCCAACCAAAAACAAAGAGCACAAACAATACCATCCAAAAATCACGCTAAATACAAACAAGAAACACCGTTTCCCCGGCAACGGCGCCAAAATTTGGGGGGGCGCGGATGTGTCGTCGTGTGCACCGCACCCGGCCAAAGATAAAATTTCTCCTACTCTCTTCTACACTAAGGTAGTATAGTGGAAGTAGGGGTCGTATCCACAGAGAAACAGGGACGAGTTTAATACTCAGCGTGATTCGAAACCTAGATTAAGCTAAGGGCCGAGAAACCTAATTACAAAGGGGGGTTTCAAGTATATTATAAACAAACTAAAACTAACTAGCAAGTAAATAAAATGAGAAATCAATTATGGAAAGATCTTGAATCCGATTAACATCCACTTCAATTCATTATCGATCCTCGAACCTCCACTCTAATTATTTCCATAATTATCTATTGTCGAGAATTAATCTCGTGTTCTCCTTATTCTTAGTTGAATAGCACGATCAGCGTGACTATAAAACCCTAACTAAAGGATAACCTAGTCCGATCTGCGTCTAAGTTCAATCCAATAGCAGCAATAAACACAGAGAACCAATAGACCTGCTAATGTCATACACGCGATAAACATTCAACAGTTGATTCAATTTCCCTAAGAAATAACCAAGATGATCAGCATCTAAATTACTCCCTAGTTTGCTACCAATTGATAAAAGAATAAAACAATCCGATTCTATTCTTAAATCTAGCATTAGATTAATTACACAATCAAACTAGTAACGTTCCTAGCTTAATCATGCAAAAATCATAGAAAGCAATCATAGAAATTGAACCATAATCAAAGAAACTAAATAGAGAGGAAAGATCTCACAATAATGCTTGAAGCTCCATATTAATCTCGTTCAAGAACGGTTCAAGCTACAATCGGCATAGCATAAGCCAATTCCATAGTTGAAATCTCCTAAAACTAAACTAGAAATGAAAACTAAAACTAAGAAATGAAAAACAAAGAAATAAGAAATGAAGAACAAAGAGAAATGAAGAAGGAAAGATGAAAAGAGAATCATGAAGAAGGAAGGATGAGGAGAGGAGTATCCTTTCTCTCCCCTCAAGCTTGCCACTCCAAGATCTACATTTCAACTCTCCTCTTCGTGCTCCACTTCGTCTCCCCCAAAAATTAGGTTTTAGGAAGCATTTAAACCCCGCACAAAATCGTGGCCCCAAGCCGAATTAAGCGTCGCGAGTCGCGACACTGATCGCGAGTCGCGACGAGGACTCTGTCTCCCCGCACAAAATGGCTTGGCACGCAGGTCGCGAGTCGCGCCAATCCTCGCGAGGTGCGACAAGCAGGGGTCGCGAGTCGCGACATCCCTCGCGAGTCGCGAGCTTGCTTGCTCTTGGGCAGAGCTAGTCTTTGCCGGGGGCGTGCGAGGCCGGGCTTGCATTTGGGGCCGTGCGAGCTTGCGTGCGATGGCCGGCCGCTTGGTGGGCGATGACGCTAGCCGCCGCTTGGTTGACGTGTTGTGTAGGTGGTCGAAGTTACGCGCATGCTTGGTGCTTAGAGCTTCCGATGATTGCCCATTATGGTACGATGCCAAATCTCCCAAGCTCTCCAAAGACACTTCAATCAAACATCATTCAAATCCATTTCATCTTGAAAGCTCGGAATACATGGCGTTAACACAAATTATCTCGCAAAGCTCCGAATTTCCGCTAAAGGCTAAATAAAACACGAATGTTAACAATTACAATCAAACCCTTAGCAAAGTGCACCTCAAATATCACTAAAACGTCGTATAACTTGAGCGTATCAGCAGTGATCGAGTACTTTTTAATGGATGATGATTGTGATGATGCCGTTCCTGGAGATGGTGTGGGTCGTATGGCAAGATGTGCTTGTTTATCATTCTTGATAAGATCCACACAAGAAAAATATAATACTTGTTTATATATTCAAAAATGATATGAATAAGATTTGTGCAATAGAAAAAAAAAACTTGTTTTTGTTCATACCTTCTTCGGTGGAAGAATCAAATGAGCTGGCCAAAGAATATAAGCCTCCTTAGCTTGGAATACATACTGAAATTCCTCAGTAGGGCATGGTAAAAGTGCACGAGGCTCAATAACTTCAATGACGGCAACACGCCGATGATTATCCTTAGGGGTGTTATGATGAACAAGTAAAACCTCTGTTGCGCTTGGTATGTACACTTTACCCTTAGCAACAACCTTGAGCTCATTGTCACATTCAATCGCCAAGTAACAATCACTCTCACCCTGTTTTTTATAATAAGGAATACAACTTTAAGAAACGATACCCATTAGTGTAAAATATATAACTTTAAAAAAAACCCTCCTCCAAATGATCCAAAGGTTTGCAGTTTGATCCCCTCCCTAAGTAGACTAAAAGAAAATATTTTACTTTGATTCACATATCTAAGATGGATTTCAGCTAGACTTTTCTGCTATTCAACGTATTCAAATTAATACAGTTCTTAGGTATGCATTATCTTATATTGTTTCGTTTTCTAAACTGCAAATAGTAAATTGGAAACTCTATCCAATAGTTTGTAACAAATCATTACAAAGAAAGTAGAAAATGTCGAACAGTAGCTTCTTAGTACAGAATAAAAAGAATATATTTTTCAGAACAAAACGTTACCAACCTTTAACACAATTTGATCAAAAGGATGTAAGAAAATATCTATAAGGAACAAAAAACGATCTAAGAAAAAAAAAATCATAAGGTATGGGAGACCACATAAACACACCAACTCACGTGGTAATCCTGCTGAAAGAACGTTAGAATGTAAATGGTTCTGCACATATTCAGCTGCTAGCCGACCTCCATGTCCATCATATATAGCAAAGTGTGCACATCTTCCTCTCTTTTTTGAGGCTCAGGAGCAATTAAGCCAACCAATTACCAGTTACACACCAATAATGAAATAGTAAAATTTAAATTCCTTATAGAAAGAAAGAAGGTAAAAGAATGATAAAAAATGAGCCGTGACAATCTTACGCAGGAAAACTTATACAATCAATTGTCTGCCTTCTGCTTGTCAAATTTACAGGTTAAATATGTACAATTGGAAGGCGTAAAGGCAGGATGTCGCGTTGGAGGTGAGCATTCTAGGTTATCCTTCAGTTACTATACGGTTAATAATGATTGCTAAAATTTTCTGCAATATTGATACTAGTTGAGAAGGAACAAGGTTGTATTTTGCCTTTGTAACCATCCAATGGTGTTTTCCTAAGTCTTTTGAAGATACTGTAAAGCTAGATTATAACACTATCTTTCTAGTTTCAATCCGTTGTCTCTGAAGGACCCCTATTCCTCTGATGCTATATTTCAGTCTCTTGTTCCAAATAAAACATTTTCCCCATCTAAGAATACTAGGCTTCTAAAAAAAGAGCATATATTTGAAGTGTTGTTACAAGATAGTATTCAATACCTCCGGAAAGGAGTGGTCATCTACACCCGTTGTATGAGGTTCAGGGATTGTTGGAGAAGAAATATGATGCACCTTACTTGTCTCTGGCCACTGTTATCTTTGCAGGGAAATAATAGGGAACTATGCTGATATAGTTTTTGCAAATAATGACGAAGCTAGAGCTCTATGTAATTTTTCACTGCAGGAAAGCCCTATCTCTGCAACAAGGTATCTAAGCCTACTTGTGTCTGTGACGGATGGGCCCGTGGATCCTACATCGGGGTCAGAGGGGAAGCCATATCTCTCACTTTACCAAAGATCAAAGTCAAGAATTCACAGCCACGAGAAGAAATCATGCAATAGAGGAGTAGTTTGTGAGATTTTACTATTAATTGAACCTATTACATTGTGTGTCAATCTGCAGTTTTTGTTGTCAACTGTGGTTGTATTGCAAAGATGATTTCTCTGTCCCTTATATAAAAAAAATCGAAAGAAATGCTTCCAACAAAAAGAAAAGTGATGATTTCAGTTATGACTCGCACAAAGTTAAAGATGATTCAAGAGATTTTTGGACAAGCTAGGAAAACAAAACAGATTTAGAAAAGTACCTCTGCTTTGGTAGAATGTCATCAGGGGCTCCAAGCTTGGCAACAACTCACTTTCTTGCTTTCTTACATGAAAATGCAGGGTCTCTATCCTGAATTCCATGAAAAAAAATTCATAATTAGCTACTTGTAAATTGTATTACTAAAAATTGGTAGACTAACAAGTGAAGACTAATAGAAGTTTCCACCAACTCATAAATATAGAATTTATCAGTTTTCATTACCAAACATCAAAGTAAAACAATATAACACAAAAAGATGAATCAGTTCTCAACTCAAATCTTCTATTATGTAAAAACTTTAAAGCAAAATGACACTTCTATTCACATTATAATTTTCTTACTAATAAGTAACATAATTAATTATTGAATATTCTACCTCAACTTTTTCGACATCAAGCTTTCCGACGCCGCTTTCCAGATACCTTTTTTTTCTTACTTTCTTGGATCCACTCACCTTCATTATGGTCATCTCGTATATAAACGGATGAATCATCTGAACTATCATCTTCTATATGTACCATCCTAGATGGACTTTCCTCCAACTCATCACCATCATCATAGTCATCAATGTCATAGCGAGACCTCGGTGTTAGAACTATTGATTTTCTCTTATCAGCCGGATTAGTTACATAAAACACTTGTTTCGCTTGGTTAGCTAAGATGTATGGATCTTCCTTGTGACCGAGCTTTTCAAGGTTGACTAAGGTGAACCCTAGATTATCGTTCTCAACTCCAGTGTTATTGTCAACCCATTTGCACTTGAAAATAGGTATTGAGAAACAAGAGTAATGCAACTCAAAGATTTCTTCAATCACTCCATAGTAGTGCATTGAATCATATATGGGGCATTTGTCTTTAGCACTTGCAAAATGCAGAGCTTCTGCTTCTAAGCTTACTCCACTATTTTGCATTGTACTGTTTTGATCTTGTTCCCATGTGTAGAATGTGTAACCATTGATGACATATCCAGAGTAAAAAGAGGCATTGAAATTTGGCCCATAAGCTAAACTCTTGAGTCGGTCAGAAACCAAATTTGAAGATTCCTCAAGCTCACTCGTTACTTGATCTTTGAACCACCTACTGAATAATTTGCAATGTTCACTCGCTAACGATTTTGCGTTAACTCTAGGGAGCTGTTCCTTCAAATAAGACATGTGTCGTTTGACATATGGTACAACTTCAGACTCATTATGAAGAATATAAGTGTGTGCCATGACCCACGAATCATAGGACATGTCACGTTGTTTATGACCTATGGTCCCCTTTCCATCCAATCTTCCACTATGTCGAGATGTAGGGAGCCCTATCGTCTTTGTCAATCCCACAAAACGACCACTAAACTCTATAATATTCTCGTAAAAGACCCGCTCGCCGATACAACCTTACGGGACGATGGTGATTCTTCACATACCCCTTATATGTTTTCATTTGCCTTTCAAAGGGATATTGATTTCTCAAATACACCAGGACCACAAAATCTCACCTCTCTCACCAAGTGAATCGTTAAATGAACCATAACGTCAAAAAATGAAGGAGGAAAGTACATCTCCAGTTGGCAGAGCACGACAACAATATCATTCTCCAAAGTTGTCAATTCTTCGGGGTCAATAACTTTACTATATATCGCATTGAAGAAATGACACAATCTAATAATGGCACATCTAACGTTTTTAGGCAAAATTGAACGAATAGCTACGGGTAACAAATGCTCGCATTAAAATATGACAATCATGAGACTTAAGCCCCACAAGCTTCAACGTTTCCATTGACACCGCCTTCCGAATATTGGATGAATAACCCTCGGCACTTTAACACCCGCCAAACACTCACAAAACTTCTTCTTCTCTTTTCTTGACAATGTATAAGGCTGCAGGAGGCAAGTATTTCCGAGTTCCATCCTCAACAACATGCAATTCCCTTCTAATCCCCAGTTCCTTCAAATCATCTCTAGCTTTAACACCGTCTTTTGTCTTCCCAGGGGACATTCAATAATGTACTAATTAAACTATCACGGACATTCTTCTCGATATGCATCACATCTAACGAATGTCGGACAAAGAGGAATCTCCAATAAGGTAGGCGCCAAAAATATGGGCACTTCTTGTATCCCCTGTTTCGGAAGAGAATTTTTATTTTTGTCTTGCCAAATGTAATCTCGAATATCCTTAATCTTTCGAAGCACCTCCTCACCGCTCATGACCTTCGGACGTTCCACAAAACATTGCTTACCATTGAATGCTTTTTTCAACTTACGATAACGATGATTACAAGGTAGAAATTGACGATTATCATTGAAAACATTCTTTCCGGATGCCGTTAACCACATTCCTTCCAAACCGTCCTGACATATTGGACATGCAGCCTTTCCTTTCACTGTATATCCCGAAAGATTACCATAAGTTGGATAATCTTGGATGGTGCAAAATAACATTGCTCTTAAAGTGAACATTTCCTTTCGATAAGAGTCGAACACTTGCACACCTTCGCCCATAGAATGTTCAAATCATCAATAAGAGGTTCTAAGTACACATCGATATCATTTCCTGGTTGTCTTGGCCCGTAAATCAATAGAGTAAGCATCATGTACTTTCTTTTCATACACAAATTAGGAGGCAAGTTGTAAGTCACCAAAATCACGGGCCAAGTACTGTGGGTACTACTAAGGGAACCAAATGGATTCATGCCATCAGTAGACAATGCAAGACGTAGGTTTCGTTCTTCTTTACGGAACTCGGGGAATTTACCATCTATAAAACTCCACTGAGGTGAGTCAGCTGGGTGCCTAAGTTTTCCGTCTTTTTTTCGTCCATAATGGTGCCATGTCAAATGCTGAGCGGTACTTGGATCTGAAAACAATTGTCTAAACCTTGGTATTATTGGAAAATACCATAGAACCTTAGCCGGCACTCCTTCTTTTTCCTTGTACCGTGAGGCATTGCAAATGGAACAACTCCCTAACGCTTCACTTTCATTACGGTATAACATGCAATCATTAGGGCAAGCATGAATTTTCTCATAGGGCAAACCCATTGAGCTCAATACCTTTTTGCATCATAAGTACTACTTGGAAGAACATTTTCCTCCGGAAACATGTCTTTCATCAATTCAAGTAAAGAACTAAAACTTACATCACTCCAACCACCACTAGCCTTCAAATTGTACAACTTAAGCACACCCGATAATCTCGTATATTTACAACCTGGGTATAATGGTTTCCCAGAATCACTTACCAATCTCTCAAATGCAATATGATCCCCATTGTAATCATCCTCATTTGCATTGTCCTCTAACCCATTGCCCTCATTAAAATTATCCTCACTTTCATACTCCATATCTTTAGAAGTACCAGCTAAAGTTTCTTCCCTAGATTCCCCATGCCAAATCCAACGCGTATATGTTCTATCAAATGCCCATTTCTCTAAATGATTGAGTATTTGATCAACTCTCTGATGCATAAGATTATGGCACATATAGCAAGGACATCGTAACTTAGACTGACCTCCACTATTCATAACAGCAAAAGTAATAAATTCTCTAATTCCGACATTATATTGTTCATCCCCGGGCTTAGACATCCATATCCAACTTCGATCCATTTCTACAAACCAACAAATTCAAAAAGATATTAAAAAGCACTTACTTGTTTAAAGAGGTACTAAGTCGTCATCACAAGGTTAATTTTGTAGTTAATCATTGATTAGATTATGATATCAGATATATGCTTCAAGTGATGAGTGTTGATGTATTGAGCATGCATAGGGTGCGCTTATAATTTTTTTTACATACAATAAAGGTTCTAAAGCAAATCAGTTTTTATTATTTATGTGCTATTGTTTTATATAAAAGGAGAAAATATGAGTGATCTCTAAACCAAACAAATATAAATAGTATATAAAGATGATTCTCCTTTTATTCCCTTTTGTAATCAGTTAACAAATTGTCATGCAAAGGAGCAAATTTTCATGTTAAAGAGCATATATATGAATGCAGAAATCCACTACTTACTTTGTAATATTTTCCAACTTTAGAGAACACTTTCCAACTAAAGCATTCTCTAGTATAATAAAGCCAAACTGTATGCTTAGATATGAACAATCTGACTAAAGTGACCCTTAATAAGACAAACAATAAATATATATAGTTGTCTTGTGCATATATATCAAATGAAAAATCATTCTTGTAAACATCCAATATACTGGACAATAATTTATTCCAATGTACGAAATCAACGAGTATATGGCGCCATGGCGGCAGCCGCATGCTATGCTACAGTTCATAACTCATTACACAACTAATATTGGCAAATTGAGTAAATAAATATAGTAAATTACCAATCCAAGAAACTAGACATTGATCATAGTAACAGAATTTGAACATTAAAGCCACCAAAATCAGTTCTTTTTAAGTAATTAGGAATACATAAGGGTTTGAAAAATAAGAATTACCTGTAAATTGCTGGTAACAATGGCGTTTATGATAGTGGTTTCTCGGAGTATGATTGTCATTTGGGTATTGGGTAGAATACCGTTCTGAATTTCGAAGTTTTAATTTCGAAGTTTTGAGCAGAGTGAAATTGAGAGTGTGAGGGACGAAAAGTCGTCGGAGATGGGAGCCGAAGGTCGGAAAATACCTTTACCGTTGACAGTGCTACAGTTCTTGAATTTTTTTTAGGGGGCTACAGTAAGCTTCAATGGTTGAAGGTAGAACTGCAACTCCAATTGAAGAACAAGGGTTTTAATTTTAATTTTAATTTTATTTCTATTACTTAATGAGAAAGTGGGATTCGGTATTTTTTTTTTTTTTGACGAGAAAAGAACGGGATTTGGTATTCTTAATCTCCTTCTCTTTCTTTTTTTTTTTTTAAATAAGATTCCTACTAGTTAGCTAACTCCCTAAACCCACGCATGCACTTAAACAGTTACTTTATTTATTTTTTAGTTTTTTTTGAAACATCACATTAATTCATAGCAAACATAACACAAATTGAAACAAGTGTTAAGTGATATAATCTCAGTAAAGATAACAGGTATTTCGTCAAGTGTAACTTACTTTATTTGTTTGACCATTTTTTTTCCATTTAGATAACAGTTCTTCCATCAAAATGTTAATTTTATACTTTACATAACGCTTGCTTAATTAAACGTTAAATTAAGGGTGTTATCTTTGCCCAAAATTGTAGTAGTGATGATATCCTTTGGAACTCCATGTAGTCTCACCACATGCTTAACATACGTCTTCGCAAGTTGCTTCTTCTTCCATGTCTCTTTGATTGGTATGAGCACGGCAGACTTCGTCAGACGGTCCACAATAACCCAAATAGTATCATTGCCACTCCTTGTTCTAGGCAAAGCAGTTACAAAATCCATCGATATGGAATCCCACTTCAATCCCGTAACCTCTAAGGATTGAACTTTTCCCATGGGTCTCTTATGATCTATCTTCACCTTTTGACAGGTTAGGCACTTAGACACATACTCAGCTACCTCTTGCTTCATGTTTGGCCACCAATAGACATTCTTAAGGTCTTTATATAACTTGTCACCCCCAGGGTGCACAGAGTACGGTGTATTATGGCCCTCATCCATAAGACGTCTCTTAAGCTCATCACATTTTTGTGGTACACACCACCTTCCTTTAAACCTCAAACTACCATCATCATAGATCTTAAAATCACCATCTTTTCCCTGGCCCATCTTCTCCTTAATCTTCTCTAGATGCTCATTCCCGACTTGACCTTCTTTGATTTCGTCTAGAATTGACAATCCCAATGACAAAGCACTCAACCTTGCCTCGATCTCTCCAGAATTTAGAATTTCTAGGCTAAGCCTTTGCATATCTCGACACAACTCCTCAGGAACTATCAAGGCATTCATGCTATGACTCTACTTTCTACTCAACGCATCAGCGACTACATTTGCCTTCCCCTCATGGTATTGGATGTCTAAGTCATAGTCCTTTATCAACTCTAACCATCTCCTCTGCCTCATGTTGAGGTCTTTCTGGGTAAAGATGTACCTCAAGCTCTTATGGTCTGTGAATATCTTACAAGTTACCCCATACAGGTAGTGTCTCCAAATCTTTAAGGCGAAAACAATGGCAGCTAACTCTAGATCATGTAGGGTAATTAGCCTCATAAGGTTTCAACTGACGTGACGCATACGCAATCACCTTCCCATTCTGTTGCAACACACATCCCAAACCATTCTTCGAAGCATCACTGTATACCTCAAATCCCTCATTCCCATCAGGTAGGTCAAAATAGGTGCAGAGGTTAAACGATCTTTCAAAATCTGAAAGGCTTCTTCACACTTTTCACTCCACTCAAATTTTGACTCCTTTTTCATCAAGTTGGTCATAGGTCTTGCTATTTTTGAGAAATCTTTCACAAATCTCCTATAGTAACCAGCTAGACCTAGGAACTTCTGATATCTGACACGCTCTTTGGAGTTGGCCACTCACTCACAGCTTGAATCTTGGCAGGATCTACTGAGACTCCCTCCTTAGACACATAGTGACCCAAAAACGCTACTTTCTCCAAACGGAATTCACACTTAGAGAACTTGGCATACAATTGGTTTTTCCTCAATGTCTCCAGAATGATCCTCAAGTGCTTATCATGCTCAGCCTCATTCCTCGAATATATCAGTATGTCATCAATGAAAACTACCACAAACTCATCTAGAAACTCATGAAAGATCCTATTCATTAAGTCCATAAATATAGCAGGAGCATTGGTTAACCCAAATGGCATTACAGTGAACTCATAGTGACCATAACGCGTTCTAAAGGCAGTCTTAGGTACATCCTTATCAGCTACCCTCAATTGATGATATCCTGAACGTAAGTCAATCTTTGAGAACACACTCGCTCCATTCAACTGGTCGAATAGGTCGTCTATTCTAGGCAAGGGATATTTGTTCTTGATGGTTACATTATTCAACTCCCTATAGTCAATACATAGCCTCATGCTTCCATCCTTTTTCTTCACAAATAACACAGGAGCTCCCCAAGGTGATGCACTAGGTCTAATATAACCCTTATCGAACAATTCTTGCAACTGCGTCTTCAACTCACTCATTTCCGGAGGTGCCATTCTATAGGGTGCTTTAGATATAGGTGCAGTTCCAGGAACTAAGTCTATGGTGAACTCAATGGCTCTAACAGGCGGCATACCCGGAATCTCACTCGGAAACACGTCCATAAACTCGTTCACAATCGGAACATCTTCAATACTTACCCCAACTTCTTTACTCACATCTTGCACACTACAGAAATATAACTCACACCCCTTCTTCATCAACTTCTTCACTTGCATTGCGGAGATGACCCCAAAGTTCTTGGATTTCCCAAAACGTCGATACGAAGTCAGCTTACCCAAAGGATTCCTTAGAACTACTTTCTGAACTTCACAATCTATTTTGGCCTTGTAGAAACTTAGCCAATCCATCCCCAGAATGACATCCAAGTCTCCCAGATTAAACTCTATCAAGTCGGAAGGAAAAATACAGTCCCCTATCATCAGAGGCAAGTTTCTAAACAACCTGGTACACCTTATGGTCTCACCAGTAGGTATACTAATAGGCAAATCAATCACCTCAAAAACTACTAACCCCAGACTTTGGATAACAGACGCCGAAACAAAAGAATAAGTCGCCCCCGAATCAAATAACGTTTTAACAAGTACTGAGTTAATATAAAAATTAACAGAAACTACGTCTGCAGATTTTTCAGCTTCCTTTCGACTCATCACGAACATTTTTCCCGCAGGCTTACTTTGGTTGGGGTTCTCACTTGCAGGCTTATTATAGTTCCCCTGGCTATTCTGCTGTCCTCCAGACTTAGGACCTTGGTTCCCTGACTGGTTGAACCCTGATCTGACCTGATTTCCACTCCCATGGCCTTTTTGATCTTTACCATGCTTAGAGTAGCACTCGTATTCCCTATGACCCTTCTTTTGGCCGTAGTTACAAGTCACTGGTTCTCCCTTACAGTCTTTCCCAAGATGGTTTTTGTCACAGAATTTGCAGTGATGCACTCTCTCAGGTCTACCCTTGTTGCGGTTATCTTGGTTGTTTCTCCCTTGGAAATTCCCATTACCATTCCGGTTTCTCTTGAAATTCCCTTGGTTTCCCCCAGCATTAAAATCTTTCCTCTTTTCACCTACTACTACATTTTTCTTATCTCTCCTTGACTGCAGACCATAGATATGAGATGCTCTCCCATACACAACATCTAGGGACGTAAAGGTCTCTCCTCCTAATCCCAGCTGTATCTCATCAGTTAATCCTTGTTCAAACCTCTGAGCCTTAAGCTCCTCAGTGGCTACAACCTCAGGTGCAAATCTGGACAGGGCTATGAATTTGCCGTAGTACTCAAAGATGGTCATACTACCCATCCTAAGGTTAATGAATTCTTGGGCTTTTTGCTTCCTCATAAAGGCAGGGTAAAACTTCCCTCTCAAGGTAGTCACAAATGCATCCCAATTGAATCCTTCAACAACACTCGATTTAGCTCCACTCTCTCTCCACCATAAATCAGCCTCATCTTTCAGATATAGCACAGCCTGACCCACTCTCATATTTTCAGGGCAGTTCACAACCTCAAAAAGTTTCTCAAACTCCCTAATCCAGTTTTCTAAGAAGGTTGGGTCAGCTTGCCCCTTATAGTATGGTGGCTTAACCTTAGTTAGTCTTTCGAACATTTCCCCAGCAGTCTCAGGACGCTCAGCTCGCTCCTGAGTTAATTTCTCCGCCAAGAGGCGAATAGCAGCAGCTAGGTCGTTGTTGTTAGCCATTCTACTTCGGGACCTGTAAGTAATATAACCCTACTTTAGGTTCCAGCATAACTCACATTTCCATCTAGGAAGACAACATTTGATTTGATCATTAAAGATCGCATCAACAAACAATTTCTCAACTAGTTCCAAGTTCAACATGAAATGTTCTCTAATAATCACATAATCATCCATGTAAAATATATATACACATCAACATGCAAGTAGAAACAAACAAGCATGAATATGATCGCATAATAAAATATTCCCATCACGTGCCCAAAATAAATTCCTACTCACTCATATAAATAAATAATAGCTTTTATTCTTCCATAACGGGTATTTAATAAAATGAAAGTTACTATAATATTATACCTTCTAAAAAAATGGTTGTATAAAATTATTCTATCACTATTGGTCCACTAACCAACCTTATTATATAATATATTATTTCCTCTAATCGCTAAAAAAAAAATAGTAACCTAAGGTACCACATTATCATTTCTGTCCTCAAATTCTATGTATAGCTCAGGTACGAAGATCTCATCTTCAAACTCATCTATGTCCTCATCATAATATTCGACATATCTCCTTTGACGTTTAGATCTCCTTGAAGGTTGAGGCTCTTCATCGTCTGACTCTGAATCAGTTTCAACCCTGAATGATGCATGGTAAATGTCTCTTCTGGTTTGACCCCTAGCACGGTCGAACTCCACAATGAGCTCATCATCACTGGTCACCTCTTTCCTTAATATCTTACGCATAACCCACTCGAAACTGGTATAGTCATTATCAATGACAGGTACATTATCGTCACCTTCATCATCACTTAATACAATAGGATTTTGGTAACTCCCTACTCTGGCAGACATGATTAAAGATCTACAACAAATAAATATATTCAATAACATTTTTAGTACTCTCCCTGCACGTAATTCCCAACAATAATAATAAAAGATGCCATTAACATCATAGACACAAAATATAACAATCAGCAGGGAAGAAAGATATAAACAGTTAGCAGGGAAGAAAAATAATCATGAATAGTTAGCAGGGAAGAAAAAATAATCATGAATAGTTAGCAGGGAAGGAAAATATTAACATGCTGAACTAACTATTCAATGCAGGCATATAATATTTCTATCCAATATGCCCTTCCTATACTACCCATTCTCACAATGCAACAAGTAAAACTTCAAAGGCATGAAAAATAATGCAGACATTTTTATAAGATAATAATAATTAAGTGTCTAAAAAAAAAATTTCGACATAAAAATTTCGGACTTATAAAAGTCGAAGGAAAAAAAATTTCGATTCTAAGAATAAAAAAAATTCGGAAACTCAAATTTTTTTTTTTCGAACTCCCAAAATTTCGAAATAGTAAAAAAAATATATTCGACCATAAATTTTTCGGAGAGAAAAATTTCGGTCTACTAAAAAAAAATTTCGGACCTCTATAACTTATATAATAATATATTCCTATAAATTTTCAAATGAATAAGTAAGAGCAATTCTAAAAGTTTATTCAAATAACTGGTAAGTTAGTTAGGCGCCTAAAAGTTTTGAAAATAACCTAAAGCTCTGATACCACTTTGTAACACCCCGATAATTCTCTCTTTTCAGAAATACCTTTATAATATAAAACTTAGAGAATTACGCAAGTATTATCGCCCGTGTGATAACGTATCGGCTTATTCAGAATTTTGCAGCGGAAAACATCTAACTAAACTTTATACTTTATTATCATAAATAAATAACTAAGTACTTCAAAAACAATTACTCTATAAATGTCTACTCAAACAAACTTATTAAAATATGTTCCTACTAATGCGGAAACATGATAAACTAAATTACACAAGCTCTCCATTCCCAGATTCCCAATGATGCTACATCTGCGAACCTGTAAATGTCAATGCTCTAGAGAATCTGCTCACCAAAATTGGATCATCACAGGATCAATAAGGCAAATCCATGATCAACACATACAAACAAAGCACGTAATCAGCAAAGCTGAGTACTACATAATAATACATAAACTTTCCTAACATGATACTAAATAAATAACATGCAGGGATAAATAATAATATAATCATATAACATTCTGCAGACATCTTTTAACTGAACTAACTCCAAACATCTTTTTATTACTCAAATGGAATAGTTATTGGACCTGAGTTGTCTTATCTGATCTACTAATGCCTTCATTACGAAGACGAAACACGGGAGCTACCACGTATTCCAGAAATGACCTGCAATATCGAGGAACCTTTGCTAACTGAAAAAGGGATGGTGATCAATCCATCTCCTGTAAAAAGCCATGGCTCGCTCACCATGTACCCCAACTCCTAATGTCCAACTCTAGACGTGCACCAGTCTAAAGTCTATAACCATCCTTGTTACACTTTACGTTCTTTACAAATTATTACTTGTTATGACACACATACAAGCAACACAGAAATAACAGTTCAACATTCACAACTGAACTTCTTTTATCTTAGGATTTAATAAGTGGCCACAACTTACAACCCAAAACTTACTTTCTTTTAATCTTAACTTTCTCATTTGTTGAACCTAGCCAACAATCAAACTTACCTTTAAAAGGCATACTTATCAACTTACCAAATAAGGCCCACAGTCCTCATAAAGTAGTGAAAAATAATACTTGTAAGGGAACACATGAATAATCATGAATCAATCTTAATAACATATTAATTCCCCCATGTGAATTAATAATTAAAGTTCCCATCCACATGCTTGCATTAATAAATCCATACAAACATGACAATTCTTTACTCATAATAAATCAAATAATTAACATGCTTGCTCACAGACATACAACATGTAGAAATCAATCATACTAAAAATCATATATGAACTTATAAAGTTCCTATACATGATACTACAACTTTTTCCTCCTTAAATCATGATACTAATCATATAATCACACAAGTACGTACGTACCTTGTGTAAACTAATCGGCAGGCCACTTTTAACCCTTTAAAAGTCTCCTACAGAATATTCTCCGCCTAGAAATCAAATATAACTAAAATCAATACTCTTAAATAAAAAGACAGCAACTTTAAAATATTTAAAATCCCCTTTAAACATATTCAAAAGTTGATTTTACTATCAAAACTTCAATTACTTTTAATTCCAAGCATAGTACCACCATACTAGTAATTAAAATTCTTAAAACTCCCTATATGAAATACTTTCTGAAATTCCAGCAACTTATAAAATCATAAAACCCTCTTTAAACATATGCAAACATGTTTAAATTCATAATCTAAACCAATCTCATAGTATACAACATGCTACTATGGTTTTCTAATAATTAACACCCTAAAAATCCATGCTTTAATGATTAAAACTTCAATCTAACAATAATAAATAAATCTGAATTTTTATTCTTATAATATATAATATATATGAATCAAGATTATTTATTGAAACAGTAAATTAAAATCAATAATCATGATTAACATTAAAATAAAGCATAAAAACATAGTCTTTAATGGAAACTTGAGGGAGAAGAAAAGAATTAAACCAACAATCAAAGAATCCAAGAAGAAAGATGAAGGTGCCGGAAATCAACAGCCATGCAACAGCAGCAACGACGCCCCACGTGAGGATTTGAAGGTTTTGTGACGTTTCTTGTCGAAGAAGAAAGCGTTACTTGAGGAAGAAGAAAAAAACTTGAGAGAAGAAAAAGAAAAACGGTGAGGAGAGAAAAAGAATAGTGTGCCGTGAGTTTTGAGAGAGGAGAGAGAAAATAATCTTTGTATGGTAAAAATAATTGGGCTTAAGGTATTTATAAGTAGGGTTTTCTTTTGGGCTTAGAAAAAGAAGATTGAGTTTAAATAGAATTTGATGACGACTAGGATTGATAAATTAGAACTCCTAGCATCATTATAACTCCTCTTTCCTAATCTACTTAGAATTTGGGCTCCTCAAGTCCACTTAGACTTCTTTTCCAAATCAAATTCGTATTTCAAACCTTTTTCAAAGCATGCCTAATTAAAATATTTTCAACTTTCTTAAATCTTTAAAATAATTTCATTTGACTTTTAACATAGTCAACCTTCTTTAAATAATAAAATCATTTCAACTAAAATATGAGTATATAAATGATAAAATATATTTATAAAATCCTTTAAAATTATGGGGGATTACATACTTGGCCATACTTGACCAAGTATAGAAGCGACTCGGCAAAGGAGAGGAGCTCCTGTTGGCCGAGTAAGGCATGGAGCCACTCGGATGAGGGGCTACTGAGCCCTAGATTTGTCCGAGTGGGTATCGGTTGATCTTCTCATTTCGACTGATCCGGAATGCCACATGGCCACTTTTAATACTTGCGAATTTGGGACCCTTCCTGTGGGTTCAGCTAACTAGGCACCGAAAGGGGTTTTGACGCTTCATATTCCTTGATTACATTGGACCTTTAGTGAGATGGACTGAATAGGTCCACTTGGGCCTCTTTGGTAAGCCCATCAAGGCGACGCGGGGGGGTTTGCGTTGCACATCTCCCTAGGCGCGCCTATATATACGAGGAAGGAGAGAGAATTTGGGATCTTTTGCTCATTTCTCCAATTCTCTCTCTCTCTCAAAGATCTTCGATTTGTCTCTAGCTTTCAAGCTCTTCTTCCAGTCTTTACATCCGACCAGGTACGCTCTGGCTCTTCACTAGTAGAATAAATGCTTATTGTTGCGGTGGTATTGCTGCGGTTTTACCCATACGCAATAATATATCACGACAAAAGAAAAGGAAAAATATAAAATAACCATATTGCTGCGGTTTTTTAAAAAAACCGCAGCAATATGGTTCTTTTTGCAAATAGTTGACCATTTGACCAACCATATTGCTGCGTTTTCTACAGCAAACCGCAGCAATATATTTCCAACGGATATTTTTTGAAAAAAGTGGAATATTTTTGACCAGATCTGGCGCAGATATTGATGCGGTTTCTGTCAGAAACCGCAACAATAGATTAAAATATTATTAAAAAAATAATATTTTAATCTATTGCTGCAGTTTCTTTAAGAAACCGCAGCAATAGGGTCATTAGGGTTTTTTATATTTGAGCAGCGTCGTTTCTCATAACTCCCTCATAACTCTCACTGATTCTCTCTCACTCACCTTCACCCCTCCCACTCACCTTCATCCTCACCTTCACCCCTCCTACTCACCTTCATCCTCACCTTCACCCTTCTCCTTCGCCGACCTTTCTTATCCTTCATCATCCTTCTTCGTCGGCATTTCTTTTCCTTCGTCTTCCTTCGTCGGCCATTCACAGTTCAGATCTCTTTCGTTCATCTCCTTCGTCGGCCTTCGTTCGTCTCCTTCGTCGGCCTTCGTTCGTCTCCTTCGTCGGCCTCCTTCGTCTCCTTCGTCGGCCGACGCTCAGACCAAAGGTCGTTCGTATTCCGACGCCACAATCAACACCGGTTTGAAGGTTGCTGCGAAGAACAATGTTGAAGGTTGAAGCGAAGTCTTCGTCGGCGAATTATCTGAGTTCTTGTTTTTAATTTCTTTTTGCTTTTTTCTTCATTTTTATTTTTTGAGATTCATGTTTAGTGTCTCCTTGTTTCACCTCATCTGCACCAACGAAGATGATAACATTCGACTTTTGTATTTTTTATTTTCTTCATTTTTTTTATTTTCAGTTTAGACCTGATTTTAGGATTTCTATTTTTTTGTTTTTACTTTTTTAATGAATTATTTTAGAGTTTCTATTTTAGTTTAATTTCCATTTTAATTTTGTAATGAATATGATATTATAGTTTTTGGTATTGATTACATTTTTCAGATTTGGTGTGTTTCATAGTTTCATTTCTTATAATGTCAAATGTAAATGTGGTAGTTATGAGATTTATTAATTCATTTGATGTTTGAATGAATTCCAAAAAATCTAGTTGTGTGGTTTTCTTTGTGAAAATGTTGCTTGGGTGAAGTATGACATTAGAAATGTATGAATTTTTTTTAAAAAAAACAACCTATTGCTGCTGTTGTTTGGTAAAAACAGCAGCAATACGTAACCTATTGCTGCTGTTGTTTGGTAAAAACAGCAGCAATACGTAACCTATTGCTGCTGTTTTTACCAACAACAGCAGCAATAGGTTGCTTTTTATTTTTTTTATTTTTAACACTACCTATTCTTTGCGGTTTTAGGAAGGAACCGCAAAGAATAGCTTCTATTCTTTGCGGTTTAAAACCGCAGCAATATGTAATTTACCTATTGCTGTGCCCTTTATTGCTGCGCAGCGAAAACCGCCGCAATAGACCATTTAATGACCGCAGCAATAAGCATTTATTCTACTAGTGCTTTCTTTAAGTTTTTTTCTTTCTTTTCTTCGAATAATCTCGGCCGACTCCCTTGTTCATAAATAATGGGAGATTCGTCCGAGTCGTTGACACCGCCGACCTCACCTCCCTACAAATTGTCCGAGGAGGTGAGGGGGATGGGAATAACGCTGGTGTCGACGGTAATAAGTTGCCCGACCCTTCGGTTGTGCCCGACGCGGTTGCTCTTCTGAGCCCATCTTCTTCGGTGGAGGAGGAGGCCGAGGGTGTCATTCCCTACCCTTGGGAGGTGTCGCTGGCCTATCCCCCCTTGAGGAGTTACTTAGACAAATATTTGTCTTCTGATGTAGTAAGGGTGGCCATGCCGAGGGGAGCAGGAGAAGCGTCCACTTCGGGTCAGGAACTGGAATATCCCGACCTTGATCCAAGAGGAGGTCCAGGGACTTTCTTTCCCGAGCCAGGTGTGATAAAATCTCTGACCGAGGACCTCCGAGGGACGGCAACGAGATTTCAAATAAAAGACCCATACTACTTGGTCCGACCAGAGGCCCATCACACAGTCCTTTCTCCTCCACCCGGATGTATAGCGGTCTACTACAAGTCGATGGAGATGGGGCTTCGGTTTCCTTTGACTCCTTCTGTCAAGGAGCTGGTGAATGCTTACAATTTGGCGATTTGCCAAATTTCTCCTAACTCATGGGGCGGGATCAACGCCTTTTAGGTCCTATGCGATTTGATGAATGTCCGACCGACCCTCAAGTTATGGAGACACATGTACAAGTTGGTCGAGGTTATGGCTGCGACGAATGGGCCTGGTTAATGGAGCTTTCAGATCCGACCAGGGTATCGAACTGTCCTCAATCTCCCTACATCTCAGAAGGGGTTTCGTAGGGAGTTTGCCTTTGTTTATTTTGGCGGAGATTGGGGGATTCCCCTAGTCCCTCCTCCGACCGAGCCCATCACTGCTTTGAACTTCCGAGTGGGCGATCTGGACGATGAGGAAGGAGCGGCGGCCTGCTATATGCAGACCGAGTCGAGGATTGTTAACGGGGGCGAGGTAATCGTACCTGGCCAATGGTTGCCCGACTGCAAGCTCTTCAAAGACGAGCATTTCCTCTCGGCTATGGGTCTAAGCTCGACCTTTTCGAAGGGTAATCTGCTGAGGGGATGGCTTAGGGTGGTCGGTATGATAATTTAACCTTTCTATTTTGACTAACACCTTTGCCCTTTTTGTTGCAGAGTCTGCTTGAGCGTATATCAACGAAACCGATCTGACCATGGCTGACAAGTTGAACGTTGCAGCAATGAGAGCCGCTCGGCTGAAGGCTGAGATCGCGGCTAAGACCATGAAGGTTCCCGCCCCACCCAAGGTGAAATTTTCATCTTCTTGTTGCTTCTCTTTTTGGCCGAGTAGCTATTCATTTGTCTCTTTTTTGCTAACTGTAATCTGCCTTGCTTCAGGATCCCGCAAAGCCTAAAACAAAAAAGAGGAAAGAGCGATCGTCCGACAAGGTTGCTCAGACCGAGAAGGCGGTCGCCCGAGCTAAGGCCGACCGGGGGAGGGCTGAGCGGGAAAAGGAGGCTAAGAAGGCAAAATCCATAAAAGTAATGAGCCCGAGGGGGCCGCAACAACCGACTGATGGTGGCGCTCTTTCCCTCCATTCCTCGGACTTTCGGCCGATTGGGAGTCCTCAAAACACTCCCATGTCCCCGTTTTTCGAGCGACTTGGGGGTAGCCCGGCCGATGGTGCGGCGCTCGGCGTGCCATTCACGGGGCTTAGCCGGCCAGAGAATGATGGGCGTTGGACCAAGGCCTTGGAGTACATATATACTCCCGCCGACCGGGAGTATATTCAAGTTACTCATGGCCAGAACGAGACCAACGAGCTCTTCCGCTCTTGGCTTGATGTAAGCGGGCTTTCTTTTACCAAGTTGCTCTTCGTACTTCTATTTGTTCGATTTTCTAACTCTCTTCTTCATTTCAGTTCTCTGCTCGGATGGCCAACGTTGCTCAGAATCGAGTGAGCTTGGCTGAGGAGGTGGCCGACCTCAAAGAAAAGGCCAAGAAGCATTTTGATGAGGTCTACCAGGCCAAGGAGGCCAAGCGTATTGCCGAGTCGCAGCTTGCTGATGCCGAGAGGGCCATAAAAAATGATCAGAAGGACTTTGCCGATGAACGGGCCAAGTGGGAGAAAGAGAGGGCCGACCTCGTTCTAGCCCGCGACTCGGCGAAGACGGCTAGGGATGACGCCCTTTCTAAGCTAAAGGAGGCCGAGCAGAAAGTGGCCGACCTTGAAGTCAGACTGACCAAGGCTGAGGGCAAGGTCAAGAGCGAAGAGCAATGGTTCTCCGACTGGGAGAAGTCTGAGGCGGCCGAGGTCTACGCCCACGAGGTGGGTAGTGCGGCCCATAATATGGGGGAGGATGAGGCCCTAGATCGGTTGAAGAAAGTCTTGGCCGAGTCCCATCCTGATCTGGTTTGGGCCGACATCTGGTCAGGATATCAGATGTCGATCGACGTCGACAATCCTTTGATCCTGGCTCAGATGAAGACTGAAGAGGATGATGATGAGGGGGACGAAGAGGGCCAGGTTGACGTCAACGTTATTGACGGTGATGATGTTGATGTTGATGAAGACGATGCCGACGCAACCAACAATGTTAATCGAGGGTAAGAGCGGGTCGGTGACAACACAGAGGCCAACGCCGGGAGTATGACTGATCTTCCCCCTCCCCCTAGCTCATAGGATGTGCGGCCTTTGTACTTAGCCGTTTCTCAGATTCATTTTCGTTATCTCTTGTAGACTTTCCTTGTAATGCCCGGCTACTTTAATGAAACAACTTTTGGCTTTACTTTTCGTTGTGTTTGTTAATTGCAATAATGTCTGACTAGCTTCATTGATTTTGGCTGATCTATTTTTGCCGATTGACTTATTCTAACTGATCAAGTTTCTGATTTTTAACTTAGCTTATTCGCGACTGGTTAAGTCTCTGCCGAGTAAATGTTGTTTAGATCCGTAATTTTGGGGCCAAATGAAGCAAATTCTTTGTCGAATCGGATATCATAGACTGGTTAAGTCTTAACTAAAATGCTGACTATTTCGACTGGTTAAGTCTAGTAGTCTTACTTTTTACAAGAATAAGTCGATTAACTATGATCTTCTACTTTGCTATTACATGTATGCCCCTGTTGCACGTAACAAACACTACACGAAGTATTTTTTGAGGTTTTCTGCGTTCCAGGGTCGAGCCAGGGGGACACCTTCTGGGGACTCTAGTCGGAAAGTGTCGGGCTTAGTGATTTCTGCCACTTTGTAAGGGCCATCCCAGTTAGGCCCCAGCTTCCCTTTCAGGTGCGAGAGTCCCGTGGCCTCTACTTTTCGAACGACCCAATCGCCTAGTTAGATTGGTCTAGCCTTGACTCGGCGATTGAATTACCGAGTGACTCTTTGTTTGTACTGGATGGCTTTAAGCAGCGCATTGCCCCTTGTTTCCGGCAACAAGTCTAAGTTGACCGGTTTTTCCTCCTCGTTCTTCTCGAATTCGTAGAAGGTCATTCGGGGTGAGGGGATGCCAATTTCCACTGGTAAGACCGCTTCGCTCCCGTACACGAGGCTGAACGGGGAGTGCCCTGCTGCCTCCTTCGCAGTAGTTCGAGCCGACCAGAGGACCCTGGGCAAGTCATCGACCCATGCTCCTTTGGCAGCCTCTAAGGATTTTTTGATTCCTTTGAGGACTATTTTATCAGCCGATTCTGCCTGTCCATTTGTTTGTGGCCTGGACACGGCAGAGAACTTGGTATGTATTCCGAACCGAGCGCAGTTCTCCCGAGTAGGACCGCTATTGAATTGGCGTCCATTGTCGGAGATTAGGACCCTGGGTACTCCGAACCTGGTTATGATGTTCCTCTAGATGAACATCTGAACTTGTTTATCTGTTATAGCGGAGAGTGGCACTGCCTCCGTCCATTTGGTTAAGTAGTCGATAGCGACTATTAGGAACTTCCTTTGACCGGACGCTGGAGGGAACGGTCCGAGTAGGTCAATAACCCATTTGTCGAATGGCAGAACCGCTTGAATTGTCGTTAAGGGCGTGGTCGGTGCTATCGGAATGTCCGAGTGAATTTGACAAGAAGGGCACCTTTTGACCAGCTCGTGAGCATCTGATTTCAGAGTAGGCCAGTAGCAACCTGCTCTGAGGGCCTTTCCAGCTATGGTTCTTCCCCCTTGATGACTCCCGCAGGCCCCTTGGTGGATTTCCCTTAGGATGTAATCCCCTTCCTCAGGGGTCACACATTTGAGCAACGGGTGGGTGAAGGACTTCTTGTAGAGCTGGTCTTCATGCCATAGGAACCACCCTGATTTGTGCTTGACTCGTTCGGCCTCTTTTCGGTCTTCGGGCAATGTTCCATTTCTCAAATACTCGACCACCTCTTTCATCCATGTGGATGTCCGATTCAGTACCAGTTGTTCCTTGACGTTGATGCTTGGCTGGCGGAGGACTTCCCACATTATTGTCCGAGGGGCTGACCCTTCGGCCGAGCTAGCCATCCGAGCTAGAGCATCGGCCTGTTGATTTTCCGACCGGGGTATGTGGGTGATGCCGAACTGAGATAGCTGTTTGATTATATCTTAGGTCTTGGCCAGATACATTCTCATGTTATCTTCCTTTGCCTCGTACTCGCCTGATACTTGACCCACTACCAGCTGTGAATCTGACTTAGCGTTGATCATTGTAGCCCCGGCCAGGATGCACAGCTGAAGCCCGAGGATGAAGGCTTCGTATTCGGCTTCATTGTTGGATCCCAAGAATTCGAATTTGATGGCATATTCCATCTTTTCCCGACCGGGGGTTTGATCACAAGACCAGCTCCGCATCCCGTCTTGGTGGACGACCCGTCTACTTGCAGCTCCCAGCTATCCAGTTTATTGACCAGGGACCTGTTTGTGCATTCAGTTATGAAATCGGCCAAGGCTTGGGCTTTGATTGCCCTCCTTGGCTCATATTCCAATCCAAAGTCTGCCAGTTGATCCGCCCAGTCGGTCATCCGACTGGAATGATTCCTGCTTTCAATGAGCTTCCTGAGCGGCTGCCCTGTGAGGACTTTAATCGGATGGGCTTAGAAGTAGGGCTTGAGCTTCCGACTAGCCATCACTAAGGCAAAGACCATTTTTTCGATTTCGCTGTATTTTGCCTTGGCTCCACGGAAGGCGTGACTTATGAAGTAGATTGGGTGTTGTTTTTGTTCTCTCTCGGCGATCAGAACAGCACTGAGCGCGTATTCTGAAACGGCCAAGTAAATGAACAATGTCTCCCCCGGCAAGGGGGATATTAACTTAGGGAGGGTTGATAGGTGTGTTTTGAGGGAGGTGAAGGCCTGTTCGGCTTCGTCATTCCAAGTGAACTCTTTTCTCTTCAAGGTTTTGAAGAAATGTAAGCACTTATCTGCTGACCGGGATAGGAAACGACCGAGGGCGGCCAAACAACCGGTCAGGCGTTGTACCTCCCTTACATTCCGAGGAGACTTCATCTCCATAATAGCTTTGATTTTGTCGGGGTTCGCTTCGATTCCCCTTTCATCGACCAGAAATCCAAGGCACTTCCCTCCTCTCACTCCGAATACGCACTTTTTCGGATTCAACATCATGCGGAATCGGTCCGAGGGATGATCACCTTGGGCCTTGCTTTTGACGATCATGTCGTCAACGTATACTTCAATGTTCCGATCCAGCTAGTCGTTGAAGATTTTGTTGACCGTCCGCTGATATGTAGCCCCCGCATTCTTGAGCCCGAAGGGCATCATTTTGTAGCAATACACCCCTTGGTTTGTAACGAAGGCAGTGTGGACTCGATCGTGCTCAGCCATTGGAATCTGGTGATACCCGGCATTTGCGTCCATGAAGCTTAGGAGAGCGTGACCCGCCTTTGAGTCGACCAGCCTGTTAATCTTGGGCAGAGGGTGGTTATCTTTTGGACAAGCCTTGTTCAGGTCTGTGAAATCCACACACATTCTCCATGCCCCGCTCGACTTCTTGACCAGCACAACGTTGGCCAGCCACTCTGAGTACTGACATTATTCAATGAATCCCGCTTCGAGCAATTTCTTGACTTCTACGGCGGCCGCGGTGTTTCTTTCGGGGCCTTGATGCCTCAATTTCTGTTTGACTGGCTTGAATCCTTCTTTGATGTTGAGCTCGTGGCATATAACTTTGGGGTCAAGTCCAGGCATTTCAGCAGCTTCATAGGCAAAGATATCCCTGTACTCAGTGAGTACTTGAATGATTTCTTTTCTTGTTTAAGGGTCCATGGCTTTGCCTACTCTTAAGGTCCGACCAAGCTCTTTGTCGATAATGACCTCTTCGTCGTCCTCAGCTGGCTGAGGGCGTTCGTACTGCTTGGGGTTTTCAGTAATGTAAACTCCGAGGCCACTTGAGGGCTGACCCTCTTCTCGCTTTCTATTCTTCGAGTCCTCTTGGACGTCGACCTTGCTCTTCAAGCTGTTCACGTAACATTCTCTTGCTGCTTGCTGATCGCCTTGGATCTTCCCAACTTTTCCTTCGTCGGTTTCGAATTGCATGAGGAGTTGATAGATGGAGATAGCTGCCTTGACCCTGTTCAGAGTCGGTCTTCCCATTATGATATTGTATGGTAGAGGGATGTCCACCACCAGGAAGTCAATCAGTAGGCTTCTTCCTTTACCCTTCTCTCCCATCCGAGTAGGCAACTTTATGGATCCGACAGGATGCACTGAGTTTCCCCCGAAGCCTATGAGTGGCTGATGAAGGGGGGTTACATCCCTTTCATTGTATTTCAGCTTCCTGAGGCACTCTAGTGTGATTATGTCGGCTGAGGATCCACTATCCACTAACACCCTTTTTACTCTTGCGTTGGATACTTTGAGCTCAATAACCAGGGGGTCATCATGGGGTGTGTGTAGGGCCAGACTGGATTCCCCGAATGTCATAACGGGGCAGTCGGGGTGGGGATGGTGAACATCAAGCACTTGGTGCTTAAGATTCTGGAGGTGGCCTTTGCGTGATCGGCCGGTTAGACCTCCCGACGCGAAGCCACCCGCTATGACTCCGATGAAGCCCTCCGTATCCCCGCTGTTGGATTGGCCGACTTTCTGTTTACTCATTTCCTCACTAGAGTGCTTGAGGTATCGGTTCAGCTTCCCCTAGTCTGCCAGGTTGTCGAGGGATTTCTTAAGTTCCCTGCAATCCTTGGTGGTGTGCCCACACTCTTTGTGGTATTCGCACCACTGACTCTTATCTCTCCGAGCGGTTGCTGTTCTGATAGGAGGTGGGCGTGGGAGCATGGACTTGTCTTTGATGTCC
The DNA here is from genome assembly GCA_947648045.1 of Beta corolliflora. Taxonomy (NCBI): domain Eukaryota; kingdom Viridiplantae; phylum Streptophyta; class Magnoliopsida; order Caryophyllales; family Amaranthaceae; genus Beta; species Beta corolliflora. Next base: position 332,615 of record CANSZD010001217.1, read on the forward strand.
AAGTAGATTTCTCTCCTGTTTTTGCTGAATCGGGGGTCATGGCCATGGTCGCTGAATCTGTCTGACCGACCCCCTGTCTTCTGTTGTTTCGGCTGGTCCTTGTGATTCCCTTCTTCTTTTCTCTTTTTGCTTCCGTCGTCTGAGTGGCGACATATATCTGTCGCATGGATAAATCTCCCGAGTCATTGCTTCAGAGAAGGTTTTGACTTCGTTTTCTGCCAAGGACCATCTTAGCCGACCGGGTTGAAGTCCGGACATTAGGGCGGCGAACGCCACCACGTCTTGTAGATATGAGATTTTCAATGATTCCTCATTGAATCTTTGGATGTAATCGGCCAGGCTTTCGTTCTTCTCCTGCCTGACTCCCATCAAATGGAGACTTGTTTTCTTCTGCCTTTTCCCGGCTACAAACTGGTGGATGAATAGGTCTTCGAGCACCGAGAAATCGGTTATGATCCCCGCAGGGAGCTCTTGGAACCAGTTCAAGGCCAGTCCTTCAGTGTTGTGGGAAAGAAACGGCACCAAGTGGCCTCGCAGCCAGTTTGAACGCTCAGTTGTGCTTTGTATGTAGCCATATGATCATCCGGGTCGGTTAGGCCCGCGAATGGTTCAATGGTCGGCGTTTTGATTTTTCCCGGGCTGGGCGCCTCAAGTATGGCCTGGCTGAATGGGACAATAAACTTGAGCGCCCCGCTGTTGATCCGAATAGGTTTTGATTGGGCTGAGTCAACGTGCCCCTCCCGCTGAGCGGCTTTCTTATCAAGAATGTATTGAGCGTCTAACCCCATGCTGAACCGCTTCTCGTTTAAGAAATGTCGAGCGTCATGGGGTTTTTGCCCGACGTTACCCCTGGGCGACTTAGACACGTGAGTCTCCTCACCCCGCCGAGTGGATCTTCCCTTAGACCCGTGTCGCTCTTCCGCCCCCTGTCTGGATCGTGGCCGATCATGTTGACTATGCTCCCTTGCTTCCGACCGTTGCCGGCTAGGCTGACCCTGGTTTTCTGCCCGAAGAGAAGGTACCAAGGCTCGGTCTTTAGGGGCTGAAGAGGGCGTCCATGCTGTAGATTGGCTAACATGTCCATCAGACTTTGCTGCAAGGTCTGTTGGAGCTGAGCGGCTATCAAGTTTATATCCGTCGTGGATATAGGATGGGGGTCAGTGCGTTGTAGCTGCTGTGAGGGATCCTGTCCATTTTCAATGGATTGTTCTTCTTCTTCATGGTCGAGGGTTTGAACGGTCGGCGTTTTGGGCCGTTCAGACCTCCGTGGGTGAGATGGTGAGGGATCTCTTTCGGATCTCTGAGCCTGTGCTGAGGGCTGTCTGGTGCGAGTGCTTTTGGCTGGGGCCATTGCGAAGTGGATCTTACTGAGTGGTGGCGAAGTGACTTTGATTGTAACTTCCCCACAAATGGCGCCAAACTGTTTCTGCAAAGAAATTAAGGATTGTAATAATTCGTGAGTTATGATGTGGGCCCCAAGAGCGTTCACTTGAGCTCCGATTTTCGTACACCTGAATCCTGCAAAACAAGGTTAGACTAGCCCGGGGGTGTTTCCGGGATCGCCCCTCCGACGCTCAAGTCAGATGTGATTGAGGTAGAGAGAGAATCTAGAGAGAGATGCTCTAGTTTGTTAGGTGAGAATTGAATACCTGTTCATTGATGAGGTAGTTGGTATTTATAGTGTTGGGGATTTCCCAGACAGGAAGCATTGTTCAGATGGGCCTTTTTGGGATCAATGGACATGTTACCTTTTCAGGCAATGCTTGCATTAGCCCTTTAGAGGATCTTCAAGCTTCCTGAGATTAGGTTAACCCTCAGGTGGGACCCATTGCTGCCACCTGTCCCGGGCTTTAGGGTGCCTTTATGCCCTTGTTGGGCTACTGAACAATTAGGCCTAAACAGTATGCATAAAAGTGTTGAATGAGATAAGGTTAAGAAAAGTGGAGAAGAGATATAGTATTATATGGGTGAAGTAGAGAAAAGTAAATAGTAAAATCTTTTTTATTAGAAAACCAAGGGCTGGAAGATGAGATATATTGAGGTAGATTTTGAGTAAAATAATAATAAAACATTGTTCAAAATGGGTGATAGAAGGGTTATGATATATGCAGCCCTAAGGGTTGCATATAAGTCATAAATACACTATTTAAAATGGAAATAAGTTGTGAATTTATGGAAAAATTATGCATCAACCGATGTAATAAATGATCAATTAATGCAACTTATTTCCATTTTTAGCTTTTTATATGCAGCCCTAAGGGCTGCATATAGCTTTTCCCTTATTTAAAATATAAAAAAATTTAGAGAATGTCTGCAAATAATTAAAAGCAAATTTTATCAAATAATGAAATAAAAGAAATGTAGACAACTATGGTCTAAAAAAGATTGAAAGTCCAATAGAAATATATTAGGCATCTTATTAATTATTAATTAGAACTAATATGCAAAAAAAAAAGTTAGTTTTAGCTACAACTCTCTATAAAGGCCCCCTTGAGAAACTCTAAGCGCACAAAAATACAGCCGCCTACCTAGACTCGCTGGTGATTGGCCTGAGCGCTATTCGCTCATCCTGGTCGTCGATGAGCCTACCCCCTTCAGTGCTCCTTCAGCCATCTCCGGAAGGGTAGTCAAATAGAGGAGCAATCGCGTTGCGTCTTGTCGCCTCCTCAATGTCACTTTTGTTTTTTCTCACAGGTAGCTCACTGTGTCGTAGTAGTAAGGAGGAATTACTCAAATCTACTGTTACATCCTCGGGCAGCCTCTCTCCAAAGCTTTCCCGAATGCCGTCGTCGATAATCTCTCCAGTAAAGGTAAAGTTTCGTGTTTGGGTTAGTAAGTGTTAAATTCAAGGTTGTCGAATCTGTTTTAATAAGGACCTTTTACTGGAGCTAACCTTTTCGCCGCCGTCTTGCGGTTTCGAAGTTACCCCGATCTTGACAGTAAAGGTAAAGATTAGGTTAGGGTTTCTATCTTGGTATTTGGTTTTGGCAATTTACATGATTTTCCCCCTGCTTTGTTTGGTTTGGCGGTGCTTAGGTTATGCTTGTTCCCTGCTAGCTATTTTTTTGTTTCAGAATATCTACTGTTTGTTCTTACTGCTGGGTAGTGTTGCTTTGGCTTCTCTTTAGTGATGTTGAATGTTATAAGGTTCTTGTCAAGTATTAGATTGTGGTTTTTTATGGTTATGAGTATCCTGTGTGGGATAGTTTAGTTTGGATGATTGTTGTTGTAAAATAGTTGGAGTTATGGAATAGGAGCCTAAAGGCTTTGCTAATTGGTGTCGTCTCCTCCTCTAATGGATGGAGTTTGAAGTTTGCAGGACATGTTGTGTTTGTTGGTCAAGAGGATCCTCTTTTCTTCACTAGATTGTTCGAAGATTACATTATGGGTAGTATGTCAAGGAGATGAGACTTGAGTTGGAGGGGGTGTAGGTATTCTTGGGTCGGGTTTTTTCTGTTTGTGTCTGAGATTAACTTATGTTAATTCTCAATTTCGGTTAGCGATGACATTGGATTTCATTGCTTTAAAAACTTCTTATCTTTACACTGCTCCTCGGTTTACTTTTACTTGCAACAATTTCTTTGTAATTATGGCAATCTCAAATTATTTGCAACACTACTATTTTTGGTATTAAGTTCTCTATACTTCTCTTCATCACTTGGGTCCCTTTTTTTTATTTCTCTTTATCTCTCTCCTCTCCTTGGTTTCTATGTCTCCCTATATTGCAAGTAAAAGTGAAAAGTGGGTATAAAATAAACTTTTGGTGATTGTTTATTATTAATTATAGTTTGGAATTAAACAAATTGTTGAAAATAAATATGGGTTCCAAATGAGATTATCAAATGCATGATTTGATCAATGATACTCTATTAAAGAATCAAAATAAATTATGAGTTTCCCCTAGTTTAGGTCAATAAAATGGACATTAAAAATCTATAAAATAAATGATAGGTTAGTGGAACAATATTGATTGGACCTACAACTAAGCTAATATAATCCTGTAAGGTCACACTTTGTAGTAACCAATTGAAGAAAGCAAAACAAACCCATTGTAGGCTCCATAGTGGCATGCCAAGAGGAGGAAGTTAGGGTTGGACTTGGTCTCTCCTTAAACCTATTCTCCTACTATTATGAAAGGTTATAATAATATGGTTAAGGTGATGATCAGTTAGTCAGTAACTTTCAATTACAAAGAAAAGAGAGCTCTATTTTTCTTCCTTGGAAAACCGGCCACCCCTCCCTAAAAAGTAAGAGAATGAAATAGTTCATCGTTTTCCATTGTAGCAGACGTGGAACATCAATTCGTACTCGTGGACCAAGTAGAGGGACAACAATTGGTGTTTTTTGATCTCTAACGTACACTTGCAATCCGGTGGAAAACACGCTACAAAGATTGTATATTATATTCTTTTCTACATATATATTATGATTCATATTTATGTTATGTATGTGATCCTATGATATATGTTAGAAAATAGTTTCCTGAAATTCCGCTATATATACATCTATATCCCTGCAGGTCTAACAAACCGATAGGGAACTAAGGCAACCTCCATAGTCCATACAAGTACTATTCATATTAATCTATTTAACTATGTATGAGATATTGTTGTTTGATGTTAGAAAATAGTTCTTAGGATTCCGTTTTATAGTAGTGTAAAACAAAAACTTAAAACTATTGTCCATTACAAGTCAAATTTTATTGTCCAAATAGTACTACTTCCGTTTCAAATTAATCTACACACTTCACTTTGGGGGAGAACTAAGGAGAAAGTGCAAAAGTATGAGAGATAAACTAAAAAAGTGGAGAGAGAAACTAAAAAGTGGGTTAAAATATTAAAAAGTGGAACAGTGTGTAGATTAAAAAAAGCAGACCAAAAAGGAAAGTGTGTAGATTAAAAAGAAACGGAGGTAGTATTAAACTACCACATGAATAAGGAAATTAGTAAAATAAACATGAGAGAGAAAACTAGAGAGAGAAGGAGAGAAAAGAGAACAAGAAAACCCAGCCCCAAAGCCCCCAGAAAACTACCCCCTAGATCTAGAATATTTCTTCCTACTAACACTCGAATCCTATGCAGCCTACTTCTCTCATGGAGTGCATTAACAAGTATCTCAGCTTTACCAAACAGCTTAAAGCAAGATTTGAGTCACAAAAATCAGATAAAGCAGATAATTTCAAACCCAAATTGCTCAAACACCATTCTTTATCCAGCGGGTAAAAGGATAAACCCTAAAAACCTGACTTTCTCCAAAAAGTTGATTCAGGCCAAAGTAAAAGAAGACAAAAAAAGCTGGAAGTTTAAAAACGTTTTTAGATGGTTCCACTAGTTCCTATTCAGATTCAACAAGGCAAATTTGCCAGATCTAGGGCTGTCTGGGGCTCCCCATCTCGCTCAAATCAAAAAAAATTCCCCATTGAAGATACCGGTGAAGATGTCGAGGAGATCGACGGGCGAAAAAGTTGATTTCCCTCCCCAATTAGCGTCAACTCGTGACTCCTACAACTTTCATGGTTCATTGTTCAAGAATGCAAATCCTCGTTTCAAGTCAAAGGTGCAACAAAATTTGAAAACTGAAGAGAACCAATCCAAGAGCCCAAAGGTATCTCACCTCTATTTAAAGAGATTAAAGGTCAGTCTCTCTTACCTACACTCTCCCAAGCCTAAGTCTTTTACTCTCTGCAAATTCAATTTCTATAAGAAAATTTTCAGTCTATCTAATATGGCTGATAAAAAATCATTCAAAGATGTGGTGATTCATGGCTCTTCTTCAGAGCCTATGACCATTGAAACCCCCTCCTATAATTTAAGCACTGCCTCTGAAATTCCCAATATGCATACTGTCCCCCTCACCCCCTTTGAAAATGGCCCCCAAGGCCCCCTTCCTGAAATTGATCCCACTCCCCAGCCCCCCTTGGATGATCTCCCTCAGGTCTAATAAGACATAGAAGAGCTTTTAAAGACCTGCCTATTTGGAAAAATGCTTGGTGAACCACTAGACATTCGTACTGTCATGTCCCGCACTAAAGCGGATTGGAAAATGGTGAGGGGTGACGTTGATTACCATGATTTGGGTAACCAGTGGATCCTCTTACGATTTGCTAATGTGGCTGACAGAAACCTGGTCTGGGACGAGCGCCCCTGGCATGTGCAAGGGGAGCTTCTAGTCCTACTACCATGGAGACCCTTCTTTGACCCTTTTTCGGAAGAAATTGAAAAAGTGGATCTGTGGATTCGCATCCCCCGTTTCCCCACTGAATTACTAAACTCCCAATCTGTGGCTAATCTGGTTGAAATGAATAAAATTGGGAAATTCATTAGACTTGACCAAAGGTCCCTATTGAGAAACAAAATTCGTTTCGCACGTGCTTGTATCACAGTTAACATTCTTGAGCCTCTAAAAACGTATGCTGAAATTGTTAGGCAAGGTGACCAAAAGTTTGGTTATCTCATTTGGTTTGAGGATTTTTCTAAAGAATGTGCTTTTAGTGGTGATGCTTCTCATTCAATTGATTCTTGTCCCCTTCTGCATGCCCCTCCTAAAGAGGTCAAAATTGTGCTTGAAAAAGCCCCGAGTTTCTCGTCTATGGCAGGTGAGAAGCCTACTCATTGTACTAGGCCAGAATCACATCCCACCACAGCTCAGTCAGCGTATGTGGTGCATGCTAAGCCTAGACAACAAGGCAAGGCTCCCCTCCATGCTGATGCTAGTGTGAAAAGCAAGAATGTCCAGGTCCCCCCTCCTCCCCCTCCCTTAGCCAGGGAGGTGGGACCTCAAAAAGTCACGGTTATGTAGCAGTCAGAACAACAAGACACTGAGGTAGGGTGGATTTCAGTCCCACCTAGCGCTAAAGGTAAAAGATCATTCAGGGTGGCTTTTTCCAATGCACCCAAAAGCCCCTCTAATGATGAAAGTCATGCAGTCCTACCACAAGTACTTGTCCCCTCTACTCTATGTCAACAACTAGAAGGTGTGATGTGTATGCCTGATGTTGCTCCCCCAAATCTGATCTTTTGTGGGAAAGAAGGCAGCATCAATCTTCAGTTAACTATCCCAGGTAACAGTTCTGATTTTATTGAGGATGAACTTGAATGGTTGGAAAAGGAAATGTGGAATAACGACCCTGAAAAGGGCCCAATTCTCCTGGAGAATTCGAGCAACAGTACTAGCCATTCCAACCTCATTGTAAGCCCATTCCATTCTCTCAATTCAGACGACTCTTTCCTCAAACAAATTGAAGGTTTGTAGGTTGGCAATTCGAGTACCTCTCTCCCTTCGGATGTGTCTAAGAGAAAGGGGAAGGAAAGTGATGAAGATGACTTAGCATCAACCTCTCTGAAGAGGGCAAGAAAATAGTTCTGTAATCTAATGAACCATGACAATTGGCTTTTGGAAAATTAGGGGAGTAATGAGAAAGAATGCGATGGAATAAGTCCGGGATTTTTGCCTCGCCAACCAAATTAGTATTATGGCATTAAGTGAAATAAAACTTGTATCCCCCCCTTCTCAAGGTTTAGCACGCAAATGTGGGTTTAGTTTTTGTGATTTTATTCCATCTTTTGGCCTCTCCGGAGGATTATGGTTGTTTTGGAAAGAAAATATTGTAAACCCATATAATTTAAAAGATATATTCAAACCCAATAGATTTATTGCTAGTAAAATTATCTTGTTGAATGAAGACATTAGTTTTATAGCAATTTTTATTTACACCCCCCCCCCCAATTATTCGGATAAAACAGACTTTTGGAATGAGCTCATACTCTTTATAAACTCGCTATCCTCAATGTTTATAATAATTGGAGATTATAACGAAATTGGGGCACCACACGAAAAAATTGGAGGTGCTGCCCCTAACTCATCCAGATTCAAAAGAATTGATCATTTAAAATCAAATTGTAACATTATTGATCTTTCGTTCTCTGGCCAAATCTATACTTGGAGGAAAAAAGTAGCTGGAGAAAATAACATTTGGGAAAGACTTGATAGAGTAATGGCATCTCCCACATTCATAGAACAATTTCCAATAGCAAATATTAAAAATCACGTCTTCACCTCCTCCGATCATTGCCAAGTACAACTCTCCTTCTAGACCTGGGCATGGGCCGGCCGGGCTGTTCACGGGCTCGGCCCGCGGGCTTGGGGAAATGGCGGGCCGTGCCGGGCCGGGCTTGAAATTTCCGGAATTTGTCCACGGCCCGGCCCAGGCCCACGGGCCCGCGGGCCGGGCTCGTGCCTCATGCGGGCCTGGCCCGTGTTTTATGTTGTTTTTTTGTATTTTTGACAGTTTTAGGCTAAAAAACAAAAGAAAGAAGCGTTCGGCCCACGGGTCGGCTCACGCGGGCTCGTGCCGGTGCGGGCCTGAAATAAAATTTCTTGACCGTGACAGGCCCACGGCCCACGTAGCGGACAACGGGCCGGGCCGGGCCTTGAGCGGGCTCGTGCGGGCCGGGCCCAAATCGTGCCAGGCCGGGCCGGCCCGCGTGCTGGCCCGGCCCATGCCCACCTCTATCTCCTTCCTTAGTAATGCAAGTGAGATCAAAGCAGCACCATTTAGATTTGAAAAGCAATGGACTTTTAAAAAAGATTTTTCAATCTTAGTGGCCAAAATATGGAATAAAAGATTGGTGGGTTCTAATAGGTTTTGTTTCACGCAAAAATGTAAACTGTTGAAAAACAAAGCAAAGGAGTGGAGCAAAAATAAATTCGGCAAAGTAACGGACCAGATTAGGCAAACAAATGCCCAATTAAATAACATACAACCCAAAATCATAGACAACACTGCATCAATAGAGATGATCTCTAAGTATAACAGACTGTTAAAAAAACGCCACAAATTAATTGAATTTTCAACTACGTATTGGCAACAAAGAAGCAAAATCAAATATCTAAAGCTCGGGGACCAAAACAATACGTTTTTCCATAGAGCAGCCTCCATAAGAAAAAATCGAAACATGCTAAAAACCTATACAGCCCAAAATAATACTTCCTTACAAAACCCAAACATTATTCGTAAGCTCGTGGAAGAAGATTTTAAAGAAAGATTCAAATCAGATGAAGCTAGCAACTTTGATACAATGACAGACTTCCAATTACTAGACACAATAATTACCCTCGAGGATAACTATGAATTATGCGCACAAGTCTCAGACCAAGAAATCCACAACGCGGTATTTCAACAAGACCCAGATAAATCTCCAGGTCCAGATGGGTACCCCCCTATTCTTCCAAAAGTATTGGGGAATCATAGGTAAATCTGTAATAAGATCTGTAAAAGCATTTTTCCATTCTGGAAAACTATTAAAAGAAGTCAACCATACCTTCATAGCTCTTATCCCCAAAATAGAAAATCCTTCCGCAACAAAGCACTATAGGCCAGTAAGCTTATGTTCAACTATGTACAAAATAATTTCAAAAATTTTAGTCAACAGGCTTAAACAAGTATTAGGGAAAATTGTCCACCCCCTCCAAGGAGCCTTTGTTCCAGATCACCTAATTCAAGATAACATCCTTATGGCACATCACTACAAGAATCCGTGTAATTACCGACTGGAAGTTACCGACTGCCATTAAAACGGTCGGTAAATTTAATATTACCGACTGGTTAAAAGTCTGTAAGTAAATACCAACTGTCATTTATCATTACCGACCGCATAGCGGTAGGTAACTTTTTTAACAAGCAAAACTAAACCGACCAACCCAACTCCCAAAGTTGGTCCTCATTCCATATAAAAGGGGGAAAATTAACCCTAGTTCTAACCACCCGCCTCTCCACTCTCTTCAATTTTTGTCTCTCCAAGTCGCCCAGTTCGGCGGTTCCCCTTCTTCCTTGCTGTGTTCTGTTATCTTTTTCCTTCATAAGAGATAACATCTCTCTCCAAGGATTTGAAAATCTCCTCAACCGGTATTGTTCATACTTGAAGCAGCTTTCTCTCTCCCACTTTCTTGCATTTTATTGAAGATCTATTTTCGAGTTTTTGCGTTCAAGATGAAGATGGCAACAGGAGCCTTTGATGTGAAGAACTCTAATGAATTCAATAGAAAATCTGAATTTAAGGTTTTCATAAAGTTATCCTACTTTTAGATCTATGCTATAAGAGTTATCTAATTTTTTTTTTTTTCGTAGTTCGCTTTTTTTTTTTTTTTTGTAATTTTTCAGATCTAGTTAACCAATATTGTACATATATTTGTGAGTGATTCTTTTTCTTCAAATGTAATATTGAAATAAATTTATATCTTGATTCATGTTAATTTTTAAATGTAGTCTATAACTTTTCAAGATTTGTCTACTACTTTTATATCGTCGAATCTGGTTTTTTTTGTTTGCCTAAATATTGTGTTGGTTGCTGTTTAATTTGTCTCATATTTCTTCCTTTCTAGTGGTTTGTTAGGCTACGTATACCTTGAAAGTGGCTTAGATTTGATTCAGATGTTCGAAATCAGTGACATCTCTTATGAAGGAGTCAGTGGTTTCTTTTTTTTTTTAAATTTTGTGTTGAGAAATTACCGACTGACTGACGGTCGGTATTCTCCAGATTACCTACCGACTATCAGACGGTATTTTTACCGACCGTTAAGTAGTCGGTAATTTTCGTTTACCGACCACGCTTTTACCGACGGAGTGAAAACGACTGTTTAGCGGTCGGTAAATCGTTTACCGACTGTTTTAGGGAAATTACCGACCGCTTTTGACGGTAGTTAAAAGACCGGATTCTTGTAGTGCATAAAGTTTTCCATGATTTTAAGAAAAAAACCGGAGCCTCTGGATGGATCGCAATAAAACTGGATATGGAAAAAGCGTATGATAGGCTAGAATGGGAATACATTTTTACTACGCTAGAAAAATTAGGTTTCTGCCAACAATGGATTGCTTGGATCCGAGAATGTATTTCCACTGTGTCGTTTTCAGTACTAGTTAATGGAATACCTTCTGACTAATTTTTTACTTCTAGAGGAATAAAACAGGGAGACTCTCTGTCACCCTATCTTTTCATCCTCCAGAACTACTAGCTTGACAACTCCAGTATGTAGGGCCAGAAAGGGTTCAAGCTTTGGGGGTTAGCCCAGGTCATTCAGGAATGAGAATTCCATTTCTTACATTTGCTGATAATACCATGATCTTTGCAAAAGCTAACGTTCAATCTTGCCATGTCATAAAAAATATACTAAACAAATATTGTTCCATGTCCGGACAATTAGTTAATTATCATAAATCGGCATTCCAATACACAAGCAACGTGTCAGAACAACAAATCGCAAAATTTCAAAGCAATACTAGCAATGGAGTATGTCACCTCCCTAGATTCTTATCTAGGATGTCAAATCATAGACAAAAGAGTGAATGCAAATACTTTCGGAAAAATCATAACAAACACAAATAATCAACTAGCCAAGTGGAAAGCAAATGTTGTGTCCCAGGCAGGGAGAACAACTTTGATAAAATCCTGTCTGGCCACTAAGCCAAACCACCAAATGCAGAGCTTCACTTTGCCAAACTCCAGCCTAGTGAACATTGACAAGATATGTAGAAACTTTTTCTGGAATCTTGATCCAATAGCCTCTACCCCCAATCTAATTGGATGGGATAGAATCTGCAAGCCAAAATATCTAGGTGGCTTGGGACTCTGTAAAGCTGAAGTCAATAACAAAGCAATGCAAATGAAGTTACTTTTAATGGATCCTAGCAACTTATGGGTCCAACTAGTCAAGAAAAAAAAATCTGAAAAATAAAACGTTGTTTGACTACGCACCCTCTCAGTCAAACTCTTGGCAATGGAAAAATCTAATGAAATTAAGACCTATCTTTATCAAAGGACTTCAATGGAAGGTGGGAAATGGGAAAACAACTCTATTCTGGAAAGATAATTGGATACTTCCATATCCTTTCTTAGACATCAGTCCTACCTGCTCCAATCCAAACCAACGTGTGGAAGATTTTATCCTCCCCAACAAAAGTTGGAACATAGAAGCCCTAAAAGATTGCCTCCCAGATCATCTTGTCCAAACCATTACTCATTCCCCTATCCCTTTTAATGATATTCAGGATGCAATGTTTTGGAGACTCACTCCTAATGGAGAGTTCTCAACCAAATCTGCAGCACTTCTTATCCAGGGTATAACCTCGGAGAACATTCAAAAATGCTCCTATAGGTGGATTTGGAAGCTCAATGTCCCGCCAAAAGTAAGCAACTTCATTTGGAAAATTTGCAATGACGGACTCCCAACGAAGGAAAGACTTTTTCGCAGTCATGTAGCTGTGCCCTTAGAGTGTGTTTTCTGTAGCCATCACACCGAGACAACTAACCATCTATTCCTAAATTGCTCGTTTGCTCTGGACCTGTTCAAAACAATATCCAGAACATATAAATGGCCAAGATGTTGGGAGATGACGTTCCAGACCGAAGGAATGGTAGAATTCTTAAACAAGCTACGTACTTCCATGACATCGGAAGAACTACAAAAAATTAAGATTGGCTGGTGGTTCATATGGTTTTTTAGAAACAAGGTGTGCTTCAATGAGGAAGCCATTAACATTCAAAATGCGGCATTAATCATCATCAACTACTGTGAGGTCTGGGTTCATTATTAGAGATAGCCATGGTAAACCGATCCAATTTGGGGCTAAGGCCCTGCCAGCCTCGTGGTCAATCCTTATGGCGGAAGTAATGGGCATGTATATTGGCATAAAGACAGCGATTTCCCTGGGCATTAACAAACTAATTGTAGAAGGAGATAACTTAGTGGTTATTAATTCTATTAGAAGGGAGTGGTGTGTTCCTTGGGAGATTTCTAACATCATCGAGGATGCAGGTCATGATATCAAGAGGATGGAGTTCTTCTCGGCCCAACGCTGCTATAGGAAAGCAAATCAAGTGGCGGATCTGCTAGCAAATTGGGGCAAGAATCAACAACAACTCTGGGTTTCTTCTTTGGCGTTTATCCGGGGCTCCCTCTTATCATCCGCAAGGATGAGTTAGGTTTTACTTCCATTAGGGTGTAACCTTGTTTCCTTTCCTTTTCAAAAAAAAAATAAAATAAAAAACTACCACATGAATGGCATGAAACACGCTCACACCATATAGAAAAGTTCGACATACCTAGACTAATCCATACCACTTATTGCTTGTGAAGTTTTATATTCGGCTTTGGAGCCTTGATTTTGAGCCTTCTTAATAAAGAGCTCTTGAAGTTGCAATTTCCAGTAGCAATATTTTGGAGCTTTACTGTATATTGATATCCATTATCTAAACTATATTATTCCCTGCTATTTAATTTTTTCTTCTTTTGCATTTCTTCTGGTTTCTAACCTAGTTTCTTTTAAATACTTCACCCTTTCGTCTAGACCATTTGTATGTGCTCTTGATTGAAAAGTTTTTATAGTGGAAGCTCTAGTGGATATTCAACTGCTCAATAATCGTTTCTACATCTCACAAGAAGCCTAGTCTTTTTTAATGTTAGCGCATTTGATTTTACTCTATAGTTCTCTGGATCGATTACAAGTTAAATCTTGACATAAGGTATCCTTTGAATGGAGTTGTCTTCCCACAACTTCATGCATCCTTTGATGTGAGTGACACCTTTACTTGTTGCTTGATAAGAGAAAGCGTATCCATTCGACATCAATAAACATAACACAATTCAACCAACAAAGTTACAGAAGTAATTAATATCTTCTCTTTATGCAACTTCAAATTTTCAGGTGATTTACAGGAATGAAAAGCATTTAAACATCTATAGGACTATAACAAGTAGTCTGATGTGATCTCTGCCCTTTGTGCTACAATACTATCCAATCTATTTACATTACCAAGCTATTGACATCATTAAATTTTGACATACATGATAAAAATGTTACAGCAGTGGGGTACTTGCAAGTTTTATGTTTATAGGAACTTAGCAGCTGTTCATCAACAAAGCAGAGCATTGAGCCTTAAGCAAATTTCACATAATCATATTTCATTGGCCAATCATTAAAACGTGAACTTAAGAACTGCTCTTCCCAATGACACTGAACGCCCAGTGAGGTTTTGCTAGTGTGCGCTTGAATGCCGGCACTCCTAGTGGGCTGTTCTTGCTCTGGAACATCACAACACAAAACATAAGCAACCTTGCACAATTCAACCTTATATATAATAATTGAATATATGCATATTGAACCAGCCTATTTGATCAAAATTTAGCAAAAATTCAAATTAGGCAATAACTATGACTCCCGAAATCTCTAGGACCTGAGTTAACCTGTTTCTATTACGTTTCAGTTAACAAGACACAAGTCCCAGCAGTTTCCGTGCCACATTAGTGAAAGATGGAAATATCTGAAGCTTCATAAACAATTCATAGCAATGAGTTCTTACCATCTGACAAGTGCCCTTATAGACATTGCAAATCGGGTAATCATGGGGACAACAACTGTAATGGTCTTCACAGCAAGTCGCGGCTTCAAGAGGGCAGCAACCCCATGAGAAGCAGTAATTAGCATATTCATAGATGCAGCAGCAAGTGTTGCCTTCAGGACATGAGTAGTAGCTATCGCACACACTGGGAGGCTGGACCGGAGAAGGAGGGGAAGGACCCGGGTTTGGTGGGTTCATACCATCCTTGATTGGATAAGAGGCTTGCATTGCGATCCCACACAACCCTGTATACTTGGTGTTGCGCTCCATTCTAATGTATCCCTTCTCTCCCCAAGTTTCGCCCCATGAATTCTTCACGATCCAATAGTCCATCCCGTCTTCCTCCCCATACCCGACAGCTGTAACACCATGGTCCAATGCTGTTCCACAACTTCCAGTGAATACACCCTACATAAAAGAAACACTTAAGTTCATCAGTTCTTGAAATTTATAGTAAAATCTTATTCGTAGGACACATTTAATTTGGTTCATTTACCTTATCAATGTAATCTTTTGGGAAATTCTTCTAAAGTATCTTTTAGGGTAAAGCATGAAAATTCAAATTTCAACTTAGTAAATTTACCAAGATAACAATCTTACCGAGTCGTATAATTGGAAGTCTCTACCACCGCCTTCAATGGAAACACTTACTGGTTGATTTGCCACAGCCTTTTGTAATGACTTTTCATCATTTAAAGGAACATCCTCGTAGTCATCAATAGTGACAACCTTAGCATTTTTCTGCAAGAGATGCAAGTTACGATTGCATTAGTGGTGTAAATTTTTCTATGTAAGACCGTGAATTGAGCAAAAGATTCTTAACAATTTACAAGAGTAATTCCCTCTATCCCTTGAAGACTCCATTGATATGGTTTTATTTTCAAAAGTCAAGTTTTATCAATTTTGATCATAAATTTTCACTAATACTTGTATCACAAAACACACGATCACGTGGTATCAACTTTTGTAGAATTTTATTCACTTGTAATTAAATAAAAAATGGAACGAGTATTTATTTTGAGATAGATGGAGTATATATATCTTGAAAGTAAAGCAAAATACCCTGTACGTATCACATCTTCCATCTCTAGCCTTGTAGGGGTAATCTTCCTCAGTATCAATACCACCATTTTTTATGATGAATTCAAAGGCGTAGTCCATAAGACCGCCATTGCATCCCTCGTTATAGGAAGTGTCACAATCTACTAGTTCCTGCTCGGATAATGAGATCAAATCTCCTGTCACTATCTGGCTTACCCCTTCAACAGCAGCTATGGTTGAAAATGCCCAACAGCTACCTGTTGTATTCACATATAGTTAGCATATACAATACGCAATTCATATCATGGCCACAAAAAGACTTCAGATCATGCACTTGCTTATTGGGTTTCCATGGCTTTTGAGTTTACTAAAGAACTACCAAATTAATGATAAATCAAATACCTCTCGGCTCCAAAATTATTGCAACGCTTGCCTTTGGCACAGAGATATAGAAGGAAGTTGGAAGTGGGGGTATTATGTTAATAGTCTCATGTGTAGGTATATCTTTATTTCCATATATAGAAGTATTGTATTAATCAAAGAACTACTAAAAAAAGGCAAGTGTTACATTAATTTTGAAGCGGAGGAAATATTAATATTAATTTTTTTTCCATATATCTTTATGACGAGTGTTTGAGACAAAGTTGACAATTTTGCTTCGATAGAGAGCCGTCTTCCACTTCTTGTTAGTTATAGCGAAAGGCAACGGGAATTGTCTCCAACACATATGATATGGGTGCATATCTCTATCCTGTGCAATATTGCATTATTAGGAACTAAGATAGTGTTGTTTTTCCACCACTAAATATTTTATGAAAAAATTAGTATTCCTATTTATTTAGTTGTTATACTTTCCAATTTACATTTATCAATGCATAATTTTGACTATTTATATTTTAAATTAATAATTAGAACCATTACAAAAAGTTGGTATTATACAAATATAAATTAAGACAAATCGTCCAAGCACAATTTATATGATAAGATTTGTTCTTACATATTAGTAAAAAAAATAAGGTTATAATATATGAGTCATGATGAAATAATGTAAAGTGAAACAAAGTAAAACAACTGAGAGAGTTGTGTTATTGTATATTAGGTTTAATTTATACGCAATGTATTCGAAAGCAAATATAAACGTCGTTCAACTTTGATGGAACTGTTGTGTAATTTAGCTTTTGTTTTTAAGAATTAGTAAAGATAAGTTTGATTGTTTATTATTTGAGGATGTATTTGTAATTGTTAGGATTAGGCATATTCTTTGGATCATATCTTTCCTATTAGAATATCTTCCTCTTATGTTTATCCTTCCTTATTCTTGTGATTATCTTTCCTACTGTAATTAGCTATTTATGGGTATATTATATCTCTAGGCTGTATATTGATAAGTCTAATGAATTCTTTAACTCTTCCCATACATTTGACATGGTATCAGAGCTAAAATAATCCTCTAAATTTTTTTAACTGCCGTTTATTTCTCGGTTTTTTTCTACTCTTCCTTGCGTCTGGTGGTCTGCAATGGTAGGAGATGGTACTCCTCCTCCCCCCCCCTAAAATTGACGCCAGTAGCCCCTATTTCCTCGGCCCTCAAGATCGGTCCGATGACTTCATCACCCCGGTTCGTCTACAACTTGATAACTTTGATGCCTGGTCTTATTCTATTCGAGTGGCTCTCACTTCTCGGCGTAAGTTCGGCTTCCTAGATGGCTCTATCAATGATTACGCACCTCCTTGTACGAAGGATGATTGGCTCACGATCTACTGTATGTTGGTTTCTTGGCTCTTAAACACTATATCCCCCGAGGTACGTTCTATGATTTCCAACTATGATAATGCAAAACTGTTGTGGAATGACTTAAAGGAACGCTTCTCGCTTGTCAATGGACCTCGTATCCAACAATTAAAAGCCGATATTAATCATTGTGAACAAACCAAGAATATGACAATTGCCATCTATTTTAGCAAATTGAAGGTTTTATGGGATGAATTGGATAATTATGAACCTTTAATTTCTTGTAAATGTGGCAAATGTACTTGTCATATTGGTCGTGAGCATGAACAACGGTGTGACAGTGACCGTCTTCACAAGTTTGTACTTGGGTTATACTCTGATTATTATGCTCAAATTAGGTCTACTTTGTTGTCCCAAGATCCTTTACCTTCCCTCAACCGAGCCTTTCAACAATTGACTCAAGAAGAGAGGGTCCGTGGTATCTCTAATATCAAATATGACAAGCCCGACGTTGTCGCGTTTTTTGCACGTACCTCCTCTAATACTTTCGGTTACGAGCGGTCTTTATTAACCTGCACCTACTGCCACAAACATGGTCATGATGAAGATGCTTGTTTCATTAAGGCTGGCACCAAACCTGAATGGTGGCATGCTCGTTATGGTAAACGGCGCGCTAAGGGTCCTTCTCTTCGTCTTCTTCCGCTGTTGCACGTCCCTCTACTGTCCGTGCCAATGCTGCCCATGTGGACAACCACTCTCCTGCCACCACGCCTGCTGCCACGTCTGAATCCCAGCAGCGATTCTTTGCCCATTTATTGTGCCGCACAATGGCAAGCATTGGTTGCAGCTTTCAGTAACACTCAACCTTCATCTAACCGTCTTTCGGGTACGTCTACTATTGTTCCGTGGTTTATTGACACTGGTTGTTCTCATCATGTCACTGGTATATTTTTTTACTTGTTGGGTGTTGTGAATGTATCTCCATGTCCTGTGGGACTTCCCGATGGTACTTCTGTTATGGCAACTAAGGAAGGCTTTGTTCGTCTTTCTGATGCTATTACTCTTCTTCATGTTCTCTTTGTCCCTCAACTTACATGCAACCTAATTTCGGTTTCACAGTTAAATGACAATTTCAATTGTTGTGTTCACTTTAATTCTAACTTGTGTGTTATTCAGCACCGGAGACGATTGGAATGGGTGAGCAACGGGATGGACTGTATTATTTTCGACAAGGGTCTACGGTTCGAGCTATTTCAGTGGATCACTCATCTTCTCTGGATCTCTGGCATAGCCGTTTGGGTCATCCTTCCGAAAGAGTGGTTAAGTTCCTTCCCTTTCTCAGTAAATGTCGCGCTCATTTGAAACAAGGTTGCGAGATTTGCCATCATGCTAAACATTCCAGGACTACTTTTCCTAAAAGTGATAATACTGCTTCTAGCATTTTTTATTTGATACATTGTGATTTATGGGGCCCTTATAACACTCCTTCCTCTTGTGGAGCTCGATATTTTTTGACTATTGTGGATGATTTTTCTCGAGCTGTGTGGGTTTATTTGTTAGTTGATAAAACTGAAGTTTTTAAGATGTTTATATCTTTTATTGCCATGATTAATCGTCAATTCTCTAAGCATTTGAAAGTTGTCCATAGTGACAATGGTACTGAGTTTAATTGCTTACATGACTATTTTTCGGCAAATGGCATCTTATTTCATACTTCTTGTGTGGGTACTCCCCAACAAAATGGTTGTGTTGAGCGAAAACATCAACACATTCAAAATGTTGCTAGGGCTTTGCGTTTTGAGGGTGGTTTGCCTATCTATTTTTGGGGGGAATGTGTTCTTGCTGTCGTTCATCTTATTAATCGCACTCCTTCCATTCTTCTTCATGGTATCACACCTTTTGAGCGTTTATTTGGTAAAACCCCTGCTTTTACTGAATTGCGTGTCTTTGGCTCTCTTTACTTTGCTCATAACCAACGGGCAAAAGGTGATAAATTTGCTAGTAGGAGTCGGAAATGCATATTTTTGGGTTATCCATTTGGGAAGAAAGGATGGAAATTGTTTGATTTAGAGACAAAAGAAATATTTGTCTCCCGCGATGTGAAGTTTTATGAGAATGTGTTTCCGTACTTGAATATTGAAGCCAATAATTTTGATCCCTCTTTTGAAACTTCTTCAAATGATGGTTATATTGGAGATTTTTGTGATGATCCACCTTGTACTGATGTCTCTTCCCCTATTGTCACACCCTTGTCGGATACGACAATGCCCCCCGCTGAAGCTACATCCTCATCTCTGCCCATTATTCCCGCCCCAGCTCCTACAGTCACTGCACCAAATTCATTGCCCATGCCTCCTCCCACGATCCTACCCTCCACTACTTCTACTCTCTCATCAGATACTGAGTTGGGTCGTGGTTGTCGTACTAAGACTCCTTCTGTCAAGCTCCGCGATTTTGTCACTCACACAGTCACTTCTCGTCCATCCCCTGCTTCACCTGCTTCCGACTCTACTTCTCCCTCAGGTACTCCTTTCCTATAGCACACTTTGTTAGTTGTGATAAATTTACTGTGTCCCACCGAAATTTTCTTGCAGCTATAAACTGCAGGTCATGAGCCTCGTTCCTTTAAGGAGGCTGTTAGGGATAATGGTTGGCGAGAGGCCATGCAATCTGAGATTAGTGCTTTGGAGAATAATGGTACTTGGACTATGGCGAAGCTCCCTCATGGGAAGAAAGTTCTTGGAAGCAAATGGGTTTACAAAATCAAGTATCATTCTGATGGTACTGTTGAGCGTTTGAAGGCTCGTTTGGTCGTTTTTGGCCATCATCAGGTGGAGGGGCTTGACGATAATGAAACATTTGCTCCTGTGGCAAAGATGGTGACGGTTCGGGCATTCTTAGCTATTGTTGCTTCTAAGAATTGGGAACTTCATCAAATAGATGTTCATAACGCATTCTTGCATGGCGATCTTGATGAGGAGGTGTATATGAAACTTCCTCCTGGTTTTCATTCTGATGATTCTGGCATGGTATGTCGTCTGCGGAAGTCCTTGTATGGACTTAAACAAACTCCTCGATGTTGGTTTGCTAAACTTGTTATTGCTTTGAAGGCTTATGGGTTTCTTCAATCCTATTCTGATTACTCCCTCTACGCTAGCTAACGGTGATGTTCAGCTTAATGTCTTAGTCTATGTGGATGATTTGATTGTTTCTGGTAATGATCATTCTACTTTAGCTGCTTTTAAAGCCTATTTGAGCACTTCCTTTCATATGAAGGATCTCGGTGTCCTCAAATACTTCCTTGGCATTGAAGTTGCTCGTAGTTCTTCTGGCTTGTTCCTTTGTCAGCGTAAGTATGCTCTTGACATTATTTCCGAGGCTGGTCTCTTAGGCGTTAAGCCTGCTTCCTTTCCGATCGAGCGAAATCATAATCTTGCTGGTGCTACTGGTTCTCCTCTGTCTGATCCTGAACCCTACCTACGGCTTGTGGGTCGCTTAGTGTACCTTGCCGTCACACGCCCAGATTTGGCGTACTCGGTTCACATCCTCTCTCAGTTCCTTCATGCTCCCCAACAGGAGCATTGGGATTCTGCTCTCCGCGTTGTTCGGTATTTGAAAGGTAACCCAGGCCAGGGTATTCTTCTTCGTTCTGATAGTGCTCTCACTTTGCAAGGGTGGTGTGATTCTGCCTGGGCCGCTTGTCCTCTTACTCGGCGCTCCCTTACTGGTTGGCTTGTTTTTCTAGGGAACTCTCCTATTTCCTGGAAAACGAAGAAGCAACATACTGTTGCTAAGTCTTCTGCTGAAGCTAAATATCGCTCTATGGCTGCTGTTACATGTGAACTAAAATGGTTGAAAGGGTTGTTACTGAGTTTAGGTATTCAACATCCTCAAGCTATCCCTCTTTTCTGCGACAGTCAGTCTGCTCTTCATATTGCTCAGAATCCTATTTTTCACGAACGAACTAAGCATATCGAAGTTGACCGTCACTTTATTCGTGATGCTATACAGGACGGTCTTCTTTCTCCTTCTTATGTTCCTACTACCGTTCAGTTGGTCGATATCTTCACAAAGGCTTTGGGGAAGAAACAGTTTGATTTTTTCTTATCCAAGTTGGGCATTTGTGACTTGCATGCGCCAACTTGAGGGGGGCTGTTAGGATTAGGCATATTCTTTGGATCACATCTTTCCTATTAGAATATCTTCCTCTTATGTTTACCCTTCCTTATTCTTGTGATTATCTTTCCTACTGTAATTAGCTATTTATGGGTATATTATATCTCTAGACTGTATATATGATTGATAAGTCTAATGAATTCTTTAACTCTTCCCATACATTTGACAGTAATTTAGGGTAGACATCAAATCCTCCCTCTTCCATTATACTTCCTGTGTTTCTTAATAGATACTACATCATATCGACTTTTTACACAATATAGATATTACCTTGGACCATCTTTAGTTACTTATATAAATAAATGTCAGAATTTTGATTGTTGATGGGTTAATCTCAATGTATATTTTCAAAATATTATCTTTTTAACAATTTTTAATAATATACAATCGAAGATATTGATGATCAAAGATGTGGATCGATAAATGTGTTCAATCAAAATAATGCATCTATTAAAAAAAATATAATAGAGATTAAACACTTAAATCGATTACTTTGTTTGGGTCACCTTGACATGATCATTTAATATTATGTCACTAATTGAGTAATTGGATGCCATCAATTAATTATCTATCCAAATATCCAATAAATAAGAGGACAACTGGTGGAGCCGAAACCACAAAAGTTGGACAATCCCTGTCTCAAAGATGGGCCATACGAAAGTGAACTTCATAAGATTCCTTTGAACAAAGTATCCTCTTGATTCCATCCACATTGGAAGAAGAAGTTACATACACTCAAATGACTCTATTTTATAAATGCCTCCATCCCCCTATTAATCGGTACACTTTTTATATTTGTTCGTCCCACATTAATTGAAAATATTTCCTATAATGATACTGATCTCCGTTTCAAAATATAAGGCACACACGACATTTGAGGTCGAACTTTGACCATTAATTATTCTCAATTATGTTGTTATAAACAATAAGAAAATAATATTATTATAGTATTTTTCAAGACAAATCTAATAGTATGATTTTCATAATATTGATTTATCATAATACACGAGATATAGTGAAAGCAAATTTTCGTAAAGTATAAATGCCTTATATTTTGAAACAGATGGGTAGATCCCACCGATTTTATATTAACCTTCTCTCTTCATGAGGGACCTAAACAATAATAAAGGAACATAGTTCCTCATTTATTTTTTAAAAAGTTAAGGCCCCATAATCCATTAATTAGAATAAAAATTATCCAACTACCAGCAGTAAAACAATTAGTCAAATAACACTCTTAAAATTATGTGGTGGTCAAAGTGTATCAGTTCTATGTTAGTTTTCAAAATAAACATAATAAATCGAAGTATGACTAATTTTGAGTTATTTATACCCTTATTATTATATGACTTCAAAATCTTAAATCCCTAAAATAAATCTCATTAATCTCCATATTGTCTTTGGTTTAGTGTTTTTTTATTTGATATAGTGTCCCTTAGAGTCTTTATAGGCTTTACTTTTTTAAGTTCAGCTACCTAAAGTAGGTTATTCAAATTAAGCTGTCATAACTTTGTGTTTTGATTTTTAAGATAAAATATTAAGAAGTATTATCACCTCAAACGAAGAACATGATTTCCATATTATTTTACATCAATAAATTCTTCTAAAACATTTAATGATAAATAAAATAACCCAAAAAGTATAGTAGATTGAACATTTTGCATATAATTCATCTCCTATAAGTATAAACTAATAAGGAAAGGGGTTAGCTCAAGCGGTGAACTTTTCCCATCTTTTCTGGCAAAATCTAGGGTTCAATTCCTAATACCCAAATATTTATTTGGGATTTAAAAGGGAAAGGGGGTTGGGGTGTACGTCTTGTAATGGGTCTCTGAGTGGGGGTTTTGTGCGAGAGCATCCAGAGGATTTCTTCTTGCCTTAAAAAAATATATACTTCCTCCGTTTCAAATTAAATGTGACACTTTGACATTTTACATTATTCACAAATTTTACTTTGACCAATATAGTCATGAGGAATCTTGTTAGATTCATCTTAATATGTATTTTTTTAATATGTACTTTTTATAATTTTTACAAATACAAAATTAGATATATATGTCATCAAAGTTTTGCATTGACATGCGTAAAAAGTGAAAGTGTCGCAATTAATTTGAAACAGATTAAGTACTTTATATTATTAAATTGCTATGTCACTTAATTTAGTCGGATCATTTTTTCATTATCAACTTTACTCAACCAAATAATAATTCCAAAGCGCAATGGGGGAAAAAACAAAAGAGAACAAATAGAACAGATAGTTGGTGAATGAGTTGTAATAGAAAAGATGAATAGTTACCATCCACTTACCACAGCTTCCTTGATCTTTAACAGGAACGACGGCCCCTTTCTCCCGCCAATCAATACTCGCCGGCAAGCTATCACCCTCCCTGAAAGCATAACGATCGCTCCTCGACCGACCTAACCGGCGGTTGGGATCCATCCGAGTGCCTAAGTACTTGGATCGAAACTCCTCGTTGGTCAAATCAGCAAACTGGTTCAAACCCAGCTTAAACGTCTGATTTTGATCAGAGTTATGTTGGTCAATGAACCGAAGATTATCTTTGAATACTTCAAACCGCCGCTCCTTTTCGCCAAGGGCGTTATAGTTCTTACCGTGTTTCATCAGCCACGACTCATACAGAGCCATCACCTCCGCATCGGTTCGACTGTTTGGCTCATTCGAAGTTTTGTATGAAATTTCGGACATAGCTAAAGCTGATGAGATTACTAAAAGTAGTATACATAATAGGCAGAAGGTTATTGTAGAAGAGGATGCCATGTTTTTTTTTAAGAAGATTGTTGATATGAGAGCAGAGTAACTGTGGTAGAGAGATGGGCTGTGTTGAAATGTTAGGAGTTCTTCGGGTGGGAAAACAGAGAAGTGGACTTATATAAGCACCAAGTGAAGACTGGAGAAAAAAGATACTTCTACTATTGGTTGGAGACTTGGAGGCTGGAGCTATGCGATGGTGTAAGAAATATCTTCATATTTAACCTTCATGCTTAGTTTGGATTAAAAAAAAAGACACATCAAATAGTTTGGCTACGAGTAAACACTACTTTTTTTTTACCGTAGGTAGATAAGTTGGGTCTCTTGTAAGAAAGGGAGAAAAATTGGGGGATCTCTCTTACTAGGGGTGAGGTTCGATCACAGTACCTCTAGGATCGGAAGTGATGACAATACCACTAATTTATCACCTAATGTTCAATACTATTTTCTTACTATCGTCCTATTTTTATACATTCTTTCCTCTTTTCATTTCTTTTCTTCTTACTACTCCCGTCTTTCCCTCCTTTTCCTCATAGCCTCACTTTCTCTCTAATTACTTCTTCCCTGATTGAAAGAACTACAATACACCAAGATTGGCAGCCATAATTTTGGCTGTCTAAATGCATCCTAAATTTCCGGCCATTGTATTTTTTCCTCTCACGTCTCACCCCCTCGCCAAAAAGACCAACCCCATGTTGGAACAACGTCGTAATTTTTTCTAACCTGATTTACGGCCAAGCGTCTTAAACAAACGCCTCCACCTTTGGTCAAGCGCTTGTTTCAGATGTCTGGCCTTAAACGAAGGTGTCTCATATAGGGGCTTGACCATAGGTGGAGGAGTCTGTTTCAGACGCTTGGCCAGAGGTCAGGTTACAAAAAAATCCCACTTCTGGCGAGGAGAGAGAAGAAGTCGGTGGTAGAGATGGTCCATCGAGGAGAGCGAATTGAAGTGGGAGAGTGGCGGTGGTTCCAGCAAGGGTTGTCCAGTGATGGTGGTTCTAGTGGGGGTTTCCTAGAGGTGGTGGTTAGGTAGGGTTGTCCGTAGTCAGGTTAGGGAAGAAGAGGGAATGGGAAGGTAAGGATGAGAGAGGGGAAGGAGGGAATGAAATGGGGTATAAAAGTACATTCCAGACGATCATAAGAAATTATAGGCTGATGATCCTCAATAGTTTCAATAGTAGGTCATCACGCGGAGGGTCTCCTAATGTTTTATTTCTTACCATATAAAAAAGAAATTTTTTGCTAGTAGGTAGGATCGTAGGACACTGAAATGATCAAGCGGATAAATTTTAATTGGTTCGAACCAAAACCAAAGTGTATCCTCAAACCCAAAATCTTGGAGAAATGTAATATTTTTAGCTTGTATGGAATATTATTCTTCGCCTTTGTAAATGAAGCATTAGAAGTTCCTCTCAAGAGAAGAGTTTCCTACCGTTTTCTTATTGCTACCTTGAAAACAGCGTAAAAATACTGTAGAGTATTATGTACTTCCTCCGTTCCATAATAAGTGAAACACTTACTATTTTAGTACGTTTCAAAATAAGTGAAACATACCTTAAATGGAAAAAAGAAAGTGACAAAATGACAAGAGTACCAATCACAAACTTGTGTGGTTTGCTTTTCTCTCTCCTCCTTTTGATAATGAAAAGGTATTTTATGACTTTTTGCCTTTTGAGAGTGATGTATAATAAATCTTGTGCTTTCACTTATTATGGAACGGAGGAAGTATGTAATACTTACTCTGCTTCTAATTCATTGCTTAATTTCCTATATGAACAACTAAATTTCATCCTGTATTTTCCTACTCTCACCCTAATTGAACTAATCATGTTGATTATAAAAATTAGACGATATAAATCTATCTTCTTGATTTCCATATTGATTTTAAATCTTTGGAAAACTGATAAATAAAACAAAATGAACACACCCTAATAAAACATTGATACGTGTTTACTATATCGAAATATCGAGTGGATGACAAAAAAGAACAATAATCCGTTGTGTTGTTACTTTGTTCTTAGAAATTCATCCACTTTCTTACTTGCCAACAACCTTTCATTATCTATCCTCTAAAAAAAACCTTTCATTATAGGTTATGATAATGAAAGACCATATATACAGAAGTAGTTTAAGTAAGTGGTCTTATCACATTATTCGAGTGCCTTGCTTAAATTGCCGACTTATCTGCAACTTGATGACAGAACATATGAAGATTCAACAAGATTCTCTCTAATGTTGCAATAGGCCATCCTTCAGTTGCGTACCTTATTGGAAATGAATGTTGAAATGTCCGGCTTAGGCCTAGTGGTGTCAAAAACAGATTTTGACCGCTGGGTCAACCTGATATTGATCTGACTTCAACAGCCTCGAGTTCGATCATGAGGTCAATCCCGGCACTGATTGAAACGCTGGCCCGGGATTCTCCGGCACTGTCGGCACCCGACAAGGTTATATTCTGACCTGACCACACATACCTGCATTCAATCCCGAACCTGACCGTAATCCAACCAAATATTAACCCAAAACCCGACTAGACCCAGTAAATACCCTGTTCAATCCGATTTCTTTGTGACTGTCCCGAATTCAACTATAATTTACTTGAACCACATAAAATAAGATATGTCCTTATTTGATTGAATTTTTCAAACCAACCTATTTGGACGACTAATCCCCCACAAAATTCTTAAAATTCAACTATTGTTTTATATCTACAAAATCATTTAAATATGTTAATTTTATAAAATTGCTTATATTTAATGATCCAACAATCTAATGTTAACAAATTGCTTTTATTTAATAACTAATTAAATAAAAAATTATATTACATTCTCAATTTAAGGGTTAAACTTTGAATATCATGTACTTGTTTTAAGATATTTTAAGCACACAATAGTTTTGTATTGTTTTTTTTAACATATGTTGTATGATTAATGTAATCTCAAATAAAGTCTCTTATTTACGTATGTACATGTTTATAATTTTATAAACTTAATGAAAATATGTACTAAATCAAGTGAGAAGTTGTATAATGTAAAAGAGACAAAAAATTTACGGAATAAAACAGTACTCCCTCTGTATTTTTTTATCTTTCTCACTTGGAATCTTGACACTATTTACAATTAGAGAGAATCTTTTAAATTCTTCTCAATATAAAAGAAAAAAATATAGTCATGTGGGGTCTTGTTTGATTCGTCTCAATGAGTATTTTATTAATATCCAATAATTATAATTTTTACTAATATGTAATGAAAGATATTTAAGGTTGAATAAGTGCATTGGCAAACGCTCAAAGTCAAAGTGGAAAAGATAAAAAAAATACAGAGGAAGTAGTAATTAACAATATATTAATCTCCAACTAATAATAAAAGGACAATTCACATACAAATAAATTATAAAATTTATTGTGCTTTCATTAATAATAAAAAGGACAATTCACATACAAATAAATTATAAAATTAAAGTATATACAGAATAATGTATATTTTAAAAGAAATTGTGTATCAGACAAAGTTAACTCAAGTAGTACGTATTGCCCAAAAAGTTTAAATAAAGAAAATTCTAAACCACAACATAAACTGCATTGCTCATTATCTAGAAAAATTACATTATCTCCTATTTTAGGGTTTTTAATGAATCTCAATCCACCTTGATAATTCAGTCCAAGTCCTTCCCAAGCAAATCTGAAAAAAATAAACCACGTTACGGAGAGCATCAGCAGCCAAAGATTGCATATAACAACATAACTAAGATCAATAACAATTTCTGACTATGGCCATATGAAATCTTAATTTGAAAGGAAATACTTACCATGTGGCCAGCCAGGTTGTCACACATATTTAAAGACTCAATTTCTCCGTATTTACAAAGCTCCTCAAACAGATCTTCATAGAAATCCAGGGAGTTCACCCCAAAATAATAATCAGGGCCAAAACGAAAATGAAAACAAACCTAAAAACTGAAAAGAAACCTGTAAAAAAAAAAACTGAAAAGAACCGAAAAACGAAAACAAAAACGAAGATCAAATTGTAATACCTCTCATGATTGCTTTAAAGGGATTTAGCAGGCTACTCATTCCATCAAGATGCATCTTTCTATTAGGGAGATCATTTCCTTAGTTACTCCACAGTTAAGCGTGCTTGGCTGAGAGTAGTCCAGGGATGGGTGACCTCTTGGGAAGTTTCTCGGGGTGCACATGAGTGAGGACAAAATGCGCCGGAAGAACTTGTGTTGGTTATTGAGGACAGTTGTTGGCCCTAGATGCTCATTGGTGACGATAGACTCGACTCCGGATGGGTCGAGTATTACAAATGGTATCAGAGCAACCCTATGACCGCGTGCTGATCATGTGGATAATTAATCCAAGGTTAGTCACCTAGTGGGGGAGGATTCTAGGGCTATATCACCGGATGCGTGTCGAATATGTGATTAGTTTCCAGGCTGGGGGGGACCCACATGATGTATGCCGAATATGTGGAGTCCTCAGGCGCAACGAGGGCGTTCTTGTTCTCAAGTGGAGGTGTATGTAATACCCCTCATGATTGCTTTAAAGGGATTTAGCAGGCTACTAATTCCAACAAGATACATCTTTCTTTTAGGGAGATCATTTCCTTAGTTACTCTACAGTTAAGCGTGCTTGGCTGGGAGTAGTCCAGGGATGGGGACCTCCTGGGAAGTTTCTCGGGGTGCACATGAGTGAGGATAAAATGCGTCGGAAGAACTTGTGTTGGTTATTGAGGACAGTTGTTGGCCCTAGATGCGCATTGGTGACGATAGACTCGACTCTGGATGGGTCGAGTGTTGCACAAATAGCAAACATAACCGAACCCAAAAATTGAAGAATCTAATTTTCATTCTAGTAAAATGAACCCTAAATTGTAAATTATAACATAAATTTTATATCAACACACATGTTCACATATAAATCAGAAATTTCATAAAATTGTAAACGAAAATGACAAACAAACCATAAAACTGAAAAGAACCGAGAAATTGAATAACGAAAACGCAAGAACAAACATAAACGAACCAAACAATTGAAAAAAACTGAAAAATTGAAAATCAAAAACAAAAATGAAAGAACAAACATAAACGAACCCGAATAATGTTAGGGTTTCATAAATGAGGGTGGAGGCGAATCAACGGCACAAAGAGAGGAAAATTTCTTAATCAATCTCTCCGGAAATTTTCAATAGCCGGAGAAATAATGGCGAATAGCAGAGGAGGAGAGATAGAGGGAGCAAAGGAGGAGGAGGAGAAATAATGGCGAAGAGCAGAGTTTTCAATCGCCAAATAATAGAGGGTCGAGGGAGGCAGAAGAGAGATGTGGGGGAACCGGGAACACACACTTCTTTTATACCTAACAATGTTAGGGTTTCTAAATTTAATCTCATCCGTTGGATCAAAATCATCAACGGATGAGATTAGATTATCCCGTCTTTTTTTTTCCTCTTTTATGTTTCAATACACAATTAATGGTTAGATTTTAATCCTTCTCAGATCAATAGTTCTAATTCATGATCCATGATATCATTCTTTAGCCAATAGAATAATATAATAACCTAGGACATGGATTGATGACCTAGCACATGGATTGATAATCTTATATTCTTATAATCTTAGTAGTTGTTGTCTTGGTTTAGTAACTTACAATCTTTAGTAAGTAGTCAATTATTATTATTTTATTATAATTTAAAATTTTATTATCTTTATTGAAATTATTATTAGTATTATTTAAGTATAACTATCGTTTATTAATAAGCATAATATAACTATTATTATTATTATTATTATTATTATTATTATTATTATTATTATTATTATTATTATTATTATTATTATTATTATTATTATTATTATTATTATTATTATTATTATTATTATTATTATTATTATTATTAAATTAAAGTTGTGAATTGAGTTTCTTAATTTTAATTAGACTCCTTATAGCGTTACTTATATTATCAATCTATCACTTAATTAAGTAATAGTTTGATTATATTTATTTAAGTGAACTTATAGTGTAGCATTACATTGAATTAGCTTACCGAATTACAATGATAATATCATTGATCTCGTCCGATAACAACTTGTTTTAATTTAATTAAATAATTATATTTATCTCGTCCGTTAGTCATTAAGGGCTTTTGGGTGTATTATCATGAAACTGAGGGGTACCAGGTGTATTTTCAAAAGTGCGAGGGTACCTTGTGAATTTCCTGAAAACTCGGGTGTTGTAGCCTAAAATATCAACGGCTCTCTTAGAGACACATGGATCCATCAGGACCATACACGTGTCCCATCAGAGGAAATAAAGAAAAATGGTTTAACCATTTGGTTTTACTCAGATGGGAGGAAAAGCTCACCTTTTGGCCCAAAGGTTAGTCAGAGCCCAAATTCCTAAAATGGCTGTAGGTGATTGGTTGATGATCCATCCCCAATCATAGCCTGCCAAGTGTCATGATTTGATTGCCTAGCCAATCAGGTGCCCCTATTTTAAGGCAACCTAAAAGGGCAGCAGTCATATCACAAACACTATAAATACCCCTGAAATCAGGAGAAAGGCAATTCAATGCAATCAATGTAAACTTACTTTGTGGAAATACTCTCTCACTTTCTCTCTCTATCTCTACCTTTTCCTTCCAACTCCTGATTCTTGACTTAAGCTTCAGAGGGGAAACCACCACACAAACCTCCAGGGTGAGTCCCTTTTTTGCAGGTTTGGGAACGGACCTCAGGTTCGGATTCACCAGATTCAGACATCGTTGCACAAGTCTCCAATTGAAGAACATCTAGGGAAAATAGTTTACTTGCCAGACAAGGAGACTAAACATTTGGCGCCGTCTGTGGGGAGACGTAACGATGACTAACTGTCAATCGTCCAATGTGGCTAGAAATCGAAGTTTCCAGATTAGAGTTGAAGATACTGTGGACCACGAGAGACCACCTCGAGGGAGGGATAGACCTCCGTCCATCGTCAATGTCCCTAGTCAAAGCCATGAACCTGTCATCTAAGAAAATCTAGAACGTACAGTGACTGCAGCTCACTTGGAGAACGTCCTTAATGATTTTCAGACTAAGATGGCAGCAGTCGTCCAGGAACAAATCAAGAACAACATGCTATTTTTCCAAGTCAATCAACATCCAGCAGCTAACAATCCAGTTCCTCGTAGAGGGCGTTCCCAAGAGAACCGTCCGGGACCAAGCCGACCTGTTCGTCAAGAACCCTCAAGGAGAACAGCTAGAGAAAGACAGCCAGAAGCCAGTGAGCTACGAAGGAAGATGGACTGGAACCTGGTGGTCAGGATCCAAGATAATGTTCGTCCTAATAGGCATCGAATGGAAACAAATGCCAGGGAGTACCTAGAGGCAAAGAAAGTTGATGCGTTACAACGGTCGACCACAGGGTCTACACCGTATTTGAGGGATCCCCCTTTGAGGTTACCATCCAGAACAGAAGGAAGAAGTTTGGGCCCTTCTCTTGTTCGTCCAAGGTAAGAGAAAACGGTGGTGCAGCCAATGGTTTATAGGCGTCCTACCCCTGCAAACACTTCATCTAATCCCGTGTTGAAAGAATATCGCAAGGATTTCATACCCATTGAGGGACAGCTGGGAGCCCTTTGGATCCGCTGGCCAACCCCATTTTCGGCCAGGATCACGGAGGCGCCCCCCTTCCCAAAGGTAAAACTCCCTACCATAGAACCTTTTGATGGAACAACCGATCCAGATGAGCATCTATCTGCTTACAAACATCAGATGTACATCCAAGCAGTAGATGATGCTACTTGGTGTAAGAACTTCCCGACCACTCTGAAGGGAGTAACTCAGATTTGGTTTAACAATCTTCCCCCCAATTCAGTCAATAATTTTACTGAACTTAGTTTCTTATTTACTAGTCACTTTGTTGCCGAAGCCTTAAAAGAAGCCGAAGCCGAAGCATTTATACATGCCACTGAAGTATGTACTGAGGCAAAACACCCTGAGTCCAAGAAGCCTGGAGAGGTAGCTCAACCAAAGAAGAGCAACCCTAAAAAGGTTGAGACTTGGGCTATAACCTCCACAACTACTTCGTCCAGGAGACGCAAGAGGAAAGAATCTGAATCTTCAGCAGCTAATCCCATTGAATTTAGCAAGGACCAATACTCCATTCTTATGGAGATAAAGGACCAATATGAGCTAAAGGCTCCGGCTGAAATGAAGATCCTTTACAGGAATAGGGACAAGAGTAAGTACTGTCATTTTCACAAAGATTGTGGTCATGATACCAATGAATGTAAACATCTTAAGAGGGCATTGGAGGATCTAGCTCGAAAAGGAAAGATGAACTCATACTTACCCCAAGGGGGAAAGAAGTTTCTGAAGAGAGACGATTGTCAGAACAAGAAAAAGGAAAGGGAAGCATTGACGAGGATGTTGTCCCTGTTATCTCGGGAGGATTTGCAGCTGGAGGACCCACCAACATGGGGCATTAGAACTATCTTAGGGAGCTCAACCAAATTTTGTTGACTGATCTGACAAAGGCCGAGCCCTTCCCAAAAGTGGTAGTCAGCGAGCAAGATAGGGGGAAGCTGAGAACCCCCCATGATGATCCCTTGGTGGTGGAGATGAAGATAGCTAACCTGAGAGTAAGAAGGATTCTAATTGACACTGGAAGTTCTACGGACATCATCAGTGCCAACTTTTTGTCTAGACTAAGGTTTGATGAGAAGAACTTGGCTCCCGTCCACCACCCAATCATTGGGTTTGGGGGAGGAAGCATTCATCCTATGGGGACAGTCACGCTGCCCGTCCGAGTTGCAGAGAAGGACGCCTCACGGACTTTGTTCATCAAGTTCTTGGTTGTCCGAGATTTGACCGCTTATAATGTCATTCTTGGACGACCAACCCTGAATCAGGTTAAGGCTGTGATAGTAACTCACTTAATGCTCATGAAGTTTGAATGTGATGGTGGTCAAATTGGTTCCTTGTATGGAGACCAGCAGACGGCTAGGGGATGTTACCTAACTACTCTGAAACCATCATCATGGAAGGCAGACAAGCAAGACCAGACAAAAGTTGATGGCGAAAGGAAAACGTCCGAGATTGTGAAGGACCAAGTGGCCTCCCTAAGAATGACAATTGAAAGTCCTCAGACGCCTGTTGTTCCCTCAAGGAAAACGTCTGAAAACCTTCCCAACAAGAAAAGAAAGTATGAGCCCGTCAAGGAAGAGCCACCCTCGTCTGGAGAAGTGATGGCCATTATGGGCATGGTACTTGAACGTCCAGAGCCGGTAGAGGCCCCAGAAGATGTTTGCTTGGATGAAGCTCGTCCAGAAAGAACCTTAAAGATTGGATCTTCACTCTCCCCTGACTTGAGGGGCATTTTGATTAGCTTGCTCAAAGAATTTCAAGATGTATTTGCCTACTGCGTTGAAGAAATGCATGGAATTGATCTAGAGATAGTCGTCCACCGGCTAAATGTTGACCCAAGTTTAAAACCAGTTCGTCAGAAGAAGAGACACTTGGGACCGGCCAGGAACCAGGCGGTCGAACAAGAAGTTCAGAAGTTGTTGGAATCTCGGTTTATCAGAGAGACTTACTATCCAGACTGGATAGCTAACGTGGTTATGGTACCAAAGCCCAATGGCACATGGAGAATGTGCGTGGACTACACTGATCTCAACAAGGCCTGTTGTAAGGACAGCTTCCCTTTGCCCAAGTTAGATCGGCTGGTAGATTCCACGGCTGGCCATGCGTTGTTAAGCTTTATGGACGCTTCTTCAGGGTTTCATCAAATACCTATGTGACCGGAGGACCAAGACAAGACGTCCTTTATCAAGAAAAAGGGGTTGTATGGCTGGCTGAGGATCAGGGCCTTTTCTGAGTTATCGGTGGCCCATGGGCGAACTACGAAAATGGGGCCCTACTAATAAGTAATATAAAATTTTCAAATTTCTAGAGTATGCGATTTTCTACTCTTAGTCCATCACTACCCGAAGGCTCTTCTACTCGTCTACTAAAAAACTTATTTATCGCTCCCTTTTGTGATTCTAACAATTCTTGTGTCCGTTGTCTCTTTTTCCTTTTTTCAAAACCAGATGCATGTTTTCGCGGCAACATTATAAAATACAATAATGAATAAAAGATATAGAACAATAACACCTGAATATAGCTTAGTTTGTTGTCATTTGTCAACGAAAAGATGGGTCTCAATTTTGAAATACAAATTGGCAGCAAAACAACAATTCCTACAATTATTATTCAAACAATAATTTAATTAGAATAACAAAATAGAGAATAATTATAAAAAAAAAGATAGAGAATTACTGTAAAAAAAATTGAGAACTAACAAAGTTAAAAGACAAAGAATCACTCATTTCCTAAAACATAATACTTATCACTAGACACTGGTATCCTGAAATTCTAAAACATAATCTAACTTATAAAGAAAACATAGTACTTATGAAGTTATCATTTATCAACTTATGCGTGCATAAATCTGTTAATCACATAATCAATTAATCACTCGGCCCTCATAATCTAAAATTGAAATGTTTTAACAACAATAAGTATGTCTAATCTAAAATTAATCAACATTCAATAATAATCTAAAATTAAACGATAATCATTCAAATTTTCAGAAACACAAAATAAAATTATGATTGAAAAAATCTGATAATTACATAATCACAATGAAAAATTAAATTGAAGAGAAAATAGTGTAATTACCGGAATGTTTCTGTATAATTGGTGGAATCTCCTTGAACAATTGAGTTCTTGAAGTAAAGTACAACTAATGAATCAAAATTCCAAAGTAAAAGATGAGAAAAATAACATATGAAAGATGGAAAATTAATGTGTAATTGAGATGTGAAAAACAATGAAAGGAGGAGTATTTAAAGGTAAATTTGCAACTTTTAATCCCGTTAGTAATTGAACGATTGAGAAGATATTCGTTCATGGAAGAAATCATCTTCTTCAAAATTTTTGTAGATCTCGCCGGAATATTGCAACGAAATTGGAGAAGAAATCTGAAAATGTTGCAATTAAATGAGGAAAAAGGTGGAGAATTCTTGTTAAAAAAAAGAAAATAAGGTGGAAGATTGAATGTTTAATAAGGAAGGAATTGAAACGGCCAAAATGAAGAAGGTGAAGATCAGCGCTAATCTCGGCTCGCGTCATTTGAGCGTGCATTGGGTTGTTTTTTTTTTTCCCTTTTTCTTCTCTCTCTACACTTTATTAAATTGGGCTTGATTTTTTGGGGCCCTAGGCACACGCCCCTCTCGCCCTGGCCCAAATACGGGGCTGCTGAGGATGCATTTTGGCCTCAGAAATGCTCCAGCCACTTTCCAAAGACTGATCAACACGATCTTCCAGCCACAATTGGGGAGGAACATGGAAGCATATATTGATGACATGATTGTAAAAAGTCAGCAAGAAGGAGACCATGTTGGTGATTTTAGAGAAACCTTTGAGACTCTCAGGAAGTACAAGCTGAAATTGAACCCCAAAAAATGTGTTTCTGGTGTTTTGGCGAGGAAGTTCTTTGGCTTCTTAGTGGATCAAAGGGGCATAGAAGCCAATCCTGAAAAATCCAAGCTATTCTAGACATGAGGTCCCCGTCTAAGATAAAGGAAGTCCAGCGCCTGACGGGTTGCCTAGCTGCACTTGGATGTTTCTTGTCTATGTCGGGAGACAAGTGTCATCATTTTTTCGCTACTATCAAGAAGAAAGCCAAGTTTGAATGGACAGCAGAAGCTGAACAAGCACTTTAGCAAGTCAAAGTCCACCTTCGTCAGCTACCTAGGTTGGTCCATCCAGCCGAGGGGGAAAAACTGTTTGTATACTTGGTCGTGTCTCCCCAGTCCGTGAGTGCTGTTCTACTGGCCGAGAGAGATTCAGTGCAAATCCCAATATACTTTGTGAGTCATGTGCTCAAGGACGCGGAATGTAGGTACACGCCAGTCGAGAAGTTTGGATTAGCACTTGTCATGGCCAGCAGGAAGTTGAGGCCTTATTTCTTGGCTCACAGTATACTAGTCTACACTGACCAACCTCTGTAGCAAGTCTTACAAAAAATGGAAGCTGCTGGACGAATGCTGAAGTGGGCTGTTGAACTTAACGTGTTCGACATATCTTAGACGAGACTACACGAGACTCACCCTTTCCTTGACTAAGCTCGAAGACCGTCCAAAACGTAGGACGAGTCTCAATTATGCTTGGCTTCTTTGAGGAAAGTCTGAAGATCGTCCAAAGACAAGGACGAGACTCACCTTTTTCTTAACTAAGCTTGAAGACCGTCTAAGATCAGGATGAGTCTCATCTATACTTAGCTTCTTTGAGGGAAGTTACAAGATCGTCCAAAGGCAAGGACGAATCTCACCCTTTCTTTAACTAAGCTCGAAGGCCGTCCGAAAAGTAGGATGAGCTTCATCTGTACTTGCGCTACTTAGCTTCTTTGAGGGAAGTTTGAAGATCGTCCAAAGACATGGACAGGATGCATCTATTACTTAATTAAGTTGCAAAGACGTCCAAGAAGGACTGGACGAGTCTCAGTTATACTTGATAAAAATTTAAGAGTAATAAAAGGAAGGACAAGCATTGGCAAAAAATCATTTCATTATATTCCCGTCAAAAGAGGCTTACAACTTAGTCTAAAACAAAAAGAAGAAAGAGACTAAGCTACAACGGCGAACAAGCCAAGAAACTTGGAAGAATAAACCTAAAACTAGGTACTTCATTCGGCAGGCGTTTCTTGGTCGTCCTCAGGAGATTCTTCCTCGTCACCAACCTCTTCATCCGAGGAGTCCAGGAATTCAGGAGGCTCTTGAGCAGTCACCATTGCACACTGGACGCTCTCCTGAAATTCCAGATGGCGTACAAAGCTAGGAACTTCCTGAGGCTCCGCCAACATCTCAAAGGCCTTGACGGCCCAGTCCTTGGACGTCTCAATGACCTGATTAAGGCCTTCCTTGGCGTCCTCAAAAGCCTGGGCCGCCTCCTTTTTCAGTCGGGAATTTTGAGCCCTTAGAAGGATATTATCCTTTCTAAGTTGTACAGCGGCCAGGAGAGCAGTATCTCTCTCGCCCTTCAAATCAGCTGAAACGGTGTCCAAGGCCAATTTCAATTGGTCCTGTTCCTTGTACAGCTTGTTGATAGTGATGATATAGTTCTTGTTGCTGGCCTCCAGCTCGGCTGACCTCTTCTCCCAGGCCTCCCTTGACTGGCGGTGTAGAGTCTCCGCCAGTTGAATGTCATGCATGGCCTTGTCGCCGGCCGCTGTAGCTTGATGGACGAGATGCTTATTTTCCTTCCTAAGCTCTTTCGCCCACTCTTTAGTTAAAATGCTGCGAGCAAGAAGCTAAAATAACGAAGATCAAGCAAGTCAGTAGACGAGTTATTAAAATAATAAAAATTATTACAAGTACAAAGACGAAAACGACCATAAAATGTACCTCGGCAGCAAGTTGTGACATGTAGCCCACATGCCCAGCTGATTCTCCCCTCAAGCCCTTTATGTAGGACTCAGGGTAGCACTTAAACAGCTCCTACTTAAGCCACTCTCGTTCAGCCTTTGTCATTTTGGCAAAGGCAGCAGAAGACTCCTCGTCAGAGTCCGCAGTAGGAGTGGCTGAAGCCGAAGCAGGTCCTTTGCCCTTATATGAAGGAGGGGGGGGAGTTCGTTCTCTTGATAGGGATGACTACTGCTTGTCTGTTGGACGGACTCATTGAATGTCCAACGACCCGCAGTGATGAGTCATATTTATATAGGGTTTTTAGGCATTTTTAGGTGCATTTTAAGAGCATATTAGTTCATATAGTTGCATTTTAGGCATTTTTTGCATAAATCATCCATTTTGTGCTCTATTACGCTTCGTTTGTGGTTTTTCTTAATTTTCAGGTAGTTTTATAGCTATTTGGAAGCTTTCGAAGCAAAACCGTACGAATTGGATGGTTCTAGGAAGAGAGTTGAAGATCATGGATGTTTTGATCGAGGAATATCATCATTTGAAGTCTATTTTGCATCCATGAGGGTCGTGGCATAGCTTGTTGGGTTGAATTTGAGCTGAATTTGAAGAAACACCATCGTTTGCGAAAGTACAGTTTGACCACTCTTCACTATTTCGGTCATATCTCGAGATGTACTTATCGGATTGATGCGATTCAAGTTGCATTGGAAACTAGACTCGAAGAGCTTCGCAACGGTAAGTCAGACGCCTCAAGGCGATGCCTAAGCGTGAGTTATAGCCATTCAAAGTTGGCCCAACGTTCCAGGTGCTGAAACCAGCGGACGCTGGTTCTTCCCTTCGATCTGTTGCTGCTGCTGCCTAGGCCGCTGGATACCCAGCGCCTGCTGGACGGCCTACAGCTGTGCTATGAGATAGCGATCATTAGAGTCCTACTTTATCTTTGTTTCCTATTTTATTTCCCACTCTAATTAGGATAGGATTATAATTAGGAAAGAAAAAAATAAAAAACACGGATAGGCTATTACGTTAGAAGAGATCGACACTTGGGTATTGGGATTATTGCTGTAACGTTTTTCTTCTCTTCTCTTGTTCTCTCTTCCATTCAACATTCAAGTTTTATTATTCCTCCATTAATTCAAGTAATATTTTCTTCATCCCTTCTCTCTATCATTGTTATTAATTATGTCTTTTCTTATTATTGCTTTTGTTTGTTTAATTAATATGTGTGAGTAGTTTTCCCCAAATTCTAGGGTTAGGATGAACCCTAATATGGATTAATTTTGCAATTAAATTCCCAATTCCCGAATTGATTAATTTATAATTCATTTATTTTAGGGTTGGTTTTAATTCTCAATAATTGACTAGAAATAGTATTTATTGAATGTGATTAGGTCTGCAATGAAAGTTGATTCTTAATCGACTTAAGAACCCTAATTTAAGATAAAGGAAATCACTATGAAAGTATTGATTG
Organism: Beta corolliflora; assembly: GCA_947648045.1. NCBI lineage: Eukaryota > Viridiplantae > Streptophyta > Magnoliopsida > Caryophyllales > Amaranthaceae > Beta > Beta corolliflora. Next base: position 371,643 of record CANSZD010001217.1, read on the forward strand.
AATTTGTTAGGATGTTAGGATGCTATGCTTAAAGTCTTCAAATTGCATGATTCCATGAAAATAGGCATGATTGCTTTGTTGAGGAAGCTATTGGTTGATCGAAAGAAATCACTAGTAATATTAGGGCGCGTCTATCCTATGAATTATATGTTAATTGATTGAGGAAATGGGAATTGCTTGTTGAATTCATTCATATTAGTGGGGATTTCTAAACCTAGAATTGTTTTTAATAATTGATTAATCCTTGTTTTATTCAATTATTGTTTTTAGTTAATTAGTTTAGTTGTCATTTAGCTTTAGTTTAGTTAATCATCAATCAATAATTTTTATTAATTGCTTAGCATCAATTGAATTATTTTAGCTAATTTAAACCATTTAGTCTCTGTGGGATCGACCCTTGCTGCCCTACTACATAGTTAGGAGGTCTAGTTAGGATTTTATTTTTGATAAGACCGCGACAGCCTTTCAAATTTTGGTGCCGTTGCCGGGGACTAACGGTGTTTGAATTAGTTATTTTTGATTTATTTTTGCTAAGTTTGGTTTTAGTTTTGTTGCTTCGGCTATTTTTCCTTTTTATTTGATCTTTCGCTTCTAGTTTCATTTGTTGCATGCAAACTCGAAGTACAGGTCCACATAATTTGATTCCTATAGACCTTGAAATCGACGCCACAGCACGCAGACGAGGAGGTAAGAAGAAGAGGAATAAGAATAAGAAGGAAACAATGGGTGAAGAAAACCGAACTAAGACTCTTTGGGAGTATGGTGTGCCGGATACCACAACTGGTGCACTATCGAGCATTGTTCGACCTAATATTACTGCTGCAAACTTTGAGTTGAAGCCTCAATTCATTCAGTTCATCTCCAATGACTCATTCGCAGGGTTACCTAGTGAATGCCATGTAAGCCATATTGCCAGTTTCTTGGAGAAGTGCGACACAATCAAAATCAAAGATGTGGGAGAGGAGGCTATTCGACTACGTCTTTTTCCTTTCTCTCTTCGAGATATGGCGAAAGAATGGTTGAGAGATGAAGGAGTTGGAGCCTTTAATACATGGGACAAGTTGGTTAAGGCATTCTTAGTGAAGTTTTTGGGGCAAGAAAAGACTGCCAAATTACGACATGAGATAGCAACTTTTCACCAACCTGATGATGAATCATTGTACGAGGCTTGGAGGAGGTTTCAACGATTGCAAAGGCAATGCCCTCATCATGGGATCCCTGACTGGATGTTGATACAGAATTTCTATAATGGTCTTACAGGTGACTACCGTATCTACATTGATGCTGCATCAGGCGGTTCCCTTATGTCTAAGAATCCAGCTGAAGCGAAGGAGTTGATTGAGAGGATGGCGGCCAATGACAATTACCATCCCAAAGAGCGTTAAACAAAGGCAAAGAAGGGAGGTAAATATGATGTTGATGCACTAACCTCATTGACTAACACTGTGCAATCACTGTCTCATAAGATCGATCAGTTCCAAGTTGGTCCTTCTATGGTGGTCACATGCCAAATGTGTGGAGTCCAAGGTCATGTTGCTAATGAGTGTCAATTCAACAATGATGGGATGTCTATTGAGCAAGCTCATGCTCTTTATAATTCCAATCCAAGGCGGTCGTTTGATCCTTATTCCAACACATACAATGAAGGGTGGAAGTATAATCCTGCGTTCTCATATAAGAACACTCAAGCACAACTCAATCCACCTCCACCACCTCGCAACAACTTTAATTCTCCACCAGGATTTCAAGCTAGGGCACCATTCAACCATCAAATGAATCAAGGTGTAAATCAGCAACCTTCGCAACAAAAGACCAACATGGAGCTCATGATGGAGAATTTAATGGAAGAAGTGAAGGCCCAAAACCAATCACTGCAAGAGATGAAGGCTCATCAGAAACTCTTAGAAAGTCAAGTAAGCCTACTCTCTCAACAAGCGGGTCAATCTTTGAGGCCTCAAGGCCAATTTCCGGGAAACACTAAGCAACCATCTAAGGGTCAAATGAATGTTGTGACATTGAGGAGCGGAAAAGAGCTACAAGGTCCTCATGTAAAGGAGCCATCCATCGTGGAAGAAGTGGTTGATGTTGAGAAAGGAGTCGATAATGAGGTTGTCGAAGAAGAGATAAAGGAACCTACTCCTACTCCCATTGCACCATACAAGCCGCCAGTTCCATTCCCACACAGATTGGCGAAGGCGAGGCTAGAGAAGAAATATGGGAAGTTCCTTGATATTCTGAAGAAGCTGCACATAAACATACCATTCATGGATGTTATCTCTGAGATGCCTTCTTATGCAAAATTCTTGAAGGATATGCTCTCGAACAAGAAGAAGCTCGAGGAGAACGCAACTGTTCCACTAACAACTGAGTGTAGCGCTATCTTGCAGAATGAGCTTCCAAAGAAGCTTGGAGATCCTGGAAGCTATTCAATTCCTGTTAAGCTTGGTGACCTTGAAATAAAGAAGGCTCTATGTGATCTTGGGGCAAGTGTTAGTCTAATGCCCAAGTCTATTTGTGATAAGCTTCAAATGGGTGAGCTGAAGCCCACACGCATCTCCTTGCAACTAGCAGATAGAACTGTGAAGTTCCCTCTTGGTATTCTTGAAGAAGTTCCTCTTCGTGTTGGAAAGTTCTACATACCATGTGATTTTGTGGTAATGGAGATGGAGGAAGATGCTCAAGTTCCTATCATCCTTGGGCGACCTTTCTTGTTCACTGCTGGGGCTATTATTGACATGAAGCATGGAAAGATCACCTTTGAAGTGGGTGATGAGAAGATGGAGTATAGTCTCATAAACTCCATGGAATCCCCTTCTATGGGGGGAGACTATCTATAGGCTGGATGCTCTAGAGGAAGTGTTTAAAGAAAATGATCCCTCTTTCGAGCCGAATGATTCATTGCAGACAGCTCTCATGGGTAGTGCTGATGAAGAGGATAAAGAGGCCAAAGCGTATAAGAGACTCTTGGACGAATCAAGCTCCTTGCCTACTGAAAAGTCTAAAAGGGAGAAGTTGACACTTGGGGAGTCTAAGGAGAGTTCTACGCCTCCTGAAGTAGAATTAAAACCCCTTCCCTCTTCTTTAAAATATGCATATCTTGGTCCTAATGAGACATACCCTGTTATTGTCAATGCTGAGCTTGATGACATGCAAACTGAGCAATTGCTTACTATTTTGAGAAGTTATAAAAATGTCATAGGGTACAACATTAATGATATTAAGGGAATTAATCCTTCATTTTGTATGCATAAAATCATTCTTGAGGACGATCATGCCTCCTCTATTGAACCTCAAAGACGACTTAATCCTAATATGAAGGAGGTAGTTAGAAAAGAGGTTCTTAAATTGCTTGCTGCTGGGATAATTTATCCTATTTCTGATAGTAGGTGGGTTAGCCCAGTGCAAGTAGTTCCTAAGAAAGGAGGTATGACCGTTGTTAAGAATGACAAGGGTAAGGACATCTCTACTAGAACTGTAACAGGGTGGCGAATGTGTATAGATTATAGAAAATTAAATAAAGCCACCCGAAAAGATCATTTCCCCCTCCCTTTTATTGATCAGATGCTAGAAAGGCTGGCAAAGCATTCCTTTTTTCTGTTACTTGGATGGATATTCAGGCTTTTTCCAAATTCCAATCCACCCAAGCGACCAGGAAAAGACTACTTTCACTTGCCCATATGGCACCTTTGCATATCGAAGGATGCCATTTGGATTATGTAATGTTTTGATAAGTGGCTTTTAAGGCCGCTTTTATGACCTCTCTCCACCCTAATTAAGCCCTTGTTTAGTCCATTTTTATGCTTATTTAGCTTAGCTTTGTTCAATGTTAGTGATTCTATTAGCTCTATGCACTTTGAGTCCTTTTTTGGAGTTGTAGGTTGTTTTCTCTTCATGCGAAGATTGAATGTTGTGAACACCCTATGCTATGAATTGTTCTTGTCTTCTTTTAGGTTCCGTAGCGGCCTAATCGAGATTGTCGAAGCTTGGAATGGCAAAAGGGAACCTTTGGATGGAGAAATAGAGCTTCAAATAGCAAAGGAGGGTAGAAGCAGAGCCAGAGCTGGCGCTCCACCATTCAGAGCGGGAGCTCCGAGTTCCCCTGTATACAAGCAATTTTGCCGAGAATTTGAAGCTGGCGCTCCAACCTCGTGGAGCGGGAGCTTCGACCTGCTGCTAAATTATCTCCCATTATGCTCAGAGCTGGCGCTCCAAACATGGAGCGGGAGCTTCGACTGCTCAGAGCTCGCGCTCCATGCATGGAGCGGGAGCTTCGACTCCTTCGCCGAAATTTCTCTCATTACGATTCAAAGCTCGCGCTCCACACATGGAGCGGGAGCTCTGAATGGTTCAGCTCCCGATTTATTTCGCTGTTTGCCCCTACTTTAAGTTGTATTTGTGAGGGGTATAAATACCCTCTCTTAAGACACTTTAGGGTAAGCTTTTAATTCCAGAAAAGAGGATTCAAAGAAAAAAAACACACTATTCTAGGTTAATTAGAGAGAGAAAAACATATTCTTAGGAGAGAGAAAGTTGTAACTCAACATTTGTTCTTCATTTTATTCAATCAAAGCATCAATCTTTTGGTGATTTCTAGTCCCTAATCCTTATTTCTTAGTTCATTTTTGGTTATTTGTTTAGTTTTATGCTTGTTTAAATTACTTTATACTTGCCTTGACTAGTCTTAGTAGTCTATTGCTCAAAGGTTCAATCTTTCTCGTTTTCACTAATCATGCTTAGTAGTTTTAGTACGTTTTCTCCTTTTATTGTTGCTTTTACTAGTCTTACTATGTTCTCCTCCTTCCTAGGCTAGATTTCTAGCTAGGGAAGGGGGATAATGGGACTTTGTGATGATTTTGAATGATGTTTGGTTGGCTTTGGTGATCGTTCTTTTGATGCTCGAATCAAGGTATTTTATTGTTAAAGCATGAAACTTGATCACCTTTATGTTTAAATCTTGTGCTGATGTTGAGTTATGTGAGAGCAAGCTTGATATTGGTGATGACTTGATGATGGGTAGACCACGACCTCAAAGGCGGGGTTGGGTAGGCGGTGTTGAGGGGTGTACGAGAGTGACCTCTTGATGTTGGACCAAGACCCTCAATAGATTTGATCCATTGCCCACCAAATGTTGTGAGTTCCATGATTCCCCCTCTCCCTAGTGTTTGTCTTATTGATTAACCACTCTTATTTTATCTTCCTTAGGTAGTCTAGTTGATAACTCAAACCCCTTTTATTTTACTCCCGTCAATTGATTGCATCTCGAACTAAGTGTAAAACTCCTTGCTTCTCCGTGGATACGACCCCTTACTTCGCTATACTACCTTATTAGGCTAGTTAGTTAGACTAGGGAGATTTTATTCTTGACCCGGAACCATAGGAAGTAACGACACCTAGGGGACCGATCATGCTCCTGCCACCTTTCAAAGGTGTATGATGGCAATTTTCTCAGGTTTGATTGAGAACATTATGGAGGTTTTTATGGATGATTTCTCCGTCTATGGATCATCTTTTGATGATTGTTTGCAAAACTTGAAAAAGGTGCTTCATAGATGTCAAGAAGTCAATCTCATTCTAAACTGGGAAAAGTGCCATTTCATGGTTCAACAAGGAGTCGTTTTGGGCCATGTTGTTTCTAATAGGGGCATCGAAGTCGACAAAGCTAAGGTAGATGTCATTGAGCGATTGCCACCCCCCACTTCTGTGAAGGCGGTGAGGAGTTTCCTTGGTCATGCGGGGTTTTATCGCCGCTTTATCAAGGATTTCTCTAAAATTGCTCGACCTCTAACTGAGCTTTTAGGCAAAGATGTTCCCTTTGTTTTCACTGATGCTTGTCTTGAAGCTTTTAACAGGTTGAAACAAGCTCTCATTTCTGCACCTATCATACAAGCACCGGATTGGAGTCTACCATTCGAAATTATGTGCGATGCAAGTGACCATGCTATAGGTGCGGTTTTGGGTCAAAGGAAGGATGGTAAGCTCCATGCCATCTACTACACAAGCAAGACTCTAGATGCGGCCCAAATGAACTATGCCACGACTGAGAAGGAGCTGTTGGCAGTAGTCTATGCTATGGAGAAGTTTCGGTCCTATCTTGTGGGGTCGAAGGTGATTGTGCATACTGATCACGCGGCATTGAAGTATTTGATGAGCAAAAAGGATGCTAAACCGCGTTTGATTCGTTGGATTCTATTGCTGCAAGAATTCGACTTAGAGATCAAGGATAAGAAGGGTGCTGAAAATGTTGTCGCAGATCATCTTTCCCGACTTGTCCTTGATGATGTAGATGATAAGGGGCTCCCAATTGATGATTCGTTTCCCGATAATAAATTGTTTGCAGTTTTTGCTAAGGAGTTCCCTTGGTATGCTGATATAGCCAACTACTTGGCTAGTGGTGCTCTCCCTCATGGCTATTCATCCCAACAAAAGAAGAAATTCTTTAAGAAGATGAAGCACTACTTCTGGGATGATCCTTTTTTCTATAAAGGATGTGCAGATGGAATAATAAGAAGATGCATCCCTAAGAGTGAGGTGAACTTCATAATTTCTCACTGTCACGATTCGCCTTGTGGAGGTCATGCTAAGACCACTAAGACAACTGCGAAGATTCTTCAATGTGGTTTTTACTGGCCAACTTTGTTCAGAGATGTCAATGCTTATGTTCAGTCTTGTGATCGTTGTCAAAGGACTGGAAATATCTCGAGAAGGAATGAAATGCCTCTGAACAACATTCTTGAGGTTGAATTGTTTGATGTATGGGGAGTCGACTTTATGGGACCTTTCCCTTCATCTCATGGGAATAGGTACATCTTAGTTGCTGTCGACTATGTCTCGAAGTGGGTCGAGGCTATTGCTACTCCTACCAATGATGCTCGTGTGGTTCAAAAGTTCTTTAAAAAGACGATTTTTCCTCGTTTTGGAGTGCCAAGAGTATTGATTAGCGATGGAGGTACTCATTTTGTTGAGAAGAAGTTCGAGGCTATGTTGAAGAAATATGGAGTCAATCATCGAGTAGGGCTATCATATCATCCACAAACAAGTGGTCAAGTAGAAATATCTAACCGAGAGATCAAAACTATCTTGGAAAAGACTGTTGCGAGATCGAGGAAAGATTGGTCTATGAAGCTCGATGAATAGAACTGCATTCAAGACACCCATTGGAACAACTCCATACAGGCTTGTTTATGGAAAAGCGTGCCATCTCCCCGTCGAATTAGAGCATCGTGCATTTTGGGCGATCAAGAGCATTAACTTTGATTTGCAAGCGGCGGGAGAAAAGCGGTTGTTACAGTTAAATGAGTTAGATGAGCTACGTCTTGAAGCTTATGAAAACTCTAAGTTGTACAAGGAAAGAACGAAAAGGTGGCACGATAAGCACATCATGAGGCGTGAATTTCACGAAGGAGAGCTGGTTTTGCTATTTAACTCTCGATGGAAATTATTTCCTGAAAAACTTCGTTTGAGATGGTCCGGTCCATTCAAAGTCACTAAGGTTTTTCCTTATGGTTCGGTTGAAGTATGGAGCGAAGCTACTGGCTCATTTAAAGTTAATGGACAACGTCTCAAGCATTATAGAGAAGGCGAGCCTATTGAAGGGAAAGCGGTTTTCACCCTTTCCGATCCTCATTCAAATTGAGCGACATAGGTGGTCAAGCTAGATGACCTTAAACTAGCGCTTCTTGGGAGGCAACCCAAGTTTTCTAATCTTTATTTTATTTTATTTTTATTAAGTTTAATTTTTCATTACAAAAAAAAAACACAAAAATATTTTTCATTTGAGTTCATTATTTTTAGGATTAGTGTTACTATTGCTTAGTACTTAGTTTTTTTTTATACTTTTGTGTGTGTTTATTTCTTAGTTTTAATTTAGCTTTTTATTTTTATTTTTGAGTCCACTTATTTTATTTTCACTTATTTGAATTACTAATCAATTAACATAGGTTTAAGATTATTTGATGTGTAGGTGCTAGTATAACTACTCGTTGTTGTGTGTCCGCTGACTTTGCAACACCCGTTGAGAGCTGCTAACACTCGTCACTGCTGGGCACGCTGATAACCCAGCGTTCGCTGGTCTGGAAGTTGCTCGATCTGATTAAGTCGCTGCAATTCCAGCGTTCGCTGTTCGTTGGCTATTCGTAGGCGCGAATCTGCCTAGCCCGCTGCTCATCCAGCGTTCGCTGGTATTGGAGGGGTTTTGGGATGCTGCTATTATTATATAAAAAAAAAAGATTTGAGAAGAATATCGATTAAAGAAACGGCGACAGAAGAACAGAGCAAGAAGCACTCGCGCGGCCAGCGGACCCCCCCCTCACCCCGGCCACCGCCGGCGTGCATCGGTAATCTCAGACCACCGGCGCGCCTCTGACCGCCGGTGAACCCCGTTGTTCGAATCAGACGCCGAATCGCTCCTTACCTTGCTCTGAATTCGAACCAGCCAAGAGCAATCAAAAGCCCTAAATTCGAACTACATTGGGGGTTTTTGATTTTTCCTTGCACATGGAGTTGAATACTTGATGCAATTGGATTAATTGGACAAATTAGAGATTCTTCTGGATTATTTGGGACGAATTCATGGACAATCTCGACAATTCTTGGACACTTCTTCCACTTCTCATGATTTCCTGAGCTTGGAGTTCGTAAGTTCCATCATCATCAAGTTCTTGATTTATTATGGTTGAGGATCGATTTTGATATTGCTTTGGTAATGATATTACTGTTGATTTTGATATTACAACTGATTTGGTGGTAATTTTTGATAATTGTGCTTTATTGCAATTATTAATTAATTGTCACTTTGGTCAATTGAAGTATTAAGTGGTGATTGGTGTGATAATTGGGGACTAATTTGAGATTGTGCTTTGCCTTGGTGGTCTTGGACAATTGAATTGATTTTGCGATTTGGTGAATTGAATTGGTGTATTTTTGGTTGCTTTTTGGTGTTAATTTCTTGGCATCATGAAACCCACCAAAAGAGACCTCTCAAAATCCAAAGCTAAGGCCAAATCCGCTTCACTACGAGCCACTAAGCCGAAACCAAAGAAAAATGCCCCTCCACCACCTTCTACCTCACCTACACCCGAACCAAACACTCAACCTTCCTCCATCCTAGATTTTCCATGGCTTAATCAAGCACAAAGAGAACTTTGCGCTTCTCTTCAGAAACGAGAGATCAAACCCACCCTTCGTTACTCTTCACATGATGCTAAGGAATTAGGGGTGGATGATTGTTTGCAACGAGTTGCTCAAAAGCATGGGTTCTCTAAGATCCTTCACTTGAACGAGGAGGTTTATCCAGTGTTGGTTTTGGAATTTCTTTCATCTTTAGAAGTCTCGAAGAAGGGTGATATTACCTTTTCGTTAGGTGGGGTGAAGAAAAAGATGAGTCCAAGAAAAGTTAATGAGCTTTTTGGCTTCCCTTCTGATGGTACTAATGGTCCAGAGTCTTTTAACTCTTTTTGTGAGAATACTCCTGGCAAACAGTTTGTTGCAAAATCCTTTTGGAAGGAAGTCACGGGTCGACATGATTGGGTAGTCGGCTATACTAAATCTTTTGCTTTTGTGAATCCGACTATTCGCATCTTGCATCGCTTTTTGCTTCAAGTGTTCTATCCTAAGGATGAGAGTGGGCAAGTTGCCACTAATGATATTCGAATGCTTTGGTGGTTTGAGCATGGTGATCCTAATTTGATGGACCAATTAGACTTTGGCCAATTATTGATTGCTGCATTTATATGGGAAAGAGATCATGGCAAGAAGCCTATTACTATGGGTAGCTTTGTTACTGTCTTTGCACGAGATGTTGAAATTGATTTATCTTCTTATGCCAAATTACCATCTCATGCCTTGCTCGATATTCGACAAATGGCGACGTATAAGTGGCTAGTGCGCGTTGATGATGCACAGTATGCATGGTTTGTCAAGGGAGAAGGCAAGGGTGCTGAGCCGATTTCTTATGCTCGTCTCCCTGATCCTGCTACTTGTTTGAGCAGTCTTGATGCTCTATTGTTCACTCCTGGTGCTTCTTCTTCTGCACATTCCGATGCGGCTCCTGCTAACAATGTAGATCTCTTTGCCCATCGTCCATATGTGCCACGAGATCAGAGCAGTCTTTCGGGTCATGCGCACCCATACACTTGGATGTCTCGTTCCGAGGTATTTGATCCTCATGTTTCTCCTTTGGCACCAGTCACGACTCGAGAATTCAGGCTCTTTATGGATTGTTTTGCGAGTTTTTCTCAAGACGTGATTGATCAGTTTGATCGGCTTGAGCGGAGAGTAGCAGATATTGGTTCCGAGGTTGCTTCTTTACGTCAACAGTTGAAAGCTTCTGGCACCACCGCTTCCACTGTTGATGTTATTCCTGAGGCTCGTACTGAGTGAGCTTCTCTTTCTCTTCCCTCTGTTTTATGTCTTTTCACAGTGTGGACACTGTGTTTCATTTAGCTTGGGGGAGGGATACTTATCTTTATTTGCTTTCTTAGTGTAGTTTTTATTGCTTTCGTAGGAATGTTGTACGGTTTGTACCGTCCATTAGGGGTGGGAGTTTACTTGCAACCAAAAAGATTGTACTGCTTTCTAGTGTTAGTGATCATGGTAGTTGCATTGCATTTGCATTCATGTGTCTAGATATCCTATATATGACTTTCGAATCGTGTGCGGATTTTATTTGACTCTTGAGCATCTTTTGATCATAGTTATGATTCCGAAATTAAGTCGGTCTGGTTTATACATTGATAACTATTTGACATCATGTGATACGATTGAATGGTTTGTGGTAAGATGGTTGTCCTATTTCAAGTATAGCTGGCCAATTCTCTTGCTTAATGCCTTACTTTGTGTTTGGTGAATGATGCAATATGTTATATTTTTTGACTTGAGCTTGAGATCAATAGTAACTTGTTGTCGGAACATGCATACCGCACATGATAAAGGCCCTCTTTGATTTTAGGTAGCTTCCAGAAGTATATATTAGATACATTTGCTTCCGTCTTGATCCTATGTTGTAGCTTTGTCCTTTCATTTGATATTTAACCACATTACAAGCCTATTAATTAATGATGGGGGTTGTTATGATTAGATGACTACTCATGGTGGATAGTTGGGAGTATGATTTTGTTTGAAGGAAGTTATAGTTTGTAATGAGCTCTTGTATATTCTGTAATTAATTGTTTATTTTATTATTAAAAAAAATCCAAAAAAAAAAACAAAAAAAAAAATAGAAAAAAGAAAAAAGAAAAAAAAATGAAAAGAAAAGAAAAATCCAAAAATATGTTTTAGTTTTCTTAGTAGTTCCCTCTCAATAAATGGGGTGATAAGTTGGTTATTCATGTATCTTTGGCATACTGATGCTTGTATAGTTATGGTTCGGTGATATGTGGAGCTTATGCTTTGACTTGCTGAAAGAGAGCAACAACATGGACGAGCTTCACAGCTTGTTAGAGGCGGCCCGGCTTTTTATGCTTAGGAGGGGGTGTATTCCATTCACGTACCTCCTACCGCCCCACTTGGAATTTATTCCATGCGAAGTCTCTACGTCTTTCGACGAAGAGCTTCTCTTGTTGCGCTCTTGTAGTTGGAGTTGTTTAGCCTTGGTGTTGGCTATGATCTTCATTGCGATTTCTCATTTGCTCCCCAAGTTAGACCTACGCTCACATTATCCAAATTATATCTTACCCTTTCACCCTAGCCTCATTACAAGCCATGATAAAGACCTTTTGATCGGTAGTATGTTTGGTTTCTCAAGTGAAATTGATTTCTTGCTTTGGTCACCTTACCCATTATTGCATCATATTCATATGTCAAGGTGTGCGGCGACGACTAGCTTGATTTAGGAATTGCTTGAGGTATAGTTTGGTTGATTCAGTTGTCTCATGATGTCTTGTGGTTCTATATGTATCCGAGCTTGATTTCTGCTTTAATAACTTTGGTTGATTGTTTGCTCGAGGGTTGGATTGGTCTTATTCTGGTTCATTGAAAGTCATGTCCATCATATTTCTTTGTTTGATTTTGTCGTTGCTTAGGGACAAGCAACAGTTTAGCTTGGGGGAATTTGATGAGTCATATTTATATAGGGTTTTTAGGCATTTTTAGGTGCATTTTTAGAGCATATTAGTTCATATAGTTGCATTTTAGGCATTTTTTGTATAAATTATCCATTTTGTGCTCTATTACGCTTCGTTTGTGGTTTTTCTTAATTTTCAGGTAGTTTTATATCTATTTGGAAGCTTTCGAAGCAAAACCGTACGAATTGGATGGTTCTAGGAAGAGAGTTGAAGATCATGGATGTTTTGATCGAGGAATATCATCATTTGAAGTCTATTTGGCATCCATGAGGGTCGTGGCATAGCTTGTTGGGTTGAATTTGAGCTGAATTTGAAGAAACACCATCGTTTGCGAAAGTACAGTTTGACCACTCTTCACTATTTCGGTCATATCTCGAGATGTACTTATCGGTTTGATGCGATTCAAGTTGCATTGGAAACTAGACTCGAAGAGCTTCGCAACGGTAAGTCAGACGCCTCAAGGCGATGCCTAAGCGTGAGTTATAGCCATTCAAAGTTGGCCCAACGTTCCAGGTGCTGAAACCAGCGGACGCTGGTTCTTCCCTTCGATCTGTTGCTGCTGCTGCCTAGGCCGCTGGATACCCAGCGCCTGCTGGACGGCCTACAGCTGTGCTATGAGATAGCGATCATTAGAGTCCTACTTTATCTTTGTTTCCTATTTTATTTCCCACTCTAATTAGGATAGGATTATAATTAGGAAAGAAAAAAATAAAAAACACGGACAGGCTATTACGTTAGAAGAGATCGACACTTGGGTATTGGGATTATTGCTGTAACGTTTTTCTTCTCTTCTCTTGTTCTCTCTTCCATTCAACATTCAAGTTTTATTATTCCTCCATTAATTCAAGTAATATTTTCTTCATCCCTTCTCTCTATCATTGTTATTAATTATGTCTTTTCTTATTATTGCTTTTGTTTGTTTAATTAATATGTGTGAGTAGTTTTCCCCAAATTCTAGGGTTAGGATGAACCCTAATATGGATTAATTTTGCAATTAAATTCCCAATTCCCGAATTGATTAATTTATAATTCATTTATTTTAGGGTTGGTTTTAATTCTCAATAATTGACTAGAAATAGTATTTATTGAATGTGATTAGGTCTGCAATGAAAGTTGATTCTTAATCGACTTAAGAACCCTAATTTAAGATAAAGGAAATCACTATGAAAGTATTGATTGAATTTGTTAGGATGTTAGGATGCTTTACTTAAAGTCTTCAAATTGCATGATTCCATGAAAATAGGCATGATTGCTTTATTGAGGAAGCTATTGGTTGATCGAAAGAAATCACTAGTAATATTAGGGCGCGCCTATCCTATGAATTATATGTTAATTGATTGAGGAAATGGGAATTGCTTGTTGAATTCATTCATATTAGTGGGGATTTCTAAACCTAGAATTGTTTTTAATAATTGATTAATCCTTGTTTTATTCAATTATTGTTTTTAGTTAATTAGTTTAGTTGTCATTTAGCTTTAGTTTAGTTAATCATCAATCAATAATTTTTATTAATTGCTTAGCATCAATTGAATTATTTTAGCTAATTTAAACCATTTAGTCTCTGTGGGATCGACCCTTGCTGCCCTACTACATAGTTAGGAGGTCTAGTTAGGATTTTATTTTTGATAGGACCGCGACAGCCTTTCACGCAGCGTCCTAACTATGTTAGGATAATATGACTCACCCGAAGATAGGGACGCCGCCCTAATAGTTTGTGGCATCTGGGAGACCAGCTTGGCGACCGAGCTGCTGAAGGCCGACCTGTCTGTGACGACCGTTTCTGGCTCGTGGACCACCAACGCCAGAGCAGAGTCTTGCTTAATCTCAGATTGATCAGTCGTGTCCAACTAATCAACAGGAACAAAGTCCAGCTCCTTCTCTCCCACTGCCGGGGTATCGATGGACGGCTCCTCCTTCAAGACTTTGTCCTTTGGAGGAAGGATGGTTTTCCCTCCGATCCCTTTGCCGGCTGGGGTGGTCTTCTCCATCTTCTTTTTTACAAAGCCCTTAGGCTTCTTGGTTGGAGGCTGATCCGTGGCCGGTGCAGGCCTCTTCTTAGACGAAGAAGACTTCCCAGGCGGAGCCTTGTTGGTTGGGGCATTTTTCTGCAAAAATAAACAAGTTAGGAGAATGATCGTCTAAAGAAGGAAAAGCTAAAATGTGTTTTGGACGGACCCTAATTGCTAAAAGAAGCCGTCCAATTAAACTCCAGACGAGGGTTGGTCGATGAAGGAAGTCGTCCAAGCATGGACGGCCTCTTTCTTCAAATCAACCTCGTCCAAGGCTTTCATCACGCTCCAGACGAGGATGGTGCGACGAAGCAAAGCGTCCGAAAATTGGACGCCTTCCTTCCTCGAAGGACCCTCGTCCAAGAATTAACGAACACTTTGGACGGGCAATCCAGGGCCTAGTCCAAGATCTTCCTCACACTCCAGATAATGATGGTGCGACGAAGGAAACCGTCCGAAAATTGGACGCCTTCCTTCCTCTAGTGACTCTCGTCCAAGATCAAGTAATCACCTTGGACGGGCTAGCCAGGGCCTCATCCAAGGCCATTATCAAATTAAAGACGAGGAATGGTTACTAAAGGAGGCCGTCCAAGTATGGACGCCTTCCTTTCCCGACCAACATTCGTCCGAAGTTAAAAAAGCCAAAGGAAGCCGGCCATATGTGGCCGCTTTCCTTCCATAAAGGACCCCCGTCAAAAAAATAAAAAATAAAAAAATAAAAAAATTAAAATATATCATTACGAGAGTTTCAGCCCTCTTCTCGACGCTTGTCTTGGCGAACTCCTTCCATAAGTTGTCTGAAAACTTGGACATACCACTAGTGGAAAAAACCTTATCTGTCACTTGGTAACATATTCGGTTTTTACAAAACCGCATCCGAAAATCATTAAAAAAATGGGAGGGAAAGATTGGCGGAAAATCTGATCCGGTCCTTTAGTGAACCGGATCAGATTTTAGAAACCGCTCCGGTTTTCTAAAATCTGATCCGGTTGACAAGACCGGATCAGATTTTTCGTTCATTTCTCGCTCCTCTGCCTGCTTGTTCCCTTAGAACGGCCCAAAAGGAACGGCCCATTTCTCTCGCCTAATATGATAAACCCTCCATCTATTCCCCTCACTCCCCTCCATCCTCTACTGATCCCTCATCAAACACCTCTCCTCTCACCCCCCCCATAAACCTTAACTCTATCCTCTTTTCCGTTTCCTCGCTCCTCCCGAACCTAAAATCTTGGAAAGTTTAGCGATGGCGGCACTTCAGTACTTGGAAACATAGAGAAACTCGCATCCAGAGCTCTCAGAATAGTACAATACTCTAGCAGATCTGTATCAGAAGAAGCTCTGGCATCAGCTTACTCTCGAGCTTGAGAAGTTCGTCGCTCTCGCAGTATTTCAGGTCCGTACTTCGTTTTTTACATCGTTGAGTTTTTTTTTGCTTTTTTGATGATTGAAATTTTGAATTCGATGTTGCTTTTGCCGCAATTGATTCGTGTTTTACTGATTTGTGCCGGATTTCGCGGAATTTAGGTTTTTGTGATGAGTAGGTTGATTATAGCGAGGTTAGGGTTTTTAGGGATCGATCTTGTGAGGATTTGAGCGGAATTAGGGTTTGCGCTCTTTGCCTTCTCTCTCTCAAAACTTCCCCTAAATTCTATAATCATTCAAAATTTCAACAACTTTAACTCATCTAATCAAACTCAAACTATAATCACAAATACCTAATTACTTAAAATTCAATTACTACTACTAATTAGAAGAATAAGCAAACTTATAGAAATTGATTCTTACTCTTTCTTTTTTAATTTCTCTTTCATGGTGGTTTATCATCTTTTTTGATTGATTCTTCCATGGCAGAAACATACAAGTCTTCTTCTTCTTCAGTTGAGAGGAATCTTCGATACCCGAAGATTGAACTCCATGATTATGAACCTCGCGTGTTTCCTCAGCAGGTAATTGAAATTTGTTGCTGATTTTTTTTGTTTTTACTTGAATTATGCAATTCGTTGTTTGATTCAACGTAATCTACTATTTGATTGACTAATTGATGGTGTGATCGGAATTTGCTATTCTAGGTTGAATTATAGTGTAGAATTATGTTTTCTAGGTTTTTGTTTTGATCATTCTGTTTAGGAATTTGTAAAGTGTTGCTTATTTATATTGTATTTAATATTTTTGGATCATCTCTAATTGATTAGTAGTTTTTTTTAGAGAATGATTAGTAGTTGTATAGAGAAGACTGAAAATTGTGATCATCTTGGAATTTGATATTATTTGCTTGTTGGATAGAATGAGAATTGTTTTATTTAGCCACTTCTTCCATTACTCCCTTGCGTGAAGTTGCTAAAGAAGAAACTTATAGCGTTTCTCTTGACTGTTCGAAGTTCGAACTTTCGATCCACTCGTTAATCAACGAGAATTTGAAGTGGTAGACACTGTAGTAATGAAAGTTACTAATTTAGAAAGCATGGAAATATGTTTTGTAGTATGTTTAGCTTATTTGAATACCTATCCTTGAAATAAGAGCAAAAAGGATGAAGTTCGATGCTATTATAACTTATTTAAGATACCAACTTTCTAATCATTTAGAAAGCATGGAAATATGTTTTGTAGTATGTTCATCAACGACAGCTGATGATTGGTTTATATGCTTGAATTATGCTTAGTTTTTAATAGTTTTTGTGATAGTTTTTAGGCTAATTTAGGCTAAGTTCATTCCGTTTCTTTCTTTTTGTGCATTTTTCCTCCCTTGCTCTCTTTCTTTGGGTGCTTGTTTACATTTCAGGACTTGGAAGTACGTTTGGAGGGTCTATGCACAAGCCCGAGGCAAAGCGTTGAAGAAATGGAGCACCAAGGAGCTCGAAAGAAGAGAAAAAGGGCGAAGAAGTAGCTGACCCGAGGGCCCGGGTGTGTGGACCCGTCCGGGTCAGCCCAACCAGGCAAACCAGCAACGCCCTTCAGCAGACCCGCCCGGGTTTGTTGACCCGAGGGCTCGGGTCTTCCAACCCGCCCGGGTCGCTTTGATTGGGAAACCAAAAATGTTCCTGCCATTTGGACCCGCCCGAGTCGGGTGACCCGAGTGCTCGGGTTTTGTCACCCGAGAGCTCGGGTCATTTCACGCGCCCGGGTCGGGTCATTTTTTCGGAAACGATTTTGCGATTTTGTTTAACTTAATGCGGGGGCTGTTTTGTAATTCTCTGATTTATTTCTTGTGAGTATAAAAGAGGGACTCCTCTTATTTTTACTGAGGCAATTATTAACTAGAGATTAGAGGGAGATTAAATCTTGTTTTAGCATTCAAACTCTAGAACAAAACCCTAGGAGAGAGAAAGTGAAGGTTTGAAGCTTTTGGATCTCCATTCTTCATTTATGAAAGCTTAAAGTTGGTAATTTTTGTTTATTTATCTTCTTTTCTTCCATTGATCTTGCTTATTACATGTTTGGTTTGTTTAGATCCTACTTTATTAGTTGATTATTTGCATTTTACCTCTTTTCCTCCATGGTTATGGTGATTAAGTTACTTCAAGCTTTGTTTTGTGTTATTTCCATGATGTGTGAGTAGTTCCTTACTAGGGGAAGGGATGTAGCCTTCATTTACTCTTTAGATCTTAGATCTAAGTTAGGGGGTTAACTTTTGGGGTTGAACTTGTTGATCAAACTTATTTTACTTGGTTTGTTGGGTGCTTGATCACCACTTAACTTGCATATTTGGAGTTCCTAGTGAAGGATTGAGAGATGAAGCTAGGAATAAACTAAGTTTGGTTGCTAGATTAGGATTTCCATGAAAATAGGTATTTTCTAATTTAGGGAAACTTGATTAATCATGTTGTGCTTGATTTGGCTAGATTATTTGCTTATGCCATGAGAATAGGTCATGAGTGACTAATCAAGCTCCTCTAATTAGCTCGAGAGAGTAATTAGAGTTCATATGTTCGTGATTTTCCCCTTGTGATCCCCCATTTGTTTCCCCTTGGCTTTGATTTTGGATTCTTGGATTGAGTGTTGGTGAATCCCCCTAACCCCCTAGTTTCTTTTATCCCTGTCTTAACTTCTTTGTTTAAATTACTTGTTGATTTACTTTGCAATTTTCCTAGTTTATTTAGATTTTAGAATCATCGTTAAACTCTTAAAAAACCCAAAAATTGATTTAGCTCATTGTAGTTAGCTAATTACTCTTGATTTAACCCTACTTCCTTGTGGATTCGACCCTATACTTATCCTATATTGGAAAAATTAGGTTATATTTGGCGAGTATACAACGACCCGTCAAATTTTGGCGCCGTTGCCGGGGAAGTAGCGGTTAACATTAGCTAATTGGTTAATTTTGAGACTAAATTGCCTTTTTCTTTATTTTGGTGTGTTTGCCTCTTGGTTGTTTTTACTAATATTCTCCTTAGCTTTGTTGGTTGCATGTCACGGAGATTGAGGGGCGATCCAACCATCCCCATCGATCATAACCTTGAAAATACTTTGAGGCAATTAAGGAGAATCTTTAGGGAACCTACGGTCCAACCGGGTGTTGAACAACCGGGTTTTGAGCAAGAGTCTTCTATCTCCACTACTTCTAGCACTATGGGGGATGAGGCTCCTAGAGCATTACGGGATTTTGGACATCCCGAGGCATTTGAACTCAAAAGTGGTATTCGCCGTCCAACTACTACCGCCAACTTCGAATTTTCTCCGCATTTGATTCGCATGATCAAACAAGAGCCCTATGGGGGTATGACTCATGAGTGCCCTCTTGAGCATTTTGGCTAACTTCTTGGAGCTATGTGCCACGGTGAAGCAAAATAATGTGAGTCAAGAGTTTGTGAGGCTCAACCTATTTCATTTCTTTCTTGTGGGCAAGGCTAAGAAATGGTTGCAATCTATTCCGAAAGAATCTTTGACAACATGGGCACAAGTTACCACGGCTTTTGTGGATGAGTTCTATTCTCAAGAGAAGACCTCCGAAGCTTGGAGGAAGATAGCTAATTTCTCTCAAGAGGAGGATGAGACATTGTATGGAGCTTGGGATAGGTTCAAAGATCTTCGAAGATCTTGTCCTCACCATGGTTATAGTCAATGGATGCTTATGCAAAGCTTCTATGATGGTCTCCTCCCTATGACCCGTGTAAGCCTTGATTCGGGTGCGGGAGGCCAACTAACAAAGCTTCCGGTTGACAATATTGAGCCTACAATTGAAGAGGTAGTACGACACTACTCTTGGGGAAATTCTACTAGAACCGCAAGCATGAAGAGTGCAAGCAAAGGCAAGTATGATCTTGATGCCATTGACCATATCAATGCAAAACTTGATACCCTTGCAAAGAAATTGGAAAAGGTAAGCTTGGCATCTCCTAGCCAAAGTACTTCTCAAGCTTTTTCTTGTGAGATTTGTGGTGGGTCGGACCACGCTAGCTCTTATTGTGGTGGGTCTATGGACCATGTTGCTTGGGTGAATACTAGGGGTGAGGGAAATCCTAACTTCAACAACCAAGGGAGATGGAATAACAATGTAAGTGGAGGATGGAAGAACCCTCAGCCACCCCAACCTTACCAAGCTAGACCACCCGGATTCCATAACCCCCAACAATCATTCACACAACCACTCCCTAGAGCTCCCTTTGAACCAAATCAACCAAAACAATCCTCCCTTGAATCCACTCTCCAACTTTTCTTAGCTCAAGAAACAAAAACCAATGCCGAGAATGATAGGAAGTTTGGAGACATACACACCTCCCTCCAACAAATGAATGCCCACAATAAGATCATTGAAACCCAACTTGCCCAAGTCGCTCAACAAGTGAGCAATAACCCTTCAAACTCTTCCACACAACTTCCTAGCCAACCCATTATCCGAGAGCAAGCTAAAGCGATTACTTTGAGATCCGGGGCTCACTATGAGGGTCCTAAGATGCCCACACTTGATGATGCTAACCCCTCCAATGAGAGTGAGAATGTGGATAGTGAAGTTGATAAAGAGATTGAAAATGTCGTTGTGGAAGACATTATGAGGATGAGACTCCCATAGTCGTTGAACACGAAACATCAAGCAACGAGCCTCCTCCAATGAAGAGCTACACTCCTCCGGTCCCATATCCTCAAAGGTTAGCAAAGAAGCACTTCAATGACAAATTTGTCAAGTTCCTTGAGGTAATGAAGGGCTTGCAAGTTCACATCCCATTTCTCCAAGCTATGGCTCAAATGCCCACCTATGCCAAATTTCTAAAGGAACTTCTTTCTAACAAGTCCAAACTTGAAGAAAGTTCCACCATTGCTCTCACCGCCGAAGTTAGTGCGGTCCTCCAAAACAAGCTCCCTAAAAAGCTTGAAGATCCGGGGTCTTTCTCCATACCATTGAGAATTGGAGATTTGGAGCCAAAGAGAGCATTGGCCGATCTTGGGGCTAGTGTAAGCCTAATGCCACTCTCCATTGCAAAGAAGCTCAACTTTGAGCTTAAGCCAACAAGAAGGGTGATACAACTAGCGGATCGCTCGGTTAAGGTGCCCGTTGGAGAATTGGAGGATGTTCCGGTGCAAGTTAGGAGAGTCTTCATCCCTTGTGACTTTGTAGTGATGGAAATGGAAGAAAGACTCCCAAGTCCCTCTTATTTTGGGAAGGCCTTTCTTGAAAACGGTCGGAGTGCTAGTTGACATGAAAAGAGATGTAATGACATTGAGGGTTGGTGATGAGAAAATGGAGTTTGCTTTCAATAGGAGCATGAAAGCGCCTATTATGGAAGAAGTGCATCGGATCGAAACCCTTGAGCAAGAAGTGTTAAGCCTAAGGGCTTTAGTTGAAGCAAGGGATCCTCTTGAGGATGTGCTACTAGGAGAAGATCAAGAGCAAGAAAGTGAAGCTTGGCATCTCAAAAAGGCAGTGGATAAAGCACCAATCTACCTACCTCCTAATTCGAACTTTGATATTTTAGAAGCTTCATTGAAAAAAGAGGAGAGGACCACGCCTCCTCCTACATGTGAGTTGAAACCCCTTCCCCCTTCTTTGAAGTATGTTTTTCTCGGAGATAACGAGACTTATCCCGTGATTGTCAATTCTACACTCAATGGTCCTTCTATTGACAAACTTCTTTGTGTTCTAAAACAACATCGAAGTGCCATTGGGTATATAATTGATGATCTCAAGGGTCTAAGTCCCACCTTGTGTATGCATCGAATTCATTTGGATGATGGTCAAACCTCCTCTATTGAGCCTCAAAGAAGGCTAAATCCTAACATGAAGGAGGTGGTAAAAAAAGAAGTTTAGAAACTCCTTGAGGCGGGGATAATCTACCCTATCTCGGATAGTAGGTGGGTTAGCCCTGTTCAAGTTGTCCCAAAAAAGGGAGGAATGACCGTCATCAAGAATGACAAGGGTGAGCTTATCTCCACAAGATCGGTCACCGGGTGGCGCATGTGCATTGATTATCGTAAGTTGAATAAAGCCACCCGGAAGGACCATTTCCCCCTCCCTTTTATTGACCAAATGCTTGAAAGATTGGCGGGTCATACCCATTTTTGCTTTTTGGATGGTTATTCGGGGTTCTTTCAAATTCCCATTCACCCCGATGACCAAGAGAAGACAACATTCACATGTCCATTTGGCACCTTCGCTTATCGAAGGATGCCATTTGGATTGTGTAATGCTCCTTCTACCTTCCAAAGGTGTATGAACGCCATTTTTTCGGACATGCTTGAATCAACCATAGAGGCTTTTATGGATGACTTCTCCGTGGTAGGTTCTTCATTTGACATTTGTCTCTCCAACCTTCAAAAGGTTTTAGAGAGATGTCAAAAGATGAATCTTGTTCTTAATTGGGAAAAATGTCATTTTATGGTTGAAGATGGCATAGTCCTCGGTCATAAGATATCTCAAAAAGGGATTGAGGTGGATAAGGCTAAAATTGAGGTTATTGAGAAATTGCCTCCCCCAACTTCGGTGAAGGGAGTGAGATCTTTTCCTGGACATGCGGGCTTCTATCGCCGTTTTATCAAAGATTTCTCAAAAATCTCAAAGCCCCTATCCAATTTGCTTCAAAAAGACAGTGAGTTTAAATTTGACAACGATTGCATGCATGTTTTTGAAACTCTAAAAAGGGCTCTAATTTCTGCTCCTATAGTGCAAGCTCCGGATTGGAGCTTGCCTTTTGAACTAATGTGTGATGCTAGTGATAGCACAGTGGGGGCCGTTTTAGGGCAAAGAAAATAAGGAAAGCTCCATGTGATCTACTATGCAAGCAAGACGCTTGATTCCGCTCAAAGGAACTATGCCACCACGGAGAAGAAACTCCTAGCAATCGTGTTTGCTTTTGACAAGTTCCGGTCATATCTTATGTGCTCCAAAGTGGTGGTGTACACGAATCATGCGGCTATTAAGTACCTCATGACTAAGAAAGATTCCAAGCCTCGTTTGATTAGGTGGATCCTTCTCCTACAAGAGTTTGATATCGAGATCAAAGACAAGAAGGGCACCGAAAATTCGGTTGCCGACCACCTCTCTCGCCTTCCTATGGATGATTCACATGACCTAGACCCTCCCATCAATGATTCTCTCCAAGATGATTTCCTCTATGCCATTAAGGCCATGTATGCTCCTTGGTTCGCGGATTTTGCTAATTTTCATGCTAGTGGAGTCATTCCGGATGACCTCAACTATCAACAAAGCACTATGTATGGGAGGACCCATACTTGTTCAAGAGGGGGGTGGATGGTATTTACCGGAGGTGTCTCCCGGATGATGAGATCGAGAATGTAATAGGGATGTGCCATTCATCCCCATGAGGTGGTCATATGGGAGCCGACAAGACCGTGGCAAAGATTTTACAATGTGGTCTATTTTGGCCAAGTATGTTCAAGGATGTTTGGGGCTTTGTCAAGGCTTGTCATCGGTGCCAAAGAGTTGGAAATATCTCAAAAAGGCATGAACTACCCCTTACAAGCATCTTGGAGTTGGAAGTTTTTGATGTTTGGGGGATTGATTTCATGGGCCCTTTTCCCTCCTCCCTTGGTAATCGTTACATCTTGGTAGCGGTTGATTACGTTTCTAAATGGGTTGAAGCAATCGCTTCCCCTACAAATGATGCCAAGGTAGTGGTCAAGCTATTTAAGAAGGTGATCTTCCCCCGTTTCGGAGTTCCAAGAGCCATCATTAGTGATAGGGGATCGCACTTTGCAAAGAAATCATTCAAGGCCCTTCTTGCTAAATATGGGGTGCATCACAAAATGGGTCTCTCTTACCACCCTCAATCTAGTGGTCAAGCGGAGATATCTAATAGAAAGGTCAAGCTCATTTTGGAGAAGACGGTAAATCGATCTCGAAAGGATTGGTCTTCCAAGTTGGACGATGCATTGTGGGCCTATCGCACGGCCTACAAAACCCTATTGGCATGACACCTTACAAGCTTGTTTATGGAAAATCGTGTCATTTTCCCGTAGAATTGGAGCACAAGGCTTATTGGGCCATCAAGGCTTTGAATTTTGACCTTCAAGCTTCGGGTGAAAGAAGGATGCTTGACGTTCATGAGCTTGAGGAGCTTAGGAGGGACGCCTATGAGAGCTCCCGGGTATACAAAGAGAGAACAAAGGCTTGGCATGATCAACGAATCATGAAAAGGGAATTCAAAGTTGGTGACAAAGTCCTTTTGTTCAATTCGAGGTTGAGGTTATTTCCGGGCAAGCTCAAATCAAGGTGGAGTGGTCCATTCACCGTGCATCAAGTATCCCCACATGGTGCGGTTGAGATTTGCAATAATGCAAAAGGGTGTTTCAAGGTGAAGGGGCAAAGACTCAAGCAATACTATGATGGTGCGCCAATTCAAGAAGCTTACTCTATTGCACTTGAGGATTACTCCCCTCCTAATGATTGAAGATTTATCGTAGTCAAGCTAATGACTTAAAACAAGCGCTTAACGGGAGGCAACCCGTTTTTCTCACTTATTTCTATTTCTTTTTCTTCTTTTAGTTTTGATTTACTTGGAATAATGGTTTATCACATATTATTATGGCATTTGAAATGCTTGTTATGGTGATTTTGTGATTTGGGTATTGTTAGGTTTGCTTGGGAGAATTTTGAAGCAAAGGAAGGTGAAGAACAAACGAAAAAAGAACAAAGTCGGAGCTGACTCGAGGGCCCGGGTCATATGACCCGCCCGGGTCGATGAAATGAGTGTTGCAAAAATGGCCACTGCCAAGCAGACCCGCCCGGGTCAAGAAAAAACCCGCCCGGGTCACTCGACCCGAGGGCTCGGGTGTGGTGACCCGCCCGGGTCGGTTGTTTGTGTACAAAAAAAAATCTGGCCTGATGCCGACCCGAGGGCTCGGGTCATTCTACCCGCCCGGGTCGGGATGTCAGTGGGCAAAACCGGTTAATTTTTCTAACTCTTCATTCTTTTCTTCACTCCTCCTTCATCTTCAACGTCTCAACTCTCTCTAACCCTCTTCAAACTTCAAACCCTAACTTCCTAAATCTCACTTAAATCACTCACTCACCACTCAAAAACTTAAAAATCCCTCACAAATCTTCATCCTCATCAACTTTCCTCCACAAATTTCAACTTTTTCTCCTTCAAAAACCCCATCTCCACCATTTTTCACCATTTTCTCTCTCCTCAAAATTTTACCACAACTCTCAAATTCATCATTTTCCACTCAAATCTCTTCACAAATTCTTCCTAAAACATCATTCCCCCTTCATTTCTCTCATAAAAAACTAAAAAACAAACAAAAAAAATTTCATTTTTTTTCCACCCTCACCACTAAGTTACGGGATTTTGAATTTCTGAGCAACAAGTAATTTGAAGCATGGAGAAGAGGAATTCAAAGCGGATTAGACAAGCGGGGCAAGCTAGCTCAAGCCAACCACCACATGGGGAAAACGTCTCGGGGAATGATGCCCCCGGTGAGTTTCATGATCCCGAATTTCCTTTCATTGTTTTTGCTGGCTTAGAACATTTTAATAGATTTCAAGCCCTTAAGGCTAAGGAATTCGCCCCTACCCGTTTTGTTAATGAGACCTTGTTGTCTTTATGGGGGATTCGGAGGGATGTAAATAATATAGCTGACGGATTGAATATGAAAAAAGTGTTATTGATGAGAAAAAAACTTATAAATGCTTAACACTTGAATTCTTAAGCTCCTTGGAAATAACCGGAGAGGAACGGTTTGCGTGCTCAACTGGAGCCGAGGCCGTTCTCACATTTAGGTTGGGGAATGTTGCTCGTTCTATGCCTATTGGTGATTTTGCTGACATTTTTGGATTACAAATTGAATTGAGCACCACTCCCGCACCTTCTTTCAACCTTTATGAATGTTGGAGTAAGTTGAGTGACGGAAAAAGTTACGATGCTACAAATGCTAATGACTCACTCATACACCAACCAGCTATCCGGTACTTCCGCAAGTTTTTGGGGAACACTATCTTTGGGAGAAAGGATAACTCCAAGGTAAGTCAGTCGGAACTTATGATCATAGGTTCTTACCTATGGGATAAGAGAAAGCTGAACATACCTTTGATGTTTGCCCGCCATCTCCAAAGGGTAGGAACCCCAAGAACTCTCGGACGTGGGTCGATTGTTGTAGGCGGTTTGATTACCGCCATTGCTGAACACTTTAGGGTTCGCCCTAAGACCCCCGAGGTCCCAGGGCCGACCCTAATAAACCAACAACACCTACAAGATGCGCGTTGGTTTACAGTGACTGGAATACATTTTACTTGGAAGATTGGTAAAATGTCTTCCATTCAATTTCCAAATCGCCGCATCACCGAGATTAAAACGGGGCAAGTCAACTATCTCATCCAGGAAGCCGCGGAGGAAGGTGCGGAGATCCGCACCTACCATAGGCGGGATCCCCATGAGTTTGCCTCCTCTTCTTCCGCCCCTCCCCCTCCTCCTTCCCAACCCCATCCCACCTATGTTCCCGACTATGCCCCTATTTATGCCCATATAGATAGGCGGTTTGATAGTTTTGAACAAAGACTAACCACCTTCCCACAAGAGATGCGAGAGAGTTTTACCCCCATCTTGCAATTCTTTCATGATAACAGCATGGTCCCTCCCGGCACTCCCTACCCCTCCTATATGCAACCCCCTCAACCCCCCGAGGGGGAGGACCTCGACCCTTGAGTTGGTCTCTCCCCATTGTTCTTCCTTTCACACCGAGGACGGTGTTTGGTTTGGCTTGGGGGGTATTTTCATGATTTGGGTAGTTTTTACTTGATGGTGTAGGCGTTAGGAGATCCTTGTTGCTATTTTGATTGAATTGTTGTTTGTGATTGTGGTTAAGCTTGGTGAATGGGCCAATGCTTGTTAATATGTGGTGAACTATGATTTCATTTTTCTTATTTGCTTATTTTCTTAGTTTTTAAATATAAAACCCAAAAACAATTTTCTTTCTCATTTCTTTTTTTTCTTATTTCCTTGTTTTAGCTTTATCTCTTTCCTTTTCTTTCCCTTCTTTTTCAATGTTTGCTTTTAGTTCAAATATAAAAAAAAAAAAGAAAAAAAAAACTGGAAAACAAAGAAAAACAAAAAGAAGTTTTAGCCTTGAATAAAGTTTTGATTTCCTTGCCCAAGGAAGATTCTAGTTGATGATATTTGTGGATTCCTTGCTTGGATTTTGAGTATATGTTTAGAGGCTCCTTTTGGAAGAGTGTGAGCTTGGGTTGTGGTGCTTTAGGAGGTGATTAATCTTGATTGCATTAGAAGCAACCAAAGTGAAACCAATGAATGCTCAATTGGATGTCTAGTCTTGATTCTTGACTATGTTGATCATGCTTGAATAAATTTAGCTTCAAATTTGCGGTCCCTAGTGTCCCTAGATATGCTCATCATGTCCCCAAACAAAACTCTACAAAAAGCTTAGTTTTTACTTCTTTTCGTTTGTAATAAGTGGTACAAAAAGCCACAAGTTCTTATGTCTCTCTTTAGTGAGTAACTTCACATTTGTATAGCAAAAATTCTCATAATAAGGGAAAAAGAAAAAGCCAAAAACAGTCAAAAAAGGCGTGAAAAATGAAAAAAAAAAGTGAAGAAAAACGAAAAGCAAAAAGAGTAGAAGAATTCCAATAAAAGAGGTCAATTTGTGGATGCCTCCCACACTTAGTACTATTTTTCTAAAGTTTTGAGTAGAGGGGAGTCTAAGGCTTGTTTGTGTGTCTAGGGATGGTGGACTAGTAATTTGAGCTTCTATAACACTTGAAGGGCTCTAAATCTTTTTGATAGCTAGGTGTTCTCTAATGAGCGAGTAAAAGGCCTAATTAGGTATCCTTTTGCAATCTTGATTAATTGCTTTCTCTACCCATAACCTATGAGTACACTTGAAAATTAGTTGTTTTGAAAGTTGTTCTCCATCCTTGCTTGTGAACCATTTCATTGATAGTTAACTTGGGCATTACTCTTGATCTTGATTGAATAAATTGTTGATGAAAACTAGAGTTGTGGGTTTGAAAACTCTTTGGAAACCCTCGCGAGATCTCACTCGCCCTTTAGAGCGATCTAGGGGTTTAAAGAGCTTGTTGCATGTGCTAAATGCAATCGTGATTCCTACGAAAATGAGTTAGTGTAAATTCTTTATCCTTCATTCCCTTTTCATTTTCTTTTCTTTCCTCTTTCTTCTTCATTTTGCTTTCAAATAAGTTTTCATCCTCCTACTTGTGTTTTAGTCTATATTGCTTGAGGACAAGCAAAGATCTAGCTTGGGGGAGTTTGATGATTGGTTTATATGCTTGAATTATGCTTAGTTTTTAATAGTTTTTGTGATAGTTTTTAGGCTAATTTAGGCTAAGTTCATTCCGTTTCTTTCTTTTTGTGCATTTTTCCTCCCTTGCTCTCTTTCTTTGGGTGCTTGTTTACATTTCAGGACTTGGAAGCACGTTTGGAGGGTCTATGCACAAGCCCGAGGCAAAGCGTTGAAGAAATGGAGCACCAAGGAGCTCGAAAGAAGAGAAAAAGGGCGAAGAAGTAGCTGACCCAAGGGCCCGGGTGTGTGGACCCGCCCGGGTCAGCCCAGCCAGGCAAACCAGCAGCGCCCTTCAGCAGACCCGAGGGCTCGGGTCTTCCAACCCGCCCGGGTCGCTTTGATTGGGAAACCAAAAATGTTCCTGCCATTTGGACCCGCCCGAGTCGGGTGACCCGAGTGCTCGGGTTTTGTCACCCGAGAGCTCGGGTCATTTCACCCGCCCGGGTCGGGTCATTTTTTCGGAAACGATTTTGCGATTTTGTTTAACTTAATGCGGGGGCTGTTTTGTAATTCTCTGATTTATTTCTTGTGACTATAAAAGAGGGACTCCTCTTATTTTTACTGAGGCAATTATTAACTAGAGATTAGAGGGAGATTAAATCTTGTTTTAGCATTCAAACTCTAGAACAAAACCCTAGGAGAGAGAAAGTGAAGGTTTGAAGCTTTTGGATCTCCATTCTTCATTTATGAAAGCTTAAAGTTGGTAATTTTTGTTTATTTATCTTTTTTTCTTCCATTGATCTTGCTTATTACATGTTTGGTTTGTTTAGATCCTACTTTATTAGTTGATTATTTGCATTTTACCTCTTTTCCTCCATGGTTATGGTGATTAAGTTACTTCAAGCTTTGTTTTGTGTTATTTCCATGATGTGTGAGTAGTTCCTTACTAGGGGAAGGGATGTAGCCTTCATTTACTCTTTGGATCTTAAATCTAAGTTAGGGGGTTAACTTTTGGGGTTGAACTTGTTGATCAAACTTGTTTTACTTGGTTTGTTGGGTGCTTGATCACCACTTGACTTGCATATTTGGAGTTCCTAGTGAAGGATTGAGAGATGAAGCTAGGAATAAACTAAGTTTGGTTGCTAGATTAAGATTTCCATGAAAATAGGTATTTTCTAATTTAGGGAAACTTGATTAATCATGTTGTGCTTGATTTGGCTAGATTATTTGCTTATGCCATGAGAATAGGTCATGAGTGACTAATCAAGCTCCTCTAATTAGCTCGAGAGAGTAATTAGAGTTCATATGTTCGTGATTTTCCCCTTGTGATCCCCCATTTGTTTCCCCTTGGCTTTGATTTTGGATTCTTGGATTGAGTGTTGGTGAATCACCCTAACCCCCTAGTTTCTTTTATCCCTGTCTTAACTTCTTTGTTTAAATTACTTGTTGATTTACTTTGCAATTTTCCTAGTTTATTTAGATTTTAGAATCATCGTTAAACTCTTAAAAAACCCAAAAATTGATTTAGCTCATTGTAGTTAGCTAATTACTCTTGATTTAACCCTACTTCCTTGTGGATTCGACCCTATACTTATCCTATATTGGATAAATTAGGTTATATTTGGCGAGTATACAACGACCCGTCAACCGCTCTCCTGGTTATCAGCTAATTTTTTAGAGCAAACTTGGCAGGAAATAGCTCAAACTCTCACAGAGGCAACTATGGTGAACGTGTAGGAGATTTTGGAGGCAGAGCCTCCACGTTGGCTTCCTGCCAGTTCTGCATCAGCTTGTATGCTTTGTAGTGTGTGATTCCATCCTATCATTTGCTCCAGGCATCACTGTCGCTTTTGTGGGGGATTGTTCTGCAGTGAATGCTCAAAGGAAAGGAGCCTATTGCCTGTGAAGTTCCGTTCTTCAGATCCACAACGAGTTTGCGATGTGTGTTGTGTCTGTTTAGAGTCTGTCCAGGGATTTCTGATGGACCAAGTTAGTCGTGCTGCACAGTTGCCAACTCATGATTTGACTGATCTCAGCACCTTGAGATCTTGGCTTAATTTTCCATGGGGCCAGTCCATGGAATATGCTTTCACTAACTTTAGTTTTGCTGCATCCTACTTGATATAGTTGCTAAATCTAAGTGTTCCATTCGGGGATGTATTTTCGTTGCAGACCCAAAACTATGCGAAGTCTTCTCAATATTGGCTATGCCAGTGACAAGGGCACAGATTATACCAGGTATCATTGCGGTTCTCTCTTTTTTTCTTTTTTTTACTCTCCTTCTTTTGTCTTCTTGGTTTATGTTTCGGAAATCGAAACTGTTCATTTGATGTTGGTTTGCCACTTGCCAGTAGCAGTAGCGAAAAAAAGTAAATCACTTTCTAACAACTCTAGTCCCAAAGAATGGTCGGAACTCTTTGTTGAGGATGGACGCTTATGTTTTGAACAAATCCTTCCCTTGTGCAATTCTTCACCTGAAATGTCGAGGGCTAAGCAGCAATCGTATGTGCAAACTCTTGATTGTGCTAAATTGACGTTGTCAAGCTACAATCAAAAGATAAGGTCCCTTATCTTTTGTTATCTTAAGAGTCCTTTTCCCCTGAGTTTCCTTTTCATCATTCTTGCATTTTTTATACAAGTACAAATCTTTTCGCTTTGTTTGCCTGACTTTAGGGTGCTGAATATGAGCTTGTCGCGCCTCTACTGAGCAATACTTTGTATCACATGGAGTAATGCTACGTTGATCATGCTAACTTCTTAGCTAAGCCCAAGAATACTGATTCCCCTAGAGCTCATCT
Organism: Beta corolliflora; assembly: GCA_947648045.1. Taxonomy (NCBI): domain Eukaryota; kingdom Viridiplantae; phylum Streptophyta; class Magnoliopsida; order Caryophyllales; family Amaranthaceae; genus Beta; species Beta corolliflora. The sequence goes on from CANSZD010001217.1 coordinate 402,159, forward strand.
TTGCCGAGCTGGTGGCATGTAGTCCTTATCTTTTTGAGGAACCAGTGCTGAAGTGTTGTATCTTGACACCTCAGCTTTGTGGTTCTTCTCCAGGTATGGTCAACTTATTTGCTAAGCCCAAGAATAGTTCATTTTTGTGTTTGCTTTGTTGTCATTAGGCTGCTGGCCTATACATTTAGATTCTAATATATGAGTATGTTTTATATTTCTAGTGCTCACTTACTATCCTTTTATTTTAACTTTTAAAGCAAACTGCTTTCTCTCGTCATCTCTTACTAGGATGGTAGTAGTCCTAGAGATTTTGCAAAAGTGGGGTATGTGTGTGTCAAATTGACTGACTGTTTTAACTTCGGTTTCTCCTTCCTGATGCTATGACTTCTGCTCCCATGTCGATTTTCCATCCTCAAGATTATAACTGCATGTATTGCAAGTTTGAAGAAACCTATGATAGCGAATGACTGTTAAATCTAATAGGAGCCATTGAAGTATAAAATTCTCTTGTTTTGTGCTCTAGAGCATGATGTTAAAATTATAGTTGCTAATATTTTTATGTATCTAATTATTTATGTTTATGCTTCAATTGAGCATAATCTGCTTAATAAAATAAGTATTGATATATATTATTAATTTTGCATCGATTAATTATGAAAAAATGCAAAAAAAAAAAAATTGGTTTTGGTTTTTGGTGTGGTTAACTGCTCCGGTTTTGGGTCAAAACCGGAGCAGTTAACTTGCTTGACTGCTCCGGTTTTCACCCTAAACCGGATCAGTAAATAATTTACTAATCCGGTTTTGGACCGGATCAGTAAATATTTTGGATCTGCTGCGAGCCCACCCGATGCGGAATAAAATCGGATCAGTAAGCCCGATTTTGACTGCATCAGATGGGATTTTTTCCACTAGTGTACTGATGTCGCCCGTCCAAGATTTTTTGAGTGCTTTGGCCGACTCTGCAAAAAAAAAAAGGAATGAAAGGCGTTGGTCAAATATACATTCTAGACGGGGCTTTTTACTTGGAAGTTTTGAAAATATACCTCTATCCTCGGCCAACCGCAAGCCGGCGGCGACCAAGAAGTTATCGTCATAAAACATCTCTTTAAAGGGAATCCAGTTAGCTGGCCCTTTAAAGGATGTGTTATCTGATATGGAATACTTTTTTATCTTAAAGTATTCCATCACCTCCTCGTCAAATCTCTCCTCTAACTCCAAAAAGGACTTCCCTCGTCCAGTATTCGTAACGGCCCGGCTATAAAAACGATATCCCTCAGTGACGTAATCGTTGGCCGCTCGAAGAAAGATGAAGTCGGCTTTCCAGTCGTGCATCTTTGAAGGTTTGCCCCAAGCGGTAAGAAAGCCGGGGAGGTTGCAGATGCTGAGCCACGCTCCGTCCACTGTCCCTGGAACTTTGGACGCGTAGTGTATTTGGGTAAAGGCCGGGAGAGAAAGGGCTAGGCCGCGCAACTCGCAGACGGCTATGAAGGTCAAAATGTTGTACCAGGCATTTGGTGCCAGTTAGTTATGGTCGATGTTGTAATGAGTTAGCACTTACTCTATGAACTCGTGGAGAGGGAATCTCAACCCCGCGTCCAAGGCCAGCTTGTAGACGGCGAAATGATTCTTGGGAGCGCTCAGAATTATAGCCTCCTTATTGGGAAGGACGATAGAGAAGCCCAACATGGGCATAAAGGTGGACAAGTAGCTGGGGTCAGGGCCGGTTTTCTCTAACCACTTGTGGTTGACTAAAATAAAACCGGGGTCAGACAAGGGGCCTAGGCGTCTCCTAATTTCAGACGAGGTCCTTGAGGGTTCGTTTGATTCTCCAGCAGAGCTGGAATCACCCTCGTTATTGCCTCCGCCGCTTTCTTCCATGTCTGTCTCCATACCAGATGGACTGGGCTCAAGGTTTATTTCGAGATTATCCCCAACACCATTACTTGGGGATGTAGGCCCAGCCAAAAGCGGAGCAATTTGAGTCTCCCTCGCCTCATCTAGAACTCGTCCAGTAGATTCCTCCATTTCAGAGCTATAGGACGGGAGAAATATTCTTGGTCTTAGACGGGTCGTTTGCTTGACGCGCGCCAGATTACCCTGCACAGGTAAAGACTGGGTCGTCTGACTTTGCCGGCCAAAAGCACAAAAATATATATACTCGGCCAGAATAGGCCCAACTCTAGAATGTGCCGAAGAAGAAGTATTATCGGTTCTAGGGTCAAGGCAAACTCTTGATCGGCCAGGATTATTTGACGAAGAAGAAGAATCCATTTTATTCATTTTTTAAGAAAAATAAAGAATAAAGGAGAGCAAAAAAGAAAACAAGGATACTTGACGAAACGCTTGGACGATTCGGTGAAGAAAACGGAAACTGGACGATCTCTTTTTCTCTCTAGAAAAAATGCAGAGCCTCTCTCTCTAGAAAATTTCTCTCAAGGTGTGAAATGATTTAATGAAGACAAAAGAAGCATATATATAGGGGGGTGAAAAAACCTGCTGAGCCGATTAAAAGTTGATTGGTAATGGCTAAAATGGTCAAATGTGACCGGTTAGGCCCAAAAAATTGCGCGTTTTGCTTCTTTTTGAAATTGAGGTAACTTCCTCAGGTAAAAGGGCCTTAACCGTCGTAAGGGCCAACAGTAAAAACCCTTTTAGGGGCAAATGTTGTAGCCTAAAATATCAACGGCTCTCTTAGAGACACATGGATCCATCAGGACCATACACGTGTCCCATTAGAGGAAATAAAGAAAAATGGTTTAACCATTGGGTTTACTCAGATGGGAGGAAAAGCTCACCTTTTGGCCCAAAGGTTAGTCAGAGCCCAAATCCCTAAAATGGCTGCAGGTGATTTATTGATGATCCATCCCCAATCATAGCCTGCCAAGTGTCATGATTTGATTGTCTAGCCAATCAGGTGCCCCTATTCTAGGGCAACCTAAAAGGGCAGCAGTCATATCACAAACACTATAAACACCCCTGAAATCAGGAGAAAGGTAATTCAATCCAAACAGTGTAAAGTTACTCTGTGGAAATACTCTCTCAATTTCTCTCTCTATCTCTACCTTTTCCTTCCAACTCCTGATTCCTGACTTAAGCTTCGGAGGGGGAACCGCCACACAAACCTCCCAGGTAGGTCCCTTTTTTGCAGGTTTGGGAACGGAGCTCAGGTTCGGATTCACCAGATTCGGACATCGTTGCACAAGTCTCCAATTGAAGAACATCTAGGAAAAATAGTTTACTTGCCAGACAAGGAGACTAAACATCGGGGGTACTTGGTGAAAAAACCGTTAATCTTATCTAATAACAACTTTTTTCAATTCAATTAGATGATTTGAGTTTCGTAATAAATTTAAAATGATCAACTTAAATAATCTTATATTAGGATTTAATGTCTTATCACTTTATCAATATATTAATAAGTATTTATGAACTTAGTAACAATTAATAATTCAGAGAGTTACTGAGTTATTATAAGTCTAAGGGAGTAACTGACTGAGTGTTAAGTTATCATATGGTTGTTAACAAGTTACTCCCTCTGTTTTTTTATCATTCTCACTTTCCTGTGCGTGTCTCCCAATGCATCTCTTTAAACTTAAATATCTTTCATTATATATTAGTAAAAATTATAACGATTGAATATTAATAATGTACTAATTGAGACGAATCAAACAAGACCCCACATGACTATATTTTTTCTTATAAATTGAAAAAAATTGAGAAGATTCTCTCTAAGTATGAATAGTGCCAAGATTCCAAGTGAGAAAGATAAAAAAAACAGAGGGAGTACTATCTAGTAAGTACTTGTTAACCTATTTACTTATGGTTGTTACTTGTTAACTGTTAACTTACTGATTTTACTTTTTAATAAGTTAGGGATAGCTTTTATAGGGGAGAATGATTTGGGGGTAGTTTTTCAACCGTTAGATTATATTTAACGGCTTAGGTTATATCTGAGGATAGATTGAATGGTGGATAGCTGGATTCTATTGGTATTGCATCAACAGTCAAGATTAAAGGTATAGATTAAATTAACGGTTCAGATTGCAATCTATGAACCCTCGTTATAATCACTTAGGCCTCATATGAACCGTCATTATAAACATATGATTGTCATTTGTTATAATACTATAACATATTAAGAGTCATTATACTAATTTATAATCAATAGAGTATTAGATTGGTTTTACAATTATTTTGATACCAATTTTATACTAAAATGATTAAACATATTGATAAAATAGTTTGTTTATACTTTATCATATATAATCACAACATAATACATATTTACCGCGTTATGTTTGTTTGCTATTATTAGAACATATGAAGAGTTGTTCTACTTCTTTACTCATTAGAGTGGTTTTACGCAGTTGATTAGTCGAAATAAGAGTTGACTAAGAGAATACACTAAACATCACGGAAAACAATATAGTGTTTTTATTAGTTTTTCGTTATCATCCATATATTTATCGTACATACACATATGTATATATATGTCGGTCTTAATACTTTTAATAATATTATTCGTTTACAAAATCCATAACAAAATCAAAATGACCCGACCAGGAGTTAACCGAAGTTGAATTGACGTTCAATAGTGAATGGACCCGATGCTTCACAATGATCGAACTAAGGTCATTAGTGATTCAACCCGAGTACACTTGACTCTATCCAAGCGTACATGAAACCCAAATACGACCTCCGCAAACCCGGTTAAAAAATGGCCACGGGCGATCATACCCCAGAATGGATCGACTTGTAAATGGAACGCTCAGACCTGTCCGGCACCCGACAATTCCATGATTCAAATGTGATCGACCCAGATGAACACAATCTGACCAATCACGTCCTGGGGCACTGACTGTCAGAATCCTAACCTGTCCGGGTCTGACCTGGTTCACCGTGGGTATACCCAGAAACCTGTTTGAGAACCTGTTTTGACACCACTACTTAGGCCTTGCTGTTTTTGTACTTCAAAAATTTAACATCAGCGTGGGTTATTTCAATGATTAATAAGAATCAATATCTAAATTGTAACACCTGTGGAATTTCAAGTAATTTGTACTATAAGGACCTAAAGTATCCGAAAATATTTTAGTAAGGACTTCAACTATAAATTATAATGATACTGATACTGATCTATATTGGGATTTGGGTTAACGATTCCATCCAACAAGGTGATAGAAGAATTGATATCTATCACGAAGGCAATGGAAGTCAATGTTTAGCAAGAAGGCAACTTTGAAGCAAGGGGGTCTGTTGGAATTATTGCTTTAAAGTTATGGGTTAGTTTATAGAAACTAGAAAAGTGGTTAGTTAACTATATAGTGGAGATGGTGAAGCAAAGGCCAAGGCATGAGGAGAATCGAAGGAAGAATGAGCGAAGATGAGCAGCAAGCTACTGCCCGGGCGGGTAAGTGGTGGCCTGGGCGGGCGGCTCTTCGGCCCGGGTGGGCGGTGTCCCAGGCGGGAGATTCTTCGCTCGGGCCTTCGTTTTTTGGCATATTGGAGGCAGGAACTTCCAGGAATTCTACCCCGGGCGGGCAAGCACTTTGCCCGGGCAGGCGGTTTTTGGACCTGGACGGGGAAGCCTAGTTTTTTGCACGTGTTTCGCGAATTAAGATTTAATCGTGGCCGTTGGATTGTTATTATGCCTTGTATTATAAATACCCTATTTTCTGGTTTTAGAAAAGAGTAGCACACATATCCCATAGTTCAAACTTGGAGCCTCATCTTTTCTAGGGTTTTAGGAGAGAGAGAGTGAGTTTGTGGGAGATTTGTATGTTCACCATTGTTCTCCATTGATTCCATAGTGCAAGTTTGTGGGTTTTTCTCCCGGAGCTCGGATTTTCCACGTAAATTGGTTTGTTCTTTCTTGTTATCTCTCTCTCTCTCTCTCTCTGCATTACTTGGTTGTTATTTCAATTTCATGCTTCTTCTTGATTATTGTTGATTGCACAAACTAGTTAGCACTTGTTTCTAAATTACAACAATTGGTAGCAAAGCTAAGGTTTAACTTGGCAGAAAGTGGTTTAGTGTAGTGTGGAAAACTAGGATTTATGGTTGAAAAATCAAATTTTGGGTTTTTTTGTGTAGAAAAATCAAAATTTGGATTTTATAGGTAAAATTAACAATGAAAGAACGAAAATTGAGGATTGAGAGGTTTGATGGTAAAGATTTCGGATTTTGAAAAAGCAAATGGAGGATCTTTTGTATCAAAAGAATCTTTACTTGCCTCTTGAGGAAAAGAGACCAAGTGTTATGCTTGACGATGATTGGAGAGTTCTTGATAGGAAAGCACTAGGAGTTGTGAGATTGACATTAGCACAAAGTGTGGCTTTCAATGTTAAGAATGAGAAAACAACGGTGGGTTTGATGGAAACTTTGTCAAGTATGTATGAGAAATCGTCGGCTATCAACAAAGTATACTTGATGTGTCGTTTGTTCGATATGGAGATGGTTGATGGTAGTTCGGCCGCCAAACACATCAACGAGATTAATTCGGTTTTGGGTCAATTGTCTTTGGTGGGTATCAAATTTGAGGATGAAGTGAAGGCATTGATTTTGTTGTCTTCTTTGCCCTTGTCATGGGAAACTATGGTGTCCGCCATTAGCAACTCCTCTGGTAAAGAGAAGTTGAAGTATGATGATGTGAGATACTTGAGTTTGAGTGAGAGCATTCGAAGGAGATAGTCCGGTGAATCATTGTGTGGTACTTATAGTAGTGAAAGTAGGGGGAGAAGGAATCGACAAAGGGAAAATGTAAGTCATGGAAGATCGAAGTCAAGAGGGCATGGTAAACCGAATGGGGGAGCTCATGTGGTGTGTTGGGGTTATATATGGTGATAGGACACTTGCAAAGAAATTGTCCAAAGAGATGGAATGGGAAAAAGGAGAAGAAGGTTCAAGATAGTGATAAAGAGGAAGATGTATCAACAAACTTGACTTCGGAGTACATTTCCGATGCTTTGGTGGTAAACATGTGTGATCCAGAAGAGTTGGTTGGGTGCTCGGGATCATGAGTCTTGGATTCTGTTTCTTCTCATCATTCCTCACCATGCAAGAAGTTGTTTCGGAATTTCAAATCCGAAAAGCTTGGAAAAGTCTATCTTGCAGATGGCAAGGTAATGGAAGTCATGGGGAAAGGTGATGTGAGTGTGAAACTCACTCATGGTGGCTTGTTGGAGTTGAAGGATGTAAAGTTCATCCCGATGTTGAAGAAAAAAACTTAATATCGGTGACTCAACTTACCACATTGGGTTATAAGGTTGTGTTTGATGGTGGTTCTTGGAAGATTGTCAAGGGAGCTATGGTCATAGCTCGGGGGACAAGGAGTGGAACACTTTACACCATGGGGAGCATAAGAAAGGGGTCGGGAATTGGGGTGGGAACTTCATGTAAGGTGTCGTTTGGTCGGAAACCTATCGATAGTGGGCCAAGGGATGAAAACCGTGGTGAAGCGGTGTCCTAGTGGCAAATTGACCGGTAAGCGCACAAGGTAAAGGGCGGTTGTAGGCGTGGATTTTTCATTCCTTTAATGCCTACACGCGGTGTGAGCGCGTTTATTTTACTATCCCATTGTTAAGGTTTTATTTGAAATTTGTTTTAAAGTCGTCAACAATTCTTTTTAGGAAGAATCATAAACCTAATTGGATATTGAAACGGAAGGGACATCTTAGGGACTTATCCAATGTAGATTTCCCCGTCCTGACTCCATAGATGGTCAAAATGAACCATAGATCGAGTTCGGGGGTGAGGGTACAAATATGGTCATAATGAACCACGTTTGCCCATTGCTTGCCTTTACTAAATATTGATTCATTACAGATTTTATGCAAAAGAATAATCATATAACGTTTTAAAGCACCCTAAAAAATAATTAATCTAGGTTGCTTCAGGAAACACATAAAAAGACTAGTTATTTAGTGACAAGTTATTATATGCAATCAGATTACAAGGTTCCTAGCAGGTTGTCCAAATTATCTGAATTAATTAGAACAATTCTTTAGGTCTTGATTAGCAATAATAACATGTGGGTGATAAATATCATGCATAGAACAAATAAGGCAATCAAGAATATTATATACAAGAATAATAAAATGGTTAGAATTTACAAAGAAACGCAATTATTAATTAAAGATCTACATCATGACAAAAAACTGTTAGTAACTTCAATATAATAAAATATAATTATTCAAGGATCCTCAGGATTATACCTATGCGGTTTAGATCGAATAGCATAACGACTTTCAGGCGGAGCAATCGTGGAACCAGGAATATGGTATGATTAGTAATTGGAATTGAATTGAAAGATTGAAGTATTTTGAGATTCGTAATAGTATTCGGAAGTATTCGTAAGGATTTTTGCGTTCGTTAAATAACAATTCAAAGCCCTCTCTGATTCGGGAAATCAGCCCGTATTTATAGGCAAAAAGAAACGTGTGCTGCCAAGCGTCCTGCGCTAGGTGCAGGCCTACGTGGCAGGCGCAACGACACGCGTCAGGAACAGATTGGCGCGCCTGGCGTGGTCCGTCCAGTTAAAAGTTTACACGTGTAAACGCATTTTTGAAAAGATAAAAAAGTAGCTTGCGTCTCACACAGAACTTGCGTCAGACGCAGGACTCTGTGTGAGTCACAAGTACACGTGTCAGGCGCTTATTGGCGGGCCTGACGCGATCTGGCCAATGTGTTGGACGCACGTGGCGCGCTGAGCGCAGCTGCCGCGTCCAACGCATATTCCGGTATATTCGTTTTTTTATTAAACGCGTGCTTTTAAGATGCTATTTTTATCCCTAAAAATCCGGAGATTGAATTTTACGGGATGAAAATCTGATTTATGCTCAAAGTATTTTAATAAAGATGATAATAAAAGCATTTATGAGAATATTTATTAAAACAATTAATATTCAATTCGGCTTTTAAAATGGACTTAAGACATTTTACGGGTTTAATTTACAATTAATCATCATGGATAATTAATTGGGCTTTTATAATATTATTTCAAAACACATATGGCCTGGTTATTCTGATTGCTCTTCCATTAGGCCGTGCCAACGAATACCGCGGTATATTTCATCATTGGACTCTTAAATGGGGAGACACGATTATGTGTCTACCGAGGCACACAAGCATGTTGTGTCGGAAATCCTAAGTGGAGCAAAGGGTGTATTATTCGGGTGGGAGCAATGTGAGTTTGCTTTTAGAACAATGAGAAACTTCTTCGGTTTAGGTGATGATTGTTTTGTTGGGGTTGGATTGGACCTCAATGGTCTTCCTTGGTTGAAGAGGGAGAAATCTTCATTTGGTTGTGGTGTCTCTTAGATGAACCGACCTTCGGGTTAGGAGGGTATGTAGGTTTGTGTAGGGATGTTACAATGATTTGGAGATGGTGTTGTTGAGAATCAAAATCAGTGTAGACAGTAGACTTTGATGTCTTTGTATTGGAGTTGGTGCAAACTTCGATTACATTTCCTTGGTGTAGAGGAGATGTGATGTCATGGGGATGTTTTGTCTAGGTGGGAGCATGGAGGTAATGCTTGGGTTTGCATCTAGGTATGGCCAATGTATGGAGAAATGATGATGATGGTTCAGGTATTTATGTTAGGATATTCTCTTGCTTAACTGATCTCCAGGTGGGAGATTGTTGGGTTAGTGGAGATGGTGAAGCAAAGACCAAGGCATGAGGAGAAGCGAAGAGGAGCAGTAGGCTGCTGCCCGGGAGTGCGCTTCTTCGCTTGGGCATGCGTTTTTGGCAGATTGGAGGCAAGAACTTCCAGGAAGTCTGCCCCGCACGGGCGGTTTTCGAGCTTGGGAGGGCGAACCCAATTTTGTGCACGTGCTTCGCGATTTAAGTTTTAATCGTGGCCGTTGGATTGTTTTATGCCTTGTATTATTAATACCCTATTTTCTGGTTTTAGAAGAGAGTAGCACACATATCTCATAGTTCAAACTTGGAGCCTCATCTTTTCTGGGGTTTTAGGAGAGAGAGTGAGTTTGTGTGAGATTTGTATGTTCACCATTGTTCTCCATTGATTCCATAGTGCAAGTTTGTGGGTTTTTCTCCCGCGGCTCAGGTTTCCACGTAGATTGGTGTGTTCTTTCTTGTTTTCTCTCTCTCTCTCTGCATTATTTGGTTGTTATTTCAATTTTATGCTTCTTCTTGATTATTGTTGATTGCACAAACTAGTTAATACTTGTTTCTAATCACAACATATAGGTTAGTATCTTAGGATGTGATTATTGAAAATTTATTCAACAAAGGACGTGATTAATGACAGTTTTCATAGTGAAGGATGCAAACTTTAAAAAGGATGTGATTTTTAACTCAATTAAGACCCTTTGTCAAGTAAATACAACCCCCGGCTCCAACTTGAAATATTGAACTCCTATTCAATTGAGATGTGCTACAAAGACCAAGATGATATATATATACTTCGACGCCAGAGCTTAATATGGAGGAAAATGGGGAAGTTTAGGCTACAGATCAATGGAAAAATGAGAACTAATCTAGCGATGACATAAAAGCATGAATAGTTGATATCCCCTACTCCCAAATGCCAACCTCCATGAACCCATCTTCAGCAGCACAACCTCTAAACATACCGTTGGTATTAAACCCATACGCCACTTCCCCCTTGTTAGAGACAGCAATTAGCCCAGCTTTGCCACCATCGTCAAGCCTCTCCTTAATCACAAAATTCACTGCCTCCTGAAGTCCCAATCCTTTATACTCCATCACGGCCGCCACATCTCGTGCCAGCGTCCCGCGTAGGATTGCCTCTCCTTCTCCAGTACATGAAACCGCACATAGTTTACATGCATACGTCCCAGACCCAATGATGGGTGAGTCCCCTATCCTTCCACTCATTTTGTTCATAAGACCGCCAGTCGATGTCGCTGCTGCGCACCGCCCCTCCTTGTCCACCACCACGCATCCTACTGTCTCCGGTGCGTAGACGTTTATTGGTAGGCTGTTCATCATCAGTGGATTGTCTGCCTCTGCCGCGCAACTTTCCAATCCCGTTGTTGGAATTCTATAGTCAAACTGCTCAAATTTGACATCACATAGTGTATTAGTACTCCATATATATGGCTCTGTTAGGTAATACTAGTTGAAAATAAGCTGAAATTGAATATTTTTACTTAAACTAATAAGATAAAGCTGAAACTGATAAGGTACTGGAACTAATGAGGTAGCTGATTAGTTTCACTGTTTGCCTTTTTTAGAAGCTTAATCAGCAACACTAAGACTCAATATAATAATATATCAAAAGATGACGAATTGAAAACAAGTTTAGCAAAACATTAGAATGATTAAGCTAACCCAGCCACGCAGTGGAGTCTATTTTTCAATGTATTATAATGGGCAGATTAGAGTTAAATGCATTGTAAGATCTTATCTTTCCACGTACATACCAAGATGGCATTAGCTTCCTTAGCTAGCTTAAGCATTCCCACGTTGTCTTGAGTGATAAAGTATTCATTCTCCATCAGCTCCACGCCCTAAATAAAGATTGACATCTTCAAATTAGTAGGAGACAAGTATGATTACGATTTCTTAAGCCTCAATAACCTCACTCGAATAAACGAAATAAGAAATATGTTTTGTATTTGTGAAATATTATACAAATACCCTTAGGTATCCACTATTAATATTAATAAAGAAATGCGAGCGACTTTTATGTAATTTGAACCTCAAAATATTAATGTTTAGCAAATAAAAAAGGAAGAAAGTATCAACTTTACAATAGATGATGAGGAAAAAACCTGTTGTCTGGCGAATTCTTCGGCTCCGGAGAAGGCGAGATAAGAATGAGGAGACTTCTCCATAACGAGTCGGGCCAGTGAAACTGGGTTTTTAACCGTAGTTAAACCCGAAACGGCACCGTATCTTCGTTTTGGCCCATCCATGATACTTGCCTCCATCTCCACCGTTCCTTTCTCTGAAAGAGCTGATCCACGGCCAGAGTTAAACAGAGGATCCGTCTCCAGTTCCCTTACCTTTGAGATTAAAAATACTAATCATTGTTTGCATAATATTGAGTTTAAATATTATCAACGTTTATTATTCTAAATATTATCAAAATTATGTCAATGTATACTTTATTATTGACGAGAACAACAACACTCCATTTTTCTTTACTCACTCTATCACTCCCCTACTTTCAAATTTCAATAGGTCTGAACTGCTAATCTTAAATGGTTAACCTCAGGGGCGAAGCCAGACTTGGTTAAGCCGGAGGGTCAAGTATACTTTCCTTTTTTCTATTATTACATTGTGAGGCACTACTTTACTAGAATTTCTAATTTTATTTTATAGGTACAATTGGACTAGTAGGGGCTATGGCCCTCTTAGGCCCCTTATATGCTTCGCCCCTAGTTAACCTATAATGTATTCATCCGGTAAGTTTTACTCCATAACAAAAAGAATACTTGTGTTTAAGACTTTAAGGTAATTAAACATTTAGGCCTGGTTTGGTTTAAACCATGGAATAGAAAGAGAATGAAAATAAAATTACAGTTTTTGTTATGGAGTAATATTGATATTCTTATAATGTGTTCTTTATCTTTATGATAAATATTATCCCGTATATACATCTAAAATTCCTAATACAACTCTAAACCTAACCTAAGAAAAATATTTATGATGTATTTTATGGTAAAATAATAATAGAAACTAATGTATAAATTAAACCCAAGATAAACAAATATTCAACAAATCCCCCGGTTCTTGTCGAGATTAGGGAGAAAGAAGAAGCAAAGCCAACAGTTAGAACTTGATAAATTTGGAATTATTCAATAAGTTTAGAACCCAATATATAAAATTCACCTACTCACTCTCTTCTTCTTCTTTTCATCCTATTTAATTTTAATAATAGTCTGCAAGAAGAAATTTTGATCATAATTTTCTTTTATTTTATATTAGCATAAATTATATATAACAAGATATTATTATGATTTATGAGACATTTGATAGAGAAATCGCTCATAAAACTTTCATAATATGAAACTTTAAAAGATATTAAAGGTCAAAATATTAAAAGTTGGACCATAAAAGTGAAAAGAAAGAACGAAAAAGAACCAGCATGGTTTCAAGATGTCAAGATCAATATAGAAAATAGATGATCTGAAAAAAGGAAGGTAGGAGAGAGAAAGGAAGGACATACAACAAGTTCAACGACATCAATGGCAGAATGATTAGAGCGAAGAGCGGATATGGCAAGGTTAAGACAGCGCGTAAGGAGTTGTTTGGCTTCCTCTTGCCTTTGCAATGGAAGATTCGGGTCCACACCAGCCCCGCCGTGCAATGCGATAGCCCACCTACCCATATGCTCGGAAACAAGATATCAAAGTGATTTTCTTCTTTTTCCAATTAAGCTTATTGCTTTTTAATGTAGGAGTAGTAAGATGTATTGATAAAGTAATCTTAATTTTAAGCAAGAAATGAATCAGGGTTTGAGTGTCGTTTTTTCCTTTAATATAGGAGGAGAAAGATACGGGAGGTTTTACCTTATATGGACTCCAACTAACTAATTGAATATGATTAAACCTTAATACTAATTAATAGCCCAAGATGGAAGAATTAGTCTTGCGTGGACCTGGTCTACAATAATATTATTGTGGACCAAAACAATATATTTAACATAGTAACCCTTTAGTTTCATATAGTAACATTTTCAAATTTTAAGTTACACTATACAGTTATTATCTACCATAGTGATTTTTTTTTAATATAGTAACTCTTTCTCACATTAGTTTATCATGATGAAATTTTCACTTTGTAACATAATAACCTTTTTTTTCCATAGTCAAACTTCATAATTTATATCTATTTATCTTTTATATTTATTTTTTTATATAGTAATCCTTTTTTTCTCATAAATCACATGAATTAGCATTAGGTCCACACTAATTTAGCGTGGACCAATTCCAATATAATTTTTTTACCAAGATGGAATTGTTTGCTAAGTACACGGTAATGAAATTTGAAGATTCCGTTTATTGATTAGCTTGTGTGTCTCTGATGTGTCAACTTATTGCTATCTTATTTGACAAATGGAATCTGGGCTGTGTTTGCAGCACAAGTTCCAACTTTCTCGCGATTCAATTTTAATAGTGTTGAGTAATACCAAAAATTAGCTTTTTTTTTTTTTTATTGGGCCCCCTTTCGGGAACCCGTGGTAAGATGAATTTCCTCCTGACAGCCTTCGCACGGGGCGCCACACAGGGCGCCCAAATGCCCCCAAACCCCCCTCCCCCCAACAATATTGAAATTTTGCTTCCACCAAGATTTGAACCTTGGTCTCCCATGTGGGAGATAGGAAGTCATACCATTGAACCCAAGGGTCCTTGGTAATTAGCATTTTTTATGTGAAAAGATTAGAAACACGTATTTTCGTAGGGCGATGGCAACGAATTCCACGGGTAGTTTCATTTGGATATTGAAACACGAGGTGTTAATTTGCGTAAACATGTGGGATTTAGGTTGATTCTCATCGGGTCGGATCTTGTTGGCTTTTGATAGGAAGATGTATCCTTTTGACCTGACTCGAGTTGAGTCGGGTCCACGTCAAAGTTGGGTCAGAATCTAATCAAGTTTTGATCGTGTTTGGTTTTTCAGGTCGGATCTTGACAGTTTGGGTTAGACTCATATCGAGTTTTAAAAAGGTTTGTGTTTGGGCTCAATAAAGGGCCAGCCCAATATCTCCGCCACATCATCACAAGTCACCAGACAGGTGGCACAGTGGGACCCACCTGGGAGTTGACCTAGCTCCAAGGTGTCTAGGAATCCACAGATGAGGCTGGAAAGGGTAATTGCCTGAAAAGGCAACATAGCCATTGATCCCAAGGAAAGCCCATCCCATCAATGTTGCATGTCTGGGAATTCGCAATACTATAAATATCACCAGTCTCATCAATGAACAGGTATTGAATTCTCACCTAACAAACTAGAGCATCTCTCTCTAGACTTTCTCTCTCTACCTCAACTGACTTCAGCGTCGGAGGGGCGATCCAGGAACAATCCCCGAGGTAGTCTAACCTTGTCTTTCAGGTTTCCAGCGTACGGTCAACCAACTCAGGCGACCGTTCTTGGGGGCCCACTCCAACTCAGCATACATTAACAATCACTAATACAGAATTAACGATTTACGTCGGACCTGGGACCTATATTTGCGTCGGACATCGGTCCGACGGCACAGGTCACGACGCAAATTAAGGAAACAGATCTGCGTCGGACATGGAAACGACGCAGTTGATGAGCTATTTGCGTCGGACTCAGCGCATCATGCGACGCACATGACGCCTCTTCCATGCATACAATAGTCATTTGCGTCAATCATCTGCGTCGCATGCAGAGCAATGAGCGACGCAAATGGTTCACATCTGCGTCGCACATCGCTCAGCATGCGACGCATATGATTGATGCCAAGCCAATGCCCAGCAACACTCATCTGCGTCGCACATTGCATGCATGCGACGCAAATGGGTGTTGCCAAGCCATGCCAGCATGCTGCCCAGGCATGTGGCCTTATTGTACACCTAAAACAGTGATTTGCGTCGGACATAAGTCCTCATCCGACGCATATGGCTACTTTTTTTATAAAAAAATAATAATTTCATGAACCATAAATTACAGAAAATCAATTTAAATTTCAACTGAAAAAAATTAAACACTAATTACAAAAAAACAGAAGTGGTGTTTTTATATTGAGTAGAAGTGGTGTTTTTTTACAAACACTAATTACAAAAAAAAATACATAAATCACAAAAAAAAATCAAAAAAGAAAATTACAGAAAATCAAAAAGAGAAAATTACAGAAAATTATAAAAAAGAAAATTACAGAAAATTATAAAAGAGAAAAATACAGATCTTGATAAATGAAACAAATTACAGATCTTGTTAACAATCTTCATTTCGTTAAATGAAAATGAAGATAAATTGAAAATCATTGCAAACATGAACCGTTGAATGAAATAATTGTTGGATCTTCTTCTTCGACTCGCCGGCTCCGTCTCACCGGTGAAAAATTAAAAATCTACCCACGCGTGTCAATACTCCGTCGAACCGGTGAAAAATTAAAAATCAAAAAAGCGAAAAAATACAAAATTAAAGCGCATCTTCTGTTTTCTAGTCGCCTTTCGCCGGCGAGAGTACGAGCTTCATATACCTCCTCTCCAAAAATCCTATCTGTAAAAAATCGCACACACAAAAAACCCCCAAATAAAATCAATCAAAACCCTAAAAATCACCATACTTCAAATCTTAACAAAATTACAGAGAGAGAGAGTAAAAGTACCAAAATCGAACTTAGAAAACGAATTGAGGAATAAAACGGCTGGAATCATTTGGATTTGGAGAGAGAGAGAGAGAGGAGTTGGAGAGAGAGAGAGAAGTTGGAGAGAGAGAGAGAGAGGATTGAGGAATAAAACGGTTGGTGATAAATGAGAGATTAGGTTTGAGTAGAGCAAAGTCCAAAAAATATAAAACGGGATGGGCTACATCATTTGCGTCGGACGGGCCCAAATGTCCGACGCACATGACTTAATGATCCAAGTCATCAGCTTTTAGACGAAAACGATCTGCGTCGCATCCAATTAGCATGCGACGCAAATCATGGGATCCAGCCATGTGCGTCGCACTCTAGTTGTGTCCGACGCACATGACTTTCGTCATCTGCGTCGCGTTCTCATCACAGTTCGACGCAAATGACCCTACCACCCATATGCTGTCATTTTTTGCGTCGCACGTTCTCTTATGTGCGATGCAAATAGGCTCTTCCTGAGCATTTGCGTCAGTGCTCCTAGCGTGCGACACACATAGACTGACGCAAATTTGCATTTCTCTACTAGTGAACCCGTAATTTCTAGACATAAACAGTTTAGCGCCGTCTGTGGGGAAGTTACAAACAAAGTTGCTTCGCCACCACTCAGTAAGATTCACCTCACTCAGCAATGGCCCTGATCGGTCCCCTAGGTGTCGTTATTTCCTATGGTTCCGAGTCAAGAATAAAATCACCCTAGCCTAACTAACTAGCCTAATAAGGTAGTATAGCGTAGTAAGGGGTCGTATCCACGGAGAAGCAAGGGGTTTTACACTTAGTTCGAGATGCAAATCAATTGACGGGAGTAAAAAGGGGGTTTAAATAAACAACTAGGCTAACTAAGGCAAATATAATAAGAGTGATTAATTAACGAGACAAACACTAGGGATAGGGGGAATCATGGAACTCACAACAACAATTTCAACAACATTGGTAGGCAATGGTTCAAGCCTATTGAGGGTCTTGGTCCAACATCAAGAGGTCACTCTCGCACACCTCTCAACACCGCCTACCCAACCCCGCCTATGAGGTCGTGGTCTACCCATCATCAAGTCATCACTAATATCAAGCTTGCTCTCATACAACCCAACATTAGCATAAGATTCAAGCACAAAGGTAATCAAGCTTCATGCTTTAACAATAGAATACCTTGATTTGAGTACCAAAAGAACAATCACCAAAACCAACCAAACATCATTCAAAATCATCACAAAGTCCCATTATCCCCCTTCCCTAGCTAGAAATCTAGCCTAAGAAGGAGAAAAACATACTAAAACTACTAAGCATGATTAGTAAAAACGAGAAAGATTGAAATTTTGAACAATAGACTACAAAGACTAATCAAGGCAAGCATAAACAAATTTAAACAAGCACAAAACTAAACAAATAACTAAAAATAAGCTAGAAAATAAGGATTAGAGACTAGAAATTACCAAAAGATTGATGCTTTGATTGATGAAAATGAAGAACAAATGTTGAGTTACAACTTTCTCTCTCCTCAGAATGTGTTTTTCTCTCTCTAATTAACCTAGAAGAATGTGCTCATCACCTAGAACCTTTTTTCTGGAATAAAAAGCTTTCCATAAATGTCTTAAGAGAGGGTATATATACCCCTCACAAATACAACTTAAAGTAAGGGCAAACAGCGGAAAAAAAAATCGGGAGCTGAACCATTCAGAGCTCCCGCTCCATGCGTGGAGCGTTCGCTCTGAGCCTAGTGTGAGATATTTCTGCAGCAGATCGAAGCTCCCGCTCCATGCGTGGAGCGCGCGCTCTGAGCCTATGTGATATTTTCCTACAGCAGGTCGAAGCTCCCGCTCCAAGAAGCTGGAGCGCCAGCTTCAATTTCTCGACAGAATTGCTTGTATACAGGGGAACTCGGAGCTCATGCTCCAAAGCTGGAGCGCCAGCTTTGGCTCTGCTTCTACTCTTCTTTGCAATTTGAAGCTCCCTCTCTCCATCCAAAGGCTCCCTTTTGCCATTCCAAGCTTCGGCAATCTAGATTGGGCCGCTACGGAATCTAAAAGAAGATAAGAACAAGGCATAGCATAGGGTGTTCACAACATTCAATCTTCGCATGAATAGAAAACAACCTACAACTCCCAAAAAAAAAGACTCAAAATGCATGAAGCTAGTAGAATCATTAACATTGAACAAAGCTAAATAAGCATAAAAATGGACTAAACAAGGGCTTAATTAGGGTGGAAAGAGGCCATAAAAGCGGCCTTAAGAGCCACTTATCAAACTCCCCCGGACTAAGTCCTTTGTTCGTCCTCGAATAAAGAGAAAGCAGTAAAGTCTGTACACTAACTCACTTTCCTAGGAATCACGGTCAATTTTAGCGTAAATGACAAGCTCTTTAAACGTCAAAGTCGCCAAGGAGGACAAGTGTGCTCTCTTGAGGGTATCCAAAGAGTTTAACCCACAACTCTTGACAAAGGAAACAAGGTAATAAGCCAAAATCATCTCTTCAATCATGGTTCACAAAGCAATGGTCGATCTAGGCAAACTTTCAAAACATAACCATCATCAAAATGTATCCACGACTTGGGAATATAGGGGATAGACTAATCTCAGGTGCAAATTTTACACTGTCAAAAGCTCCGAATGTCACTTAGAGTCTACTAAGGTATTCAAGAGTCAAAAATCATTCTCAAATGGATGAAGACGGTCCCAAGATCTGTCCTAACAACCTATGGTGCACATGAAATCCCCAAGACTTGACTTTTGCTAAGAGAAAACTATGATTGTAGAATTATAAAGATTAAGCGATGGGTCTAGAGTCTCAACGATTAAGCCATAATGACATTCATCATTACTAGGGAAACTCTACTTATAAATTTTCAAGCTCCCACTCAACCATTTCGACTAACCCACTATCTCAAATCATGTGGTTATTACCACTTATTGACTCTTATTTTTTTCAACTTTAATAGGCTTATTATGCGCCTTGTGGGCTCATTGGCTCCACTTATTGGACTCAAGACATCAAACACACATTTTTTTTTACAATCGATTTAACTCTTAGCATAGCTTATTCGGAGGTAAAACTTGTGCACCAAAGAAGATTTCAAGATTTAACTAGGGTCACTACAACTTCCATGAGAGAAACAAATTCGACTCTTTTCAACACAAATTTTGACAGCGTTTATAACTATCGAATGCTTTTTCAAGTAGAAAATTAAGCAACAAAGATTAATCAATCCTGAATCGCCCCAAGTTGCGCATACAAGCATCCAATGGGAACGTCTATACTCGTTTACCAAAATGACCAATGCGAAGGAATCCTCATAAATTACCATCAAATTTTGGATTTTTCCAAACATCTTGTTTTCATTTTCATTCTTTTTTTTCAATTTTATAATTTTTTATAGCAAGTAGGTAATGGCACGTAATCAACACAATCACAAAAAAGAAATTAGCACTTAAAACCCAGGTGGTGTTCATAACCACCAATGTAAAATTTAAAGCCAAGCAACATCGAACGGTCATCTTCTTTCCTAAACTATCCTAAAACTAAGCAAACAAGTAATTAAAAGGGAGTTGGAATGATCTCACCCATCATTGAAGCAATAAAGGCCAAATGCAATATTCGAAGCAAAAGAGCATCTTCAAACCTTAATTTCATCTCCGGATACTTGCTATGAAAGGTCATCAACTCAAAAGAGAGATTAGTTCCAACAAGAGTATATACAAAAGGCAAAGAGAGATGAGTAATTACAAATTAAAAACATATCTAGCTCAACACATAGCTCAACAACTCCTTAAGCTTGCAATGCCCCCGAGCCATGACCCCTAAAATTGCGCCCCTAGATCAAACACAATGCAAAGTACACCCTCCCCCCAACTTGAATGGAAAACCGACCTCGGTGAGACCAAGGAATAGTGAAATGAAAAAGGGAAAGGGGAAGGAGGGGCGATTCATGGGGTGATCTAAGATCCACTTGGCTCGCCCTCATCGGGGAGACGCCAATCATAATCAAGCTCGATCGGGGTCCCATCCTCACGCAAGGGAGGGCCGTGGGGTTCCCAACCACCGTAAAAGTTGGGAGGGAATCTCGTGTACCCCGTATAGAGTGGGTCATGGCTATGCTCCTGTGGGATGTACCTATAGGCGGGATCGCCGAAATAGTCACAACCCCCGGGCTGGGTATAGTCATACGGGGGAAAAGTGCTTCGCTCCCCAATTTGGGAGGATGGGCCTTGTCAATAGGGATATACCAGCTCACGAGGAGTGCCATCAATGTGCTCCTCTCCCTAACTTGGCACTGGCCCTTGCACTGGAGGCCAATAGGGATGGTTAACCGGTGGGGCGATTTGCCCTTGCTCCACGAAATAGTTGAAAAGCAAAGAATTGTGGAGCGCCATCCCCCGGTTATTGACCTCCAATTGGCCCACTTGCAAGCTTAAGTTAGTAAAAGCATTTGCAATGTTAAAACTAGAAGGGTAGGAATGGCTCATACCACCCTCCTCTTGGGAGGGGTGACGTTCGTGCTCCACTCCTTGTGGTCTTGGTTGTCGTTGTTGATGGTGTTGTTGCCTTGCTCTGTTTCTTCTTTCAATCTCATTCGGATCAAGCTCCGCATTATCAATCTCCTCAAATGGTACTCTCCATGGATTTGGGGTGTTTTCTGGGGGTTCGGTCATGAATCTACTAGGGATCTTGCACCAGATTGCACCCTTGATCAACCAAAGAGTAGCTCTAGATGTCTCTTTGGTGAATTTCATGTTCTTGAGGTGATCAAGGTTGAGAGCCGACCCATAGTTCTCTAGCTCCATCTTTACAAGTTGATTCTTCTACTCGAGCTTATAAGCAAGCCATGTCACCATCCCTCCCAATTGGATGGGCCATTTCATTCTAGTGTCTTGCTTGATGGTGAGCATCCTCGTGGCAAGCAAATACCCTAGGTTAACTTTGTTGGCCAGGTTGCTTTGATCTAGGAACCTTCTTCCTTCACTTGCTCTCCATAGCAAATGTAGTTCTTGGTCACTCATTTTACCTAGATCTTGCCGAGAGAAGAAGCAATACACTAACATCCGATGGAAGTACCTCAATGCGGCATGATGGATTTCTGAGGCTTTGGATGAGCTAGAGAGGAAATCCCTAGACCCATCAGTTATCCTCTTCCACCAAGCTTGCATGTCATAACCTTCAACTCCATCCCCAGAACAATCAAATACCTCGGCTCGAGGATCCCAACCAAAATATTCATTAAACTCTGCAAGGTTCATGGCGTGCTAGTGGTTGAACATCCTGAATTTAATCTCAAATGTGTCCCCTGCCTCTGTAGATGTCCTCTTGAATTCAAAGCTAGCTAAGAATTCTAGAGCTAGAGTGCGGTAGGTGAGGGGAGGTTGTTGGGGGTGGTTGTAGGTAGTATCTGAGGTAACCCAATCATTTGGGATGAGATTTTTAAGAAATGGGGCGAAACCGAGTGTACGGGCAAGGTCATGCACTTTATCATCAATCCCAAGTTGGAAACAAGTTATACAATCATGGAAAAGGGTTTGTTTCACCTCCCTCTTCTCAAGCTCTTGAAACTTTGCTTTATGATCGGATTTTGTAAGGTTCACATTGTAGGCGGAGGAGGTGCTAGCTTGAGTGCGAGGTCTTTTCGAACCCATGACACCGGTATCATACACAATAACCAACAACAATATTCACCAACAACAACACAATCAACCAACAATGACCAACAACAATACCCAAAGGTTGTAAAATCCAAGGATTTTACCTCAACAACCACTACAACTCCACAAATATCACCAAAAATCAACACAATGAACCAACAATAACACCACCACAATCCCCAAACCTCACCAATTAATCAATTTCAAGAACAAACTCAAGCCCAAACACTTAATTTCATCTAACACAAAATCTCCAAGTGAAGCCCACAATTGGAACCAAATTCTTCTTCTTATTGCACAATGGAGAACAAACCCGAGTGAAACCCAAAGTGGCCCGAGCAAGAACCCCGAATTGTTGCTAAGAATATAATTTGGAGTGGGAAATTTTGTGTAGGAGTGATAATAGGGTGAGTTTTGGGTGTTTTTGAGAGGAATTTGAGTGATGTTGATGTGTAAAAGTGGTGATTTGTGGAAGGTTTGGGTGGGATGAGGGTGGTTTGAGGAGAGAGTGAGGGTTTGAGTATTTGTGTGTTTGAGTGAGAGAAGGGGAGAAAATGGGGGCTGGGTTCGTTAACTCAAACCCTCACTCTCTCCTCAAACCACCCTCATCCCACCCAAACCCTCCACAAATCACCACTTTTACTCATCAACATCACTCAAATTATTCCTCTCAAAAACACCAAAAACTCACCCTATTCTCACACCTACTCAAAATTTCCCACTCCAAATTATATTCTTAGCAACAATTCGGGGTTCTTGCTCGGGCCACTTCGGGTTTCACTCGAGTTTGTTCTCCATTGTGCAATAAGAAGAAGAATTTGGTTCCAATTGTGGGCTTCACTTGGAGATTTTGTGTTAGATGAAATTAAGTGTTTGGGCTTGAGTTTGTTCTTGAAATTGATTAATTGGTGAGGTTTGAGGATTGTGGTGGTGTTATTGTTGGTTCATTGTGTTTATTTTTGGTGATACTTGTGGAGTTTTAGTGGTTGTTGAGGCAAAATCCTTGGATTTTACAACCTTTGGGTATTGTTGTTGGTCATTGTTGGTTGATTGTGTTGTTGTTGGTGAATATTGTTGTTGGTTATTGTGTATGATATCGGTGTCAAGGGTTCGAAAAGACCTCGCTCTCAAGCTAGCACCTCATCCGCCTACAATGTGAATATTACAAAATTCGATCATAAAGCAAAGTTTCGAGAGCTTAAGAAGAGGGATGTGAAACAAACCCTTTTCCATGATTGTATAACTTGTTTCCAACTTGGGATTGATGATAAAGTGCATGACCTTGCCCGTACAATCGGTTTCGCCCCATTTCTTAAAAATCTCATCCCAAATGATTGGGTTACCTCAGATACTACCTACAACCACCCCCAACAACCTCCCCTCACCTACAGCACTCTAGCTCTAGAATTCTTAGCTAGCTTTGAATTCAAGAGGACATCTACAGAGGCAGGGGACACATTTGAGATTAAATTCAGGATGTTCAACCACCAGCACGCCATGAACCTTGCAGAGTTTAATGAATATTTTGGTTGGGATCCTCGAGCCGAGGTATTTGATTGTTCTAGGGATGGAGTTGAAGGTTATGACTGCAAGCTTGGTGGAAGAGGATAACTGATGGGTCTAGGGATTTCCTCTCTAGCTCATCCAAAGCCTCAGAAATCCATCATGCCGCATTGAGGTACTTCCATCGGATGTTAGTGTATTGCTTCTTCTCTCGGCAAGATCAAGGTAAAATGAGTGACCAAGAACTACATTTGCTATGGAGAGCAAGTGAAGGAAGAAGGTTCCTAGATCAAAGCAATCCGGCCAACAAAGTTAACCTAGGGTATTTGCTTGCCACAAGATGCTCACCATCAAGCAAGACACTAGAATGAAAGGGCCCATCCAATTGGGAGGGATGGTGACATGGCTTGCTTATAAACTCGAGTAGAAGAATCAACTTGTGAAGATGGAGCCGGAGAACTATGGGTCGGCTCTCAACCTTGATCACCTCAAGAACATGAAATTCACCAAAGAGACATCTAGAGCTACTCTTTGGTTGATCAAGGGTGCAATCTGGTGCAAGATCCCTAGTAGATTCATGACCGAACCCCCAGAAAATACCCCAAATCCATGGAGAGTACCATTTGAGGAGATTGATAATGCGGAGCTTGATCCGAATGAGATTGAAAGAAGAAACAGAGCAAGGCAACAACACCATCAACAACGACAACCAAGACCACAAGGAGTGGAGCACGAACGTCACCCCTCCCAAGAGGAGGGTGGTATGAGCCATTCCTACCCTTTTAGTTTTAACATTGAAACTGCTTTTACTAACTTAAGCTTGCAAGTGGGCCAATTGGAGGCCAATAACCGGGGGATGGCGCTCCACAATTCTTTGCTTTTCAACTATTTTGTGGAGCAAGGGCAAATCGCCCCACCGGTTAACCATCCCTATCGGCCTCCAGTGCAAGGGCCAGTGCCAAGTTGGGGAGAGGAACACATTGATGGCACTCCTCGTGAGCTGGTATATCCCTATTGGCAAGGCTCATCCTCCCAAATTAGGGAGCGACGCACTTTTCCCCCGTATGACTATACCCAACCCGGGGGTTGTGACTATTTCGGCGACCCCGCCTATAGGTACATCCCATAGGAGCATAGCCATGACCCACTCTATACGGGGTACACAGGATTCCCTCCCAACTTTTACGGTTGATGGGAACCCCACGACCCTCCCTTGCGTGAGGATGGGACCCGGATCGAGCTTGATTATGATTGGCGTCGCCCCGATGAGGGCGGGCCAAGTGGATCTTAGATCACCCCATGAATCGCCCCTCCTTCCCCTTTCCCTTTTTCATTTCACTATTCCTTGGTCTCACCGAGGTCAGTTTTCCATTCAAGTTTGGGGGGGTGTACTTTGCATTGTGTTTGATCTAGGGGCGCAATTTTAGGGGTCATGGCTCGGGGGCATTGCAAGCTTAAGGAGTTGTTGAGCTATGTGTTGAGCTAGATATGTTTTTAACTTGTAATTACTCATCTCTCTTTGCCTTTTGTATATACTCGTGTTGGAACTAATCTCTCTTTCTCTCTTTTGAGTTGATGACCTTTCATAGCAAGTATCCGAAGATGAAATCAAGGTTTGAAGATGCTCTTTTGCTTCGAATATTGCATTTGGCCTTTATTACTTCAATGATGCGTGAGATCGTTCCAACTCCCTTTTAATTACTTGTTTGCTTAGTTTTAGGATAGTTTAGGAAAGAAGATGATCGTTCGAGGTTGCTTGGCTTTAAATTTTACATTGGTGGTTATGAACACCACCTGGGTTTTAAGTGCTAAATTTTTTTTTTGATTGCGTTGATTACGTGCCATTACCTACTTGCTTTCATCTCATGCTATAAAAAAATATAAAATTGAAAAAAAAAAATCGGGAGCTGAACCATTCAGATTGGGGCTCATTAGCCCCTCATCCGAGTGGCGTCCAACCCACTCGGCCAATAGGAGATTCCCTTCTCCTTTGCCGAGTCGTTTTCATACTTAGCCAAATATGGCTAAGTATCCATGGGCACCCAATCGGACAGCATGGGGCTCATTAGCCCCTCATCCGAATGGCGTCCGACCCACTCGGCCAATAGGAGATTCCCCTCTCCTTTGCCGAGTCGCTTTCATACTTAGCCAAATATGGCTAAGTATCCATTGGCACCCACTCCCCTCATCTGAGTGGCGTCCGACCCACTCGGCCAATAGGAGATTCCTCTCTCCTTTGCCGAGTCGCTTTCGTACTTAGTCAAATATGGCTAAGTACCCATTGATAGCCACTCGAACAGCCTGGGGCTCATTAGCCCCTCATCCGAGCGGGTTTGAACCCACTCGGCCAGCTGGGGGCTCAACAACGAAAGGTCGGTCAGCGTAAGAGAGACTACCTAATTCCGCCACGGATGCATGCCACTGGGTCGGACCGCAGTGTTCCTACCTCCATGGCGTGGGGCTAATTGTTTGGGCTCAATAAAGGGCCAGCCCAATTTCTCCGCCACATCATCACAAGTCACCAAACAGGTGGCACAGTGGGACCCACCTAGGAGTTGACCTAGCTCCAAGGTGTCTAGGGATCCATAGATGGGGCTGGAAAGGCTAATTGCCTGAAAAGGCAACATAGCCATTGATCCCAAGGAAAGCACATCCCATCAATGTTGCCGGGAATTCGCAATACTATAAATATCACTAGTCTCATCAACGAACAGGTATTGAATTCTACCTAACAAATTAGAGCATCTCTCTCTAGACTTTCTCCCTCTACCTCAACTAACTTGAGCGTCGGAGGGGCGATCCCGGAACAACCCCGGGGGTAGTCTAACCTTGTCTTTCAGGTTTCCGGCGTACGGTCAACCAACTCAGGCGGAGCCAACCCCCGGGGTAGTCTAACCTTGTCTTTCAGGTTTTCGGCGTACGGTCAACCAACTCAGGCGGAGCCCACTCCAACTCAGCATACATCAACAACCCGTAATTTCTAGACAGAAACAGTTTGTATTGCTCAAATTGGGTTGTAGAATTTAAATTAGGTATCTATATCAGATTGATTTCAATATGGATCATTTCGATTTTAGTTAGATAGTAGCTAGGTCGGATCAATTCGAAATCTGATCAATATAAGTTCATATCATTTCAGTTTCGATTAAATTCTGAATCGAGGATTATCAAGTTCGATACTGGATGAGGTCAATCTTGAAATTGAGCCATTATCAGGAATATTGAATCATTATAGAATTTATTTTAGGTCATTCTTGATATTGAGTTATTATGGGGTCATTTTTTATTTGTGTCATTATCGTCTTTATCGACTCCTTAGGTAATTCTTTAGATCAAATTTAATGTGTTACTAATACCAAATTGTAATATGAAACAAGATTTATGAAGACTTCATTATCAAAAGTATTAAGCTGCAATTGTATGCAAAGGATCATGCATGTGTAATGCCTGTTTCACTTGAGAGAAATCAATGATGATAATACAATAATAAGATTTAAAATAGATGTTGCAGAGCTTTTTAGACGTGTCTAAGCATCTTCTACAACTACTGGTGGCGGCTATGATGCTTCACAATCAAATACTAATGAGTTTATTGTTTAAGTTATTGATTGTTAACTTAAAAGGGCCCGTTTGCTACATTTCTCTTTCCTCCGTCTTTTCAATCATTTCCCTAATATGATGTTCTTAAACCTGTGACGTCTTACTTTGTAATGTCATAATCTTATTGTAAATTATAACTTATACTTGTAACAAAATGTTTCCCAAACTATATATCCTTTTTATTTTATTTAATTACCCGGGGTATCGTCTAGACCCAATAACTAGTTGAAACATCAAATCACGTCAAATCCATTAAATAAACTTTTAGTTAAGTCTTATAATGTAATTGATGTTATTATGGAGAAGAGATTAGAAAAACAGTTTTTCTATTGTAACCAGAGTTTATTTTAACTGACATTTAGGTGTATTGTAGTAGTATTGCTCCATCAGCGTCGGCCAGGCAGCTATACTAGAAGAGGGTAGCTAAAACTTTGTTCTCTGCACCAGAAATAAAGATTTAGTTTTATTGGGGTCTAAACATCGGCCCAAGCCCATCGCAGTTTGGTTAAATGACCACGATGAGGCAGCTAGGCCCAAGGAAAGGAAAAGGCAAGTATGGTATTTAAGGGACCGGTCCAAGGCCTTCTATACCTATTCCCATTATATATATATATATATATATATATATATATATATATATATATATATATATATATCTCACTTTGCAGTTTGCACCAAAAGAAAGGTAACTTAATATAACTAAAAACACATGCATTTGACCATTCTCTCCACTCACTTGCTTTCTATTCCTCGATACTCAGCCGACTGGCTTAAGCATCAGAGTGGGTTCGCAGGGAAACCCCCGGGGTTAGTCTTCTTGTTTTGCAAGGGACGGCCTATTTGAAGATTCGGTCCAACATTCATTATATTCACACCAATTAGCAAAGTCCGACTCGCTAATCCCATTCATATTACTGTTTTTAGCAAAAACAAATTTTATTTTGTAAAAATTATTGGTCTCCTAATCTAACAAAAGTTTGAATATTTTGATATTAAAAAATGTGAATTCTACACCATGAATAAGTGTCTAAAGACAGTCCCTTGTTGTTATTGGTTAAAGCCTATTCCATAGTAAAATTTTCCGAACCTTGATGGATGTGCAACATGGACAGTTATGTGAAAAGTACTCCCTTCGATTTTTATTAGTTTACTCGTATTCCTTTTTGGGATGTCCCTTATTAGTTTACCCATTTCTTTTGTTTCTATTTTTAGAATGGGTCCACTAACTTTCCATCACACACACACATTCAACTTTAATATAAATTAATCTTTTCTCTTTCTTTCTATGTCCCACAACACTATTTCTCCTAAAACTCTGCAAAAGAAACGGGTAAACTAATAAATACCGTAGAGAGTAATTTACAACTCGCTCTGTTACTAGCAACTCCTTTATTTAAGACCACTGATTCATAAAAAATGGCAGCCAACTAGAAGACAACAGGCGAGATCCAAAACTATAAAAGGACATCGGTCATACAACCTAGAGCCCGTCCTACAAGGTCAAACACCAGTATAATGAGTCACAACTCACAATATCCAACTTAAACCTAGAAATATCAAATATGGTCGACAACATGTTTCTCCCTTCAGATGCAGACAAGAATTCTTTCATTCTTTCCCTCCATATCTCCCTAATTATCGAGTGTATGCAATACGAAGCTCTGAACCCTGTCTGCCCTTCTTTCATGTATTGAACCCATACTCAGTGACGCATTCCAATAAGTATATAAAGCTCCTTCACGTGAAACAATAGCCACATTCGGGCTCCGTTTGGTTGGGTGTAAAACATTTTCAATGTAAAATAATTTTCATGGAAAACACAATTCCAAAATTAGTTTTCCGTTGTTTGGTTTCATGTAAGAAAAATGATGAAACGAAAGAAAAATGAAAGGAAAAGTAAGGAGGTAGTGAGAGGAGTGTACAAAAGAGATAAGGAAAAGGAAGGAAAACAGCTTTCCCTTCAGTTTGAAGGGAAAATAGTTTTCCATTATTGGGAGAGCAATTTTAGGAAAATGTTTTACACTCCTTGGTAAACCAAACAATGTAAAATTAAAATTGAGGAAAACAGTTTTCCAGGAAAATGTTTTACACTCTACCAAACGGAGCCTCGGTGACGGATCTGGGACTAAAAAACTAGAGGGCTGGGGTCAAAATTGAACCTCTAAACCTATAGCTTAAAAGTCAAATGTTAAACCATTAATCTACAACTTTTTATATCGATATTGTACACAAATTGTGTAAGAAAAAGGAAGGGGGGGTATCCCATACGGCCATACCAGCCTGGACTCAAATTCGCCCTTGTATCATTCTTAAAACTACTATTTTCGGATAAAAGGGTATGAGCTAATCTTTCATAAGAGCACCCAGGAGCTTAAATGATCATATTGGCATGAAAAATTGATACAAGGAAGAGGGAAGACTCTTTGGAAAATGCAAGAAGGAAAGGACATTATAGGAAGGCAAACTTGTCCAGGGCTACTATTTACGCAGACTAACACTTTGTTTGGATAGGAGGAAACATAGACAAGGGAAAGCGAAGAGAATGACTTCCTTGTTTGGATAAGGGATTGGGAGAAGGAAGGGAGGGAGAGGGAATGATCCATTTTCCCTTCCTCTTTAATAAAGATCATCCCTCCCAAATTGGAGAGATTTGAAGGAAAAATGGAGCTCCATCTTCTCCCTCCCTTTCTTTCCCCTCACCTTCCTCCTCTGACCCTTCCCTACCTTTCCCTCCTATATCGCCATCCAAACAAACTGTAAGTTTCTGATGCAGAATCGGATTCAAAGAGATGTACACTTAGCACAAACGCTATAACACTACAGCAGAGCAGCATCCTTAAAAGGGGAATTTAGCTCAGTCAACAAAGTCGAGAGTCCGAATTCTAAAAAGGCTTTTTAGGGTGCAACAACATTTTACTACAACATGGTCCTCAACCTCAACAGTAGAGTGAGGAACCGTGCACCAAGATATGAGATTGGATCCCTGAAAGACATAGGCTTCATTCTTCCAATCCAAATTCCCTTGTCTTAACATGTTTGAAATGACCTAAACTTACTAAAGCTCATCTAAATTTAGTACTTAATAGATCCTACCCCCCCCCTTGGATGATTTCAGGGTTTGTGTCTACCTATTTGAGTACATTATAAACCAAACTTTCCAGTTTCCAGAGAATAGCTACACAATTGAAGGATAATGTCTATTGGATCACAAGGAAATATTAGCCTTGGGCAATGGTAAAAAGCTAGTCACTTCACTAGAATACAGTCAGATTTTGCAAAAGTTGAGAATTGTTAAGTGCAAGAGAAATCTTATATGTAATCCGATCATTGGGGTCAGGGTGAAATGATCATCTTTGCATTGTTTAGATTTCAATAGTATATGCAACTACATTTGAGCCATTATTAGAATTGGTTCATATACTGGTGCATTGATGCTTTTACCCTGACGATTAGATAATACTATCCAATCCTCGAGAAAAAAACATATGAGCAATTAATGAAGAATATTACTATGAAATGTAATCATTTGCACTTCGAGGGCATGGGACAAACTATCTGTAAGAGCAAAGTAGTTTTGACTTTTGACGATCCTGCGACGAAGTTAAAGGTGAAATTGAAACATGAATGCAACAAGAAAATGATTGGCTTTGAGTATCTCCTTTTATCTACATGCTCATACTACCACTTGGATAAGAGCATGACTGGAAAGAACATCATATACTAAAATCAAAAGCTGCATATTCATGATCCTAGATATGCAAAGCTTCGGACATTATACATGACAATCAAACACAGACATAACTAATGTATCTTGTGAGTTTACTTATATGAACTATATATTATATGTCCACCATACATGGAAGAAAATTGAGGAAGAATATATTGCTTAAACACTCTTCAAAGCTATGTTCAAAATCCCTCTACTTCCGGATAAAATGCCACCTATCTCTGCTTCCAATCGTCAAAACACATTGCCAGAGAGGAATGATCATGATTGGAAAGATAGGGAAATGCAGAGATGGGAGGCAATTTAACATTAGCCCATCAAAGAGCATATAGATTTATTGCAAATGCAAGACGAGCGTCAATAAGAAAGTAATAGAGAACTAGTGAGGAACGCTTAAAAAGTCCACAGATGGAAGATTGAACCTTTCGGGATGCTCACCACCAGCCATCCTCATCTTCTTAGACGGGGGTTCTGGTAAGCAAGGCTCAGAAGCAACTGCCCAGGAATCATTAGAGCTATCAGAGCCGAATGACACATCGATAACTCCATTCGGGCTACCAGGAAGTGGAACCGATTTTCTTTTATTTGATTGCAATGCAATTTCCCCTGCTGTTGATTCAAGGATCAACTCACAACATTCATCAACCTTTTCCTGTCAAATTTATATCCGATGGCACGCAATCAGGAACAAACTTTACACACATAGATAAAGATCAACAACGAAACGCATATGATCAGACTTTAGAATACAGCAAACGGTACACCTCAGTTGAGAATAGCAATCGAAATTGAATACAGACTTCAATTTCAACTGTAAACCCAATATTCAAAAACTTTAGCAATTCCATCTAATATAGCTTCCACTTTACTAAATATCAAGTATGGACAGCCTCAATTGCATCCTATAACAAACATTTAACCCAACACACACCAAAAATTGCACAAAAATACTCACCTTGTCAATTCCAAGAATATCCAATACTTGATTCTGGTATCCATCCCCAATACAAGGCTCAAAACCATTAAAAACATGCAAAATTGTGGCAGTAGCCATTACAGAAGGAGGATAACGCAAAAACCTCGAATCTGGATAAGATAGAAACAAAAATCAGAAGATTTCATAAAACCCAAAACAAAATTCTGATAACCCAAAATCAAAACAGGAAAAACCCAACAAAGTTTACAAATTTCTTACCCCAAATAGTACATAAAAGGATCTTTTCACATCTCCGGAGAAATTCCCAACAAAGATAACCCTTTAAAGAAATCCTCCTTATAATATAGTCCAGAAAAGAAAATGAAGTAACTGGATTCATCTTCCATTGAAGAGTAGAAAGCACCAAAATCTCCATCCTTTGAATCGTTTTAGCCTCAAAAACATACTTGCTATCCTCAACCTAAACAGATAATCCAACCATTTATAACCAAAAAAGGAAAGGATTAAAGCATAAAACAACCAAAAAAGGAAAGAATTAAAACTTAAAAAGCAACATACTTGGAAATCTAGGAGAAGTGGAACATGGGTCTCCTCAAGTTTAGCAGCAATAGATAAACAAGCCACAGAAACAAGTTGGGTCATCCATTGCTTTTCCCTTTGAAATTGGAAGCTAAACATAAACCTATCAAAGTAATTAACAGCTAAAATTGCTGTATTTAAAGAGAAAGAGTAATGAGAATGAACTTTGAGCATCCAATCAATAGCTTCTGAACGAGATTCAGCTAAAGATGGGTTTGATTGGAGGGTTTTGAAGATGTGATTTTTATGAAAGTCTTCTTCTTTTGATAAAAGAGTTGGTAGTTCATCATTTTCCCAGTACAAATCTTGCTCAGATAATAATAATTTGGGAACTTGGGTCGGTCCATTAACAAAATTAATCATGTCATTTTTATAAGTAGTAGTAATGTTATCATACTCAAAGGAAGAGTAATTATCATCATCATCATCTTCCAAGTGTTTTTCCTGGCAGTAAAGAGCATCATCAATGGAAAATGACTGAGCCATCTATTCTTCTTATACTTGGAAAGAAGAAAGAAGTGATCTTT
The DNA here is from genome assembly GCA_947648045.1 of Beta corolliflora. Lineage (NCBI taxonomy): Eukaryota > Viridiplantae > Streptophyta > Magnoliopsida > Caryophyllales > Amaranthaceae > Beta > Beta corolliflora. Next base: position 434,973 of record CANSZD010001217.1, read on the forward strand.
GTTGTTTTTTTTTTTTTTTTTTTTTTATGTTTTGTGTTTCTGGTTCATAGTTGGTCAAGGAAAGGTAATGGAGGAAAAGAAGAAAAGAGACACATTGGTTTAGAGAGAAGATGAAAGGGTTAGTGTGTGTTTTGAAGTTTAATTTGAGGTTTTAGTTTATGGGTGTGACAGTGTCACTCCTCCTTCAGGGCATTGCATTGCAATTTGCAAATTGCAAAAAGTGAGTCTTGAGAGTTGAGAGTGTGTTTTGGTGTAAAAATGACATTGGAAGGAAGGGCTAGTCACTAGTGTAGTAGTAGTGTATCGTGTCTCAGACCTGAAACGTGGGTCATCCACCACTAATGACTGACACGTGACATTTGTAGTTACGTTGGAGTATTCAGTTTGGGTCCACTTGGTTGTGTATTTAGATAGATTTAATAGTCCCTGTTGTTTTAAACTTTCTACTAGTAAATTTGGATCAGGTTGAATTCTCCATCGTGCAAAATACTTTCCCCATCCTTGATTAATTATCAAGTTAGGTTTGATCATGCATACTAATATTGGAGTTGTTTAGGTTCTTTGGTAAATAACGATATTTTGATTTTTGAATACATGCGATATATCTCTATTTGGAGTGATTCTCGAAACTTGTAACATTTCTCTTTTCGCTAAGTTTCACTACAAAGATGGAATGCTCTGTTATAGTTGATATTCTCAACAAAAAAGTTTCACTGCAAAGAAGATGTTACTTTATAATTAATTACGTGGATCAGGTTTCATTATCTCTCTCCTCCTTGGTTCATGTGTCATTTTCATATGTTGCAAGTAAAAAGAAACAAAGAATTGAAAAATTAGAACTAGAAAAAGGATTGCTTTAGATATAAGGCATTATTGCGATCATTTTTATATTGTCATTTCATATGTCACACTTATTCATTGGCAGAATATAAATATTTCAGATGTTTATGTCCTTACATACCTTTATTGCGATGATTGATATTTATTTATTTTAAAAAGTTACACTTGTGTGTAGTGATAATGAAACTAATTTGAATTGCTTAAGAGATTATGCTATTTCCAATATGATGATAATTCAAATGCTCGGTGTAGATGTTCCTCAACAAAACGAGGGATGAAGACTAAACACCAACATATTATGCACGTTACATACAGTTCCAAGGTAACTTGCCTCTTTATTTTTGGGGAGTGTTTACTAGTTGTTGCTTATGTAATTATTTGCATACCCTCTATCCTTCTGTGCACAAAAACTCTAAAAATGTTTTACATTTTTTTTGGAGGGGGGCCCCACTGGAAACCCTTGGTAAGAAGGACCTGATTGGACCAGCACCTCTCACAGATCAGTCAACCCAGCTGCACAGGTCAACGCTTGAGAGTAGGGGGATTAAGGGAATCCCTACTCTCAAGCACAAGTAGGTAGTGAGGCTCAAACTTGTGACCTCAAAGTCACAAGGTGAGTTCCCCACCACCTCCACCAAGCAAGCTTGGTTATGTTTTAGTTTTACATGTCTTTGACTCTCTGTGTTGAAAAGGTCATTATCTAATACTTCCTCCATTTCTCAATAAGTACATTTTGACTTATGTACTATTTGAATTAATACAACAAAAACACATAAATTTCTCCTGTTTCTCTATTTTCTCACTTTTACGCTTAACTCTCATTGATCATTTATTTTCATATATTTCGTTTAAAATTTACAAAAGCCAAAAAAGATGGAAACAAATATTTAGAATTCAACATAAAACAAAATTCCAATATGGAAAAGCCCACAACCTAGCCACCCCTGACCCCACCCGTGAACTCCCTGGCTCAGAAGGCTAGAACCAGTCTCACTCGGGATCAGTTCATGTCTGGTTCACCATTCCCAAGCCCAGCCCTTATGTTCACGAACTCATGGCCGCCTCTACTTACAAGGCACCAACTTTGCTGTAAGCTCGTTGGCAAAATCACATAACCGTTGACAAAATGGACAGAACTCAAGAATACCTAAAACCATATTCCTCTTAATATGTACATTAATTGCATCAGAGAAAAATCATTGTGTTCGATACATTCACATAACCACATCCTTCCTAAAAGTGGGTCCAATAAACTTGAAATCTACAAGCAGTCTGACGACTTTCAGTGTCAACTGTGCACAGAACCCATGACCCATCACAGGATTGATGGAAGTCAACAATACGCTCTTTGGATGACTTTCTCATTCAACAATTACATGAACAGCTACTGACAATCGAGAATTATTATCTACCATAACAATGGCTACAAGCAGGCTGTATTACCAGCAATAAAAGGGAAACTTAACGAACCGACCAAACGGAAAATTGGTTGAAACCTCCCTTGTTACAGCATTAGTCATCAGTTTCAGACAGCAACAACTGTTTGTGCCAAGACGTCTTGAACCATTAACCACTGCTGCGTTTAAAATGTTCCCGTATAAATCTTTCAGCATAAGAGGGGTATTTTTTCCGAATATACTCCCGTAGACATTTCTGGTAAGAGAAGTCAATCCATCCACCATCTGTTCTTACAACAAATAGACACCTTGATTGTCTAAATTGGGGATGTCGGTCAACCTTTCATCAACAGAAGTGTAAATCAGGTGAAAATAACAAGCATCTACTAAATAATTTGAGTATGAAAACTTGTCAACAATATGCTGAGGTAATTGACTCTTACCATAATTGAATCCAGTCCACATCCAATTTTATCTTCACAATGAGGATGGTAAGCAAGCAGTCTCTGCATAACAGCTTTCTCATCATCAGGCATAAGGCGTTGCCCATCCATGTACCTGCCAAATCCAATACAAGATGTGAGCCAAGGTACAATACCCGAATCCATGAAGATCAAATGGCTTCATGCAAGTTCTCAGGACTCTATGCACTAATGTCATTTTCATGCTACACTGCAACATCCCCTAGACCAAGAAAAGCTTGTAGTAATAAACCAAAATCATTAGCCTGACAAGCTACACTACTTTAGAAGTGTTGAGCTCTTTGGAACTTTTTGATTGTGTTCATACTATCTTTCAAGGATACTAATTAGATATGCATAGTCAAGGTATACTGCATGACAATTAGCATATTTTGCATAGTTATTATCGAGCTATACAAGATCCCATGTCCAAACTACATAGTTGCTGTTCTTCATCAATTGTAGGAAGTGTCTGTACCCGTATGACTGTTGACTAGCAGTCTAGCACCAGTACTAGAATTGTCTCGAAAGTAGCACCTATTTACTTATTTGAAGCTAAAAACTGAAAGAGCACCAAACAGAATAGGAGCTGAATCTTTGTTGTCCTTGTGTAAGAATGAAAGTGCCTAGCTATTTGAGAGGTATCCAACTACTTTAATAAAGAGGTCATGCAGCACAGGTTTCAGCCTCAGGGAAACAGCATGATTAGGACATCACACAATATTAAAACTGGATGATGAAAAAGGAACACGTAAACTTAAAGGCAAACAGAACAGGTTCCTATCAGACCAGTAATACGGTGCCCTAACTAAGATGCCAGGACTAATGGTTCCATCAATCATGTTCCAGATGCAAACTAGAAAACTTCCAAGAAAAAAAAGACTGATCAGGTGGGTGTACAAACATTGAAAGATAAGGTATATGAGACAGGGCTGATACGATTACTAAAAAGCCCTAACAATGCAAGAATGATGTGAGAGAATCATAATCTATGTTTCAAACAACGATAAGGAAGCTGCAAGAAAAGCAGGTGGTAGATAAGCAAGATAGGATTATATGAAAATCAATGCTCCTCAAGGATTTAGGTGATCCACTTTAGTTAGGAAGTATCTTTTACTTCGAGAATATGACTTTCAGTAGGAGATAAGCCAGGAACCATACGCCATGGAAAAGGACTTTGAGATTGAAACCTCTTCTCTTTAACAATGTGGCCTTATGTAGGACTTTGTATCACTATAGGATTCTTGCATCTCACTTAGCTAAAAAAGCCTGTTATTCTAGACTTCTAGTTTCACCTTGATAATGTAGTAACGTTTCTCCCTATTTTCTAAACTAATGTTTTTTTATACTTCTATTAGAACTCTTACATCTAATTTTAATCAACTTGATTTCGCGGAACTTCAATTAATCCATGGATTTTCTCTAAAGCCCATTTGGGTCAATTTTGCTACATGATTCAGATCAAACAGACTAAATCAATATTTGCTCGAAATGAGCGAATTAAGGCACCCTTATTAAAGATCGATCACAAGACATTCTCCAATATATTGAATTCCCATACTTAAATAGGATCCCATACTAACATAGGAGGATAAATGATGACATCCTATTTCTAAGATATGATCCATAACTAATGTACAAAAGAGTAGAGAATTAATAGCTACACTATACTGAGCATACATGCATGCACGCAAGCACCTGCACAAAGATCGACATTCCATAATTTCTATTCTTGCTTCTTCTAGTATATCTTATGATTGACTTCAATAAGTACTAGCCGGAGCCAAAAATTGGAGATACTATTGTCAAGGTTTGATAGTTCAAGTATGCAAAGTTGCTTCACCAACATTATTGCATGTTGCATCTCATGAACACATTCAACTAAAATCTTTGGTTTTCAAGCACCAGCATCTCATGATTTTTATAACCAGATTGACTCTAGTCAGAAGAAATAACTTCATTAAGAAGCATTGTCGTAAATTCAAGTAAAATTTATCAAACACAATAAAGCTCAAGTAAACTACTACTACAATTTAATGGTTCCCCCCAACAACAAAACACCCAGCATTCAAGTCATCTTCGATAGTAGCTCAAGTGTTATACTGGCAATAATGGCAATAATCAGTTTCCTTCTTTCATCAATCTCTCCTCCTGTCCACTTACTTCCTCTTAAAGATCCTTGGATAAACAGCTATATCACGCTAATGAGCAGGCTCTAACCTTGCAAAGACCTTGAGTTCCACTTTTAAGGGTCCTTTTCATATCTGTTTTCTCCAACCTTTTCACATAAGCTCGTAAATTGCTACTCTATTCAATGGGATGTAGAGGTTCTCCATTACATGTAGAATCTGCAAATTCTTTCGATGAACGAAAAGTAGCAACTAAGGTTTCATAACAAGACGTGTGAGTTCCACCATACTCTTACCACAGATTACCTTGTCTATCTATCTTTAAAAAACAAGGCAACATCAGCGCAGAATTATGATATGAGAAAATAATGCTTCATGAATTAGTAATAACGTAATGGGTGCTGCAATACTGTTTCCAGAAATGACAATATGTTACACCTATTTGGTAATCAAACCATATCTCTAGCTTGCATGATTGTAACAAAAATTATGAAAAATAAAAGGTGTGTGATCATATAATACACCCAGGTGGAAAAGCATTTTAGGAATATTATACTTTACACATAATAAAATTATTGAGTGTAATAACTGCTCACTAAGCTATATTTTGTCAAGAAAAAGAAGCGACTTCAAAGAGCTAATTGACAACTAGCTTACACACCAATAAAATTCACTCAAATTGCAAGAAGGACCCCTAAAACATATCATGAAGAGCCACTAACAAGGGTTGTTCAGCAAATTTAGGCATTTCATTCTATGACGAAGAACAAATAGCCAAGTGGAAATCAGAATTGCTCAAATATACAAGTATATTTTTCCCAGCAATAGAGCTCCACATTGTTCCACAAGTTACCACGAAGAGCTTGTTATCTTCAAATGTTGAGATATTTGAAAATATCACATCAGTGCAGACAAAAATGGTGGGATAGAAATAGGTAACTTCTTATGAAACACAAGAAGAGTAGAAATAATTGACTAAACAGATGTGTGATATACAATCATAGAGTTCGAATGAAAGATTGGTTGTGATTACCTTATACAGTTATACTTGTAATGTTTCAATTGAAATCTTTTTATTTTATTCCCCTCCATTCTCCAGTGGTTGTTCCACTTTTGTTTGAAGGTTAAAGTCTGTAAGCTTTGACCGTATTATTTTCTGAATCATGTTGAAAAATATTATCATGTGGACTAAGATCTTGTTAGATTTGTCTCAATCTATATTTTCAAATTATCGAACTTCCATAATTTTTTTAAGATACAATATTAAAGATATTAATGGTCAAATGTTTACACTAGAGACCACCAAGTAGAAAATCTATTACAGAATGGAGGTCGGAGAGAGTAGTATACTAATCTAATGCCCAAAGTCATCTAATGATACCTATTGTTACTAAGGTATAGTATAACCAAATATTCTTATCATTAAGTAGCCAACTCAGGGGTGGGGGGGAGGGGAGGGGGGGAACTCATTCTGTAAAGAAATGAAACAACTCCCTCCAATCTATCTACTTTCACTAAAAAAACATCCTCAAATGGCCAGTAACATGAGGCTACTTTAGCAAGATCTAGATAATCTGACAGTCACAGGAAAATCGTCAACTTCCTGTCTTAAAAGCCAACCATTATCCATTACCACCATTAATGACCACTCAACGACATATTCAATTTTATTTCCACGACTTATTTGGTTGTGATCCACATAAACAAAGGATTTTAATCGTAGTTCTAAAGGCGAGTTTAGGATTTACAAGGTCTAAACCAAAATCCACTTTGGAGCTTAAGAACTTAGAACATCAAGAGAGCAAAACCCTCCGCTCATGACATATACACAGACCATATGTTCTGTTATACATGTAACTCATCAAATTACATTTACTATTCACTATTTGTACAAGATAGCAACAACCATGTACACAAAAAACCATTTTTGTACTAGTTACGAGATTAATCCAGTACCATAGTAGCAAGAGACCATATATTTCTGTTATACATGTAATATAACTCATCTATCAGGAGATAATTAGTCCATATTACATTTGATATTCAGTATTTTCGAACAAGATAGCAACAGTGATTACGAATACGGAAAAACCACAGTAATACTTGTTAGGAGATTACGCCAGTAGCATAGTATGATTAGTGGCAAATAACAGGCTGAAATCACATTTGTTAACCACTAGGCTCTGTTCTTTTGGACTGAATTAACGGAAATTCAGCTCAGCTCAGTTAATTTCCTCTCACAGTTCAGACAAATTAAATTCAGTTGAATTGAGTCGAGTCCAAAAGAACATAGCCTTACTTTACAGAAAAATATAGCATAGATTAGGAAACAACAATTAAATAGAAAAACAAAAAAAAAAAGAGTAATTAATAGGTGGAGAGAAAGACCTATCAGAGTGGATAATATCTTTGGCAAGAAGTGTGATAGGTTCAATATCTCGCAGAATTTGATCTTCTTTATCTTTCCATTTACGATAATTAGCGTCATCAATCCTGTCAAACAGCTTCGGAGGTTGTTTTACCCTCAACAATTCAGTCGCCGATGACAATACATCTTCCTCGGACGTGGTCAGCCCTGAAGAGGCGGATGAGCAGAGAGGATGCGGGCGAGGCGCTAAGAAATTGAGTGCGAGTCGGTGGTGGTGGTGGTGGTGAAGGCGGAGGCGGAGGCGCAGGCGAAGGAGAGGCATGCCTCGCAGAAGTGGAGGCGCAGCCATGCAGTTTAGTGTAGTGGGTAACCCTTTCAGTTTCCGATAAGAGAGAGAGAGAGTCAGATAGAGGAGTTTGGTTTGTCGTTTTGGACGTAGGAGTTTTATGAGTTATTGAGTTGTGACTTGTGAGTAATCAATGTTTGGGCCGAGGATGGAGCTCGTCGGATTCTTGGTCCTACTTATCCTGTGAGAGAGAGACCGTCTCTTCTAAAGATGGCACTAGGTTGGATCGGTATGCTTTGGCTCGGGATAGTCCGACCTAGCACAAGCTAGCTCAAAACACGTCTCGACTCTTATTTTTGTATTGCTCTTATACTTATACTTTCATGCACTTTCAAGAGCGAGTCTGACTATATATTGAGAACCCGATAATTGAAGAAAGTATATGACTATATGTTACCTCTAGAGAATTAAGGCAGAATTCCTGTTGAATTTGAATTTGATGGATTAGAAATTTGATCCTTTGGACAATTGATGATTTAATTTAGATTTTAGGAACAAAAAATTAAAAGGAAGAACTGAAGGAGTCAAAGAGTCGTGAACAGTGAATCCTTGAAAGTTTATACTGAAGAAGATGAAAAATTGAAAAGATGTCTAATTTAGGGAGGGAAGGGGGTAGTAAATAATTGAGGAAAGTTAAAAGGATAAAATAAGAAGAAAAGGAGGAGGAGGAGGAGGTTTAAGAGGCGTAGAAGGTGAAGTGAAAATGAGAAATTGGGAAATTGGGTTGGGTACAATCGTGTACAGCTTCCTCTAGATTGTAAAAGTTGGGTAAAATTTTAGGAAAATCAGAACTAGATAAAAATTAATGATTAGTTAATTACCATAATTTGATCCTCCGACCTCATATAAAAAATTATATCTATATATCCTACTTTACCACTGGAGCAAGAGCATTTATATGATATATAACCTAATTTAATAAGATATAGCTTAAAATTCTACACTGGCCACTTTAAAAATATATGGGTTGCGAAGTAGGGTTGCAGGGGACGAGCCCCTGCCAGCCCCTTTGTAGCTTCGCCCCTGGTTCTCAACTCGTTCACTAGTCAACCCAACCCATTGCCAGCCGTATATACACCTTCATTTTTTCTTTCTCAATCTCAATTCTCATCAGTTTCCCACTTCTCCTAAGCCGAACCAAATGGTTAGTTCCATTCTCTCTCTCTCTCTCAATTTAAGTTAGTTTAAGGTATATTTTATTAAGTTATCGATGATATTCATGGGTTCGTATAGTATTAGTCATCTGAATTTTATGGGATTCTATTGATTGCTTCTATTATCGAATCGATTTATTTCGATGCTTGCCCTAATGTACTTGGTTTGGATTTGGACTCGAAAATTTGAAATCCAATTTTTGTTCAAATTGGTTTGGACCAAGCCTAAATCCAAACTATACACCAAACTTACACCTCCAAATTTGGCAACGGGTGAGTCTTGGCACAGATAATGCCATTGGAAGACGGATTGAAGAGAGAATTGAAGGAATCAAATCTGGAAGGAGGAGTTGGAGAATTGAGGTCGTCTCAATTATTCTTATGACTGAGAGAATCCCGAAAAAGAGTTTTCATTTTAAATATGTAATATTTAACAATGTAAAATCCAAGTTGATATACGTTTCTATTGAAGGAGGGCCAAAATTTAATAAATCAACAGCAAAGTTTCCATCTACAATGTCAAGATTTTTTTATTTTTAGAGAGGTAAAATAAAATGTACATGGTCTCACTTGCTGCAAGATTGACCTTTGTAGACTAACATGAAAATTCATTCTATCACGGCTACTTGTAATCAACCTGAAGCTGACTCATTGACCCAACTTTCACTTACCCAAGCTAACAATGCTATGGTGCATAACTCTATCTAGCTACCCTAATCTGTGGGCGAAACCAAGAAGATAGACGCAGGCCAACCATTACTTTACGTTCTGCTTTGTCTCAACCAACATTTGTAGAGTTTTCTTTGGTCACATAACTTAAGCCATTGATGCTACCTCCTCTATTCACTCAAGTCACATACCAAAAAACACTTGTCTCCTGACTCCTAGAACAGGGGAAAAACAAAAATAAAGCTTAACTTACACACAAACACCTTCTAATCAAATAAAAGATATTTCATACACCAAGAGGACAAGTGAACGAGACGTCAGTAATCGAAATTTCTCCCACTTTTGTACCCTGTTCACCTTTATTACTCCTAAATCCCCAACTCCAAGGAGATTATAATAAACGGCAAAGAATGTGCCACAAACATACCCTAAATTTGAAGACTCAAAAGCTCATTCAGTTCTACTAAATCTCAAATGAGATAATTTCTGGATGTAGAAGGATATGTGTTTGATGGGCCATTCAGCAAACACGGCCTCAATCACCACAGAACCTCCCATGTTGCTGGAGATAAAGTCGCTTATTGCCATGATCGACTCGAAATCCTAACTTCTCCCGCACAAAACTTTCAGCATGTGCAGGGTATTTCTTTCGAACATACTCACGTAGGCATTTCTTGTAGGAGAAATCAACCAATCCACCATCCGTTCTTAAAACAAATAGACACCTTGTATTTTCGAAGTGGGGATGTCGATCAACCTATCATCAAGAGAAGAGAACATTAGCTGAAGAAAACATATTACATTTGAATTCAATTTCTCTTTCTGAATAGGGAAATTTGTCAACTATCTACTGCATTCTACATAGCAGTTTTAAAGAATAGGCACCTCTCATTAAAAGGAAATTCACACTACCTTACAAAAAAGTTTTCCAGCGTAATTTGAGTCACCCTGATACAACTCTAATATGACCAATTGGGGCAGTAGCCAATAGCCATCATCAGCATCATTTCTCCCTTAACGGAGATGATCAATTTAAGGTCAACTCTAGGTCTTTTTCTTTTACTTTCAAGTAGCAATTTTAAGGAAAAAGTCAACAAGGTTGTACTCCCTCTGGATTTTATTAGATTACTCATTTTCCTTTTGGGTTGTCCCTTATAATTTAACCCACTCCTTTTATCTGTTTTTGGAATGGTATTATTATCTTTACATTCTCACTCTACTTTCCTTGGCCCACAACATTAACTTCAATATAATATGCCAATAAATTAATACTTTCTCTTTCCTTCTATGACCCATATAGCTATTTATCCTAAAACTTTGTGTCCAAAGAAGTAGGTAAACTAATGAAAACCAAATCGAGTACTTCAATAAAATCAATTTGCCAGTTTACACTCAGCTTCAAAGGTGCTATATATAAGGTATTATACAAAAAAAAATCGACAGCCAGAAAGAGAAAGGGAGGGGAGGGGGAAACCTAATGTCATAGTGCATTTATTAGGATACATGGTGGAGAAATTAACATAAATCTTTCAAACAAAAACTACAGTCAAAAGCTTTCAACAATGTCGGTCACAGTCTCCCTGAACTTCAAAGTCAGAATGTGGATAGGAGTGGTAGGCAATGTGCTATGTATCCATAATAGGGGGAGGGGCGTATTGTGTAGTGCAATATAATTTACTTAGAAGTGTCTTGAGGAGGAACATAAGGGAGATAGCTAGAGTACTACTACTATAAATGAGAGTAGATTAGAAAGGGATTGGCATGTTGAGAATTGATGAGAATATTGGAGAGCTTTTAAGAGTTCATTTGGGAGAGAATCAAGCATCTCGAAAGCTTGAATATCATTTACATTTGCTGTATTTTCAGTTTATCAATCAAATATTCATCTTCTTCCTTAATGTCTGCCATTAATGGTGTCCAAGCTATGTCAATTCATAGCAAATGGTATGGGAGAGAATCAAGCCTCTTAAGAGGTTGAATATCATTTACATTTGCTGTATTTTCAGTTCATCAATCAAATACTCATCTTCTTCCTTAATTTTGCCATTAATGGTGTCCAAGCTATGTTAATACATAGCACATTGTGAACAGGGGATGGTAGCAACTTAAAATGTACAAAAAAGATGGAGAGAGATTGAGTCTCACCATAATTGAATGCAGTCCACATCCAATTTTATATTCAGAACAAGGATGATAAGCAAGCAGTCTCTCTACAACAGCTTTCTCATCATCAGGAGTAAGGGACTCCCCATCCATGTACCTGACAATACAAAATGTCAACAGAGGTACAATAATCTCAAATTGTTTTTGAAGATCAAATGAAGAATGCAAGTTCTACGCGTTCGAGCATTAATGTCATCCTCATGAGACACCGCAAATTTTATAAACCAAGATAGTCGTAGCAATAACCAAAATCAAAAGCCTGCCGTGCTACAGTACAAGTCTACAAGTTTCTTTTTAGTGCCATATAAATACGAAGTATAAGATTTCTCCATTAAAGAAGCAGTAGAAAAAATCCACGTTTATGTCATTAAGACTCTTTAGTAGTGTCAAACGCCTATGAACTCTTTTACTGATTTACATATTTTACTGTAATCAAGTATGCAGATCATTAAATGTATTGCATGGAAATTAGCATGTTGTGCCTAGTTAAAATGTCAAGCTAAACAAAAATCTGACATCCACACTACATAGTTGCTTTTATTCTACTTCAAGAGCTGGAAGTGTCTGCCAAAGTGTGCGGTATGTAACATGGGGTAAACCATGGTTTGATAAGTAACATCTTTTTGCCTATTTGAGTGCTGAAATACTGGATGTAAACTAAACTGGATCGGCACTAAATCTTTGTTGTTCTCAATTTTAAAGTCAAGTGCCTACCCATTTATCAAGTATTCAACATTAGTACTTTAACAAAGAGGAAATGCAATAAAGGTTCGGAATACCTTTGCTCAATCACTCAGCCTCAGGGTAACAGTATTATAGAATATTAGATCACAAATTCACAATGTATTAAAACTGGAAGGGTTTTTTTGTATGTGGAACTCCTATATTTTGCATTTTCTAATGGAGGGGTACAACAGAGAACAAATACAAAGTTCAAGGTGCAACTCGCAAGAAAAAAAACATTGCGGGTACAATGTAGAAACCACTAAAACAAAGAGAAACCTTATACAAAAATCCAAACTGGAAAATCAAGAAAGACCCAATTAGCATCTAAGGCAAACGGAATAGGGATCCTTTAGCCATGGTCGATAGTTCTTTCAAGAATGTCTAAGATGAGGTATTGGATTACGTGGGAATGTAGACGTAATTAGATAAAATAATGTACTCGAGAATTTAGATCGAAGCTGATACAATAACTTAAGAAGCCACCCTGACAATCTAGGAATCATGTGAGAGTAAGGAAACCTACCATTCTAGTAGAAACAATAAGGAAGCCTCAAAAAGTGGCGTAAATGTTTACAATTTACTTCCCCTAACTTTAAAGAAATGTGGCTGCAATGCAAACTGAAACAACCAACAAAACATGGAATTTTTTCTGATGCCAGGGATGTCCTAACGCTCTAAACAATTAGAGACGCCACATTTGCAGCTGGGCATGAATCCAGTGGTTCTTAGTTGTCTGGTTAAACTCAGCAATGCTTCAGCAGGTGGACTGTTGGAAAGCAAGGCTGCACAGAACCAAAGACAACTGAGAGGAGCCAAAGCAATAGGGGGCACTACAGCATGGTGCACGAGATAGGCTGGGGCACTCCCTTGCTGCCGTCCGGTTATGGCTGTGATTTCTCGTGATGGCAGCATGGCTCCCTCATAGCTCATATGTAGAGGACTCCACGCCAGCGGACATGGTGGAAGCAGGTGTGGCCTCGAAATGAGGGTTGCTGTTCCATGCGTGCCACTAATGGAGTCCTTTGTCAACTCAGTCCATGGTTCAAGAGTCTTGCTCGAGCCTAGGAAGTCCTCCTGTTTGTTAGGAGTCTGTAAGGCTAGTTATTGTTGTTTTCACTTAATTTAATTCGAGTCTATGGTCTGCAATTTACTTACTATGTATTCTTTGTTTAAGACTCATGTTATGTAATTGCCTCGGATCATTTTAACTAGCTAGATGTAATAAGCTTAGTACAGCAGCGAGCAAGGAAGGAAAAACGTGAGAAAAGAAGTGGGTTGCAAGAGAGGGAAGTTGCCGTTAAAATAGGAGCATTTCTAAGGAGAAAATGCACAGCTCTCTCAAAGCAGTTTAACTCCCATTAGCAGCTCCATTATCCGTGGATTTCAAAAGGCGCAACAAACTTCCGATCATTAGTAACTTCAGATAGCACGTTGAGACTACAACGCCTTTATCCTCGGATTCAGTCAGCTTACTAGCCGTTTTCTTTCCTGGTTGTTTTCTTATTTCGGTTGCCAGGAATGGGATTCGCTCCATTTTACTTAGTTAGCTAGTTAATTATTAATCTTTTAATTATTCTCAAAACCAGAAAATCAGTTGTAATTGTCTATCCAGTCCGGAAGTAATGAATGAGGAAAGACATGACTTTTACGACTTTCAAAAAAGTAGTGTTCTTCCTATCTTGTTTTTGGCTTTTCTTTTTGGATTAGAAAGCTATGAATTCGTGCTTTGCTTACTTGACTTTGGCTAAGCAAGTGGTGATCTAAGGTTATTTAACTAAGAAGCGTGGTGTGTCTTTTTATCTCTAAAGGTATTCAGTTAGGAGCTGTCCTTAGCAAAACCGTGAGCCTTCTCTTGGAGTTTGGGGCCCTCGAGCTTTTGATTATGTTTTCTTCCTTAAACCTTGTATGTTTCGCTTCAGTGTCCATGCATACAACAGACCGGTTCGAGGGCAATGGATATGAATCCGTAAAAGAAAAGTAGTTGGGGGACCTAGAAAGAGATAGAGAGACAAGCTTCGTTCCAACATAGCCACTCGAAAGAAAATCTAATAGAAGAAGACATCAAGATATGTGTCAGAAGGCGTGTCCGCAATGTACCCTCTGCCACGTCTTGTCTGGATCATGTGTCCATCATTTTTGGAAAATAATGGCCACTATCATTTCAAAGGTCCGACACACTTATACTCGTATCCTGGCGTAAGTCCATGCTTCCTGGATCCTAATTCCTAAGCCCTTTACCTGTACATAGAACCGTGGACCACATATAGTAGCAAATAAGTCCATTTATACCCCTTCCAAGACAGCCATGCCAAGCTCTATTTGGAACGAAGACTAGTTGCCAAGGGAGAAATTAGGACAACCTTATCAGATAAAGATAGACGTGGCATACATAGCCTTATGCTAGCACAATTACTTATTTACATTTTATTTTAAGGGTGGCCAATACCATCACTCCATCAAGCTATTTAGCAACTCCTCTATACTTCTGAATTCAACTTCACACTAAATCATTCTACTTCATTTCTTCTCGCCTTTTTCTCTATCTTTTTCTTTATTCAGGCAATCGCCATTTTGCTCATTGGCGTAAAAAAGCCTTTCCCTGACATAGTACATTCTTAAAACCCACCAGCAAGACTTCCTAATAAGATTTGGCAAAATATACACACTCCTAGGGGGCGCTCGGTTCAAGATGTGTAATGAAAATGGAGTGGAAACAAATAGAGAGAGAAATGG